>JBBPBO010001984.1:68748230-69266111 GCA_037974295.1 Cicer cuneatum | reverse complement strand
ACCCTAAACCCTAAACCCTAAACCCTAAACCCTAAACCCTAAACCCTAAACCCTAAACCCTAAACCCTAAAACCCTAAACCCTAAACCCAAAACCCAAAACCCAAACCCAAACCCAAACCCAAACCTAAACCTAAAACCTAAAACCTAAAACCTAAACCCTAATTCCAAACCCGAACCCCAAACCCTAAACCCCAAACCCCCCAACCCAAAACCCGAAACTGAATAATTAAATCTCGTAATAATGAAAAAAAATAGTAACATTAGAAATCCAAAACAACTACATATGTTTGCATGTGAATTTCCACATAGAAACATCTAATTTTAGGAATTACTGAATTACCGTAATGACAATTGATAACTGAAGAGTTGAAGTGTTGTACGAGAATTAGCGATTTAAGATGAAACAACTATTGAAGATCTGCAAGAATTGGTCGATGAGGATAAATACAAACAAGTTGAGATCAAGTTAGAAACATCATTTCCTAAACATACACAACAACAAATTGGAAATTCATAACCATAAGCGAAGTTAAAATCAGCTTCAACTCAAATCTCCGACTCTAAACAGGCACAAAATCAACTGAACCAGAAAATCGGTTTGAAATGTACCAAGATTAATGTCGCAAACTAACGAGAAAGTAGCATTACTGATAGAATAAAATACCTCAATAAATTGAAACTGAAATCGGCTTGAAAAGCTGAGAAATATTTGAGGAATGAGAAGCGCAAATCAACGTAAATGAGTAGCGCAAGCGTGAAGAATCTGTGGGATAGAAAATAAAAATATGATAAGCAAATCCACAATTTTGAATAATTTTAATGCATATTTTTTCTTTATTTTTTTAAAATTAAATATAATTAATTTATTTTTATAGACTTTTATAGTAAATTTAAAAATCAATATGTTTTTATATTATCAAACTAAATCATCACTAGTTTAATAACATGTCAATTAGTTTGACTATATTTTAAATTTAATATCCTCAAATTTTTAAATATGATCTATTGATTCTATTTTAAAATAACGTTTTCTATAATAATTTTAATTAAAAATAAAATTTTAACTATGAAAATAATTTATTTAATTACTGAGTTCAAAGTTGAATAGATAAATTTGTCAAAACTTTTAATTTAGTGGATTTAATAGATACTATACTATAAAATTTAAAATTTACAATAATATTACTAGTGTCGCATAGTGAATATCCATACATAGACCATATCCACCCCTAAATTTTAATTTTGAAGAAAACCAACATCCACAATTTTTTCCTCCAAATCAAAACGGTTTGGGTGGGTACTGCGGCGCAAAGTATATTGTCATCTCTAACTATAAAATTTGTCTTACTTTTTTAATTTGTTTAAAAAACAATCTACTTTATTTATATAAAAATAAAAACTAATTTATTTATATAAAATTAAATATTTACCTGCGGAATTTCTATCATAAACTTTGTTGTGGAATTTGTTGCGAATATTTCCTGCGGAATTTTACCGCAGATAAATCCTAAGGAAAGAATGTGACTTTTGTTGCGGACGTATAACCACATGAAAATCTGCAGCAAAAAGAAAATCCTTGCGTATTACTTGCGGATATGTTTTCGCAAGAAAAACGCTAATTTCTAGTAGTGTTTGTACAACTAGACAATCAAGTTGATAGGTACATTTAACATTTAAGATTTTATCATCAATTTAGTATTGAATTTGCAATTAGGTCCTTATATTGTACCACATATTATCATAAAGACTAATATGATTAATGTTTGATCGAGTGATAGATGTTTTGAAATATCGATAATTTTTTAGACATGTTAGAACATTCTACAAAATTATGTCCTAATTGAATGGTTTACACAATATTAAAAAAAAATAGAGTTTTTTAAGCATTTCATTATGTATTTAAGTATCACAACTGGCATTTCATTATATAACTCAACAATGTCTAAAATCTATTAGGTGTTCCTCCTTCTCTTCTCTTTAATGCAAAGAAAAGAGATTAACAAAATCATGAAAGCTCTTACCTTAATTCTCCATAATTGTTGTTTTTTTGCATGCAACATCAACATTGTTAACTCCATTTCAACTTCAAATGAACCAATCATCTGCGTCGGACGATGCCCAACCACAAGTAAATAAATTTTATATATACTCTTAACTTTATTTATTTACTTATTTATTTATTTTGGAAATATTAACTATAACACAAAAATACATTTTTAATTCACTCGAACTTAACTTTGGAGTAGTTGTTAGTTGGAGAATTAATACATAAATTGTTGGAAATGAAGAACATAGATCTAGTATGTGAATTGAAAAATAGAAGTCGCACATAGGAGGAATTACACATTCTAGTAGTGTTTATAAGGTGGAGGTATGATACTTGGGGTGTGCCCCAACGGGTACCCCAATTTTGTGAAGGGGCGAGAACGCATGCAAAATAAATCACCACACACGCGTACGCGCTGCTGTCCGGTCGGCTGGGCTTGGGTGGTGAATTTGATGGGACATGAAATAGAAACGTTATTTTATTACTTTTATAGACTACTATACTTTTGTATATCTGATGAAAAATAAAAGTGACGCGCTTGACATGTTTAAGATCTTTCTAACTGAAATTGAAAATCAATTTAGTAAAAAGATTAAGAGGTTTCGTAGTGATAGATGAACAGAATATGATTCTAGTTTATTTAGTGAGTTTTATAAAAACTCAAGGAATTATACATGAAACCACAACACCTTATTCACCTGAAATGAATAGTAAAGTTGAAAGAAAGAAAAGGACTATGACTGAATTAGTTGTTGCTATTATGCTTAACTCTGGTGATGCATCTCATTTGCTGGGGGAAATTATTTTGACTGTTTGCTATATTTTGAATAGAATACCAAAATCTAAAAGCAAAACATCTCATTAGGAGATAATAAAGAAAAGACAACCAAACTTGTCTTATCTTCGAACATGAGGTTGTCTGGCTTATGTTAGAATCCCCGATCCCAAACGAATTAAACTCGCCAGTAGAGCCTATGAATTTGTATTCATTGGGTATGCAGTAAACAGTAAAGCATATAGGTTTTATGACCTAAATGCAAAAGTTATCATAGAGTCAAATGATGTTGACTTCTATGAAAATAAATTCCCTTTCAAATCGAGAAATAGTGGGGGTAGCGAACCAAGTCATACTCCCGTGACAAGAAGTACTGAAAGCAACAAACAAGGTGAATTGGAAACTCGAAGGAGTAAGAGAATTAGAGTTGCTAAAGGTTATGGACCAGAATATATGGCCTATAATTTAGAAGAAGATCCTGCAAATCTCAAAGAAGCCTTGTCATCAATGGATGCAGATCTTTGGCAAGAAGCTATAAACGATGAAATGGATTCTCTAGAATCTAACAAGACCTAGCATATAGTAGACTTGCCTCCTGGTTGCAAGCCAATAGGTTGTAAATGGATTTTGAAAAAGAAACTAAAACTCGATGGAACTATTGATAAATACAAGGCACGCCTTGTAGCCAAAGGTATTAGGCAAAGAGAAAATATAGATTTGTTTGACACTTTTTCTCCAGTCACTAGAATAACATTGATTAGGGTACTCATTTCTCTAGCGGCAATTCATAACTTGGTGATACACCAAATGGATGTTAAAAGAGTCTTTTTAAAAGGTGATCTGGAAGAAGAAATCTATATGGAACAACCTGAAGGTTTTGTAATTCATGGACAAGAAAACAAAGTCTGTAAGTTAGATAAATCTCTGTGTGGTCTTAAACAAGCTCCTAAGCAATGGCATGAAAAATTTGACAATTTGATTATATCGAATGAGTTTAAGGTGAATGAAAGTGACAAATGTATTTATTACAAATTTGAAAATGGCATTTGCACTATCATATGTCTCTATGTAGACGACTTACTCATATTTGGTTCAAACATTCATGCTATAAAAACTGTGAAAACATTGTTGAGTAACAACTTTGATATGAAAAACCTTGGAGAAGTGGATGTAATCTTAGGAATCAAGATTACTAGGTCAGAAAGAGAATTTCTTTGGATCAGTTTCATTATGTTGAAAAGATCCTAAAGAAATGTAAATACTTTGACTGTAAACCTGCTTGCACACCATATGATCCAAGTATGAAACTTTTTAAGAACACTGGTGAAGGTGTTAGACAAACTGAATATGCGAGCATCATTGGCAGCCTCAAGTATGCCACTGATTGTACTAGACCCGACATTGCCTACATCGTGGGACTATTGTGCAGGTTTACCAATAGACCTAGTATGGAGCTATCAAAAGAGTCATGAGATACCTAAACAGGACTATGAATCTAGGATTACATTATCAAATATTTCCTGTCGTACTTGAAAGATACAGTGATGCTGATTGGAACACCTTATCAGATGACTCCAAAGCAACCAGTGGCTATATTTTTAATATAGTCGACGGTGATGTATCTTCGAAATCAAAGAAACAGACGATATTGGCTCAGTCCACTATGGAGTCTGAAATGAGAGCACTAGCTACTGCTAGTGAAGAAGCAAGCTGGTTGAGATGCTTGCTAGGTGAGATCCCTTTATGGAAAAACCTATGCCGGCTGTGTTGATCAACTGCGATAGTACCGCGGCTATTGCAAAAATTGAGAATCGTTATTACATTGATAAGAGACGACAAATACATCCTAAGCACATCACAGTTAGAGAATTACTTACTAAAGGAGCTGTAATAATGGATCAATACGCACTGATGATAATTTAACATATCGTTTGACAAAAGGATTGGCTAGAGAGAAAGTCATATATACATCCAAAAGGGTAGGACTATTGCCAATAGATCATTGAGTCATTTATGATGGTAACCCGACCTAAAAGACTGGAGATCCCAAGAATTAGGTTTAATGGGTAATAACAAGTCATAGTGATAAGAGATGAACATGTTATTATATTTAACATAAGCATGATTCCTGAAGCGATGGAAGGTTGAGATAATAGAAACTCTTAATGAGATCTATACTCCATGTGGAGGGAGTACCTAGCTACAAGAGTACTCTTGATAGACTCACCTATGTGAATGTGGAAATGGGGCCGTTTCCTATGGAATTTTGGGGCAAAAATTCCTAGAGCATTAACTATACTGGGATAGACGAGCAGGGCCATAAATGCACGGGCTTTTTAAAATACACCCAATGAAAAGGTTGTGTGTGGGTTTGATGTCCGAGATAGAGTTCAAGACTACGAGGCACGCTTGTTAAATCAGAATCTTACTTGCTATGCAAAGGTTCAAGTTATAGACAACTTTGTTTATGCACGATCTTATGAAAGCGTTTAACGCTCTTTCAGAATCAAATTTTTAAATTCAAGTGGGAGATTGTTGGAAATGAAGAACATCGAGCTAGTATGTGAATCGAAAAATAGAAGTCCCACATATGAAGGATTACACATTCTAGTAGTGTTTATAAGGTGGAGGTTGAAGTAGCAATATCGATTTACAAGGAAGGGGGTTTGAATTGTAAATCCGCCCTTTTAAAATTTCTGTTAAAAACTTAAGAAAATAACTCAAGATTGATCTTGGTTGTGAAATTAGAAAACAGAGAACGTTCTTGGTTTTCACCAGAAAATAGAGAACGTTCTTGGTTAGTTGAAATCAACAGTTCAGTTTATCTATTTAACTTGATAATTAACAGACTGAAAGTAAATAGAGATAAGGGAAGAGATATCACACACAGATATATCCTGGTTCACCCAACCCGGACTACGTCCAGTCCTCACCACGGTGAGATTTTCCACTAAGTGTTTAAAACAAGAACCTTCTTGGTTTTACAGCACCTAGCTTAGATCAACCTTGATCTTTGTTTACATAACTTAATCTAATTCCACCTGGTATCAGATTAATCAAATCACCTATCTGTCTTCATAGGATTTCTTACAATCTACCTCAAACTATATTAAACTCTTATAGTTTGAGTTTTACAATAATAATGATTGTTTTGTTAGAATCTGAGATGTCTCAACTCTTGTTTGAGATTCGATTCTTTACAAAGAACTCAGTATAAATGTATCAGAGTAAAACGAATTTAATCAAACTGATTCTTGTAAGTGATGAGAGATTTTCAAGTATGTATGTGAGTGATTGATGATATATCTTGGCACTTGAAAAACTTTGATTTTTGGACAGAATCTGAGTATGCTCAAATCGTGTTTGAGATTAGATTCTTGACAAAAGAATTCAGTAGATGATTCTGATATGAAGAGGAAAAAACTGAACTGAATCTTTTGTTTATGATTGAGAAGCTTTCAAGTATGAAGATGTATGTGAGTGATGTTTTTCTCTGTACTTGAAGCTGTGTTTCTTCCTGAACTTTTGCCTTCCTTTTATAGGCGTGAGAGCATTTAAAAATAGAGCCTTTGGAGTGCTTTTGTCAGGCTTTACCAAAAGCATTATTTCTTAATCAAAAGTAATCTACTTTTGACACTTTTTACTTTTTAGGCTGAGCTGTATTTTGTGTTTTGAATCAAACTTTCTTGAATATTTAATGATCCTTTAATGCTTCTTGATAAGTGATAATATTGTTGGTCTGAACTGGAGCTTTGGATCATTTAAAACAGATTGAAAATGATCACAGAATGTTGTTGCAGAAAACTGTAGTTGCTGGAGATTGATGATCAATCTGGAGCTTTAGCTTTTGAATATCCTGGAGATTGATAATCAATCTGGACTGATTTCTGAACATACTGGAAGCTGCCTTGATGCATTGTATATTGTTAAGATTGTTTATCAATCTTGACAACAGAACTGGAGTTTTTGATTATGTCAAAACAGCTTGGAGAATAATGATGAACTTCTGCAGAATGTTAATGAAAATTCTGGAGATTGATAATCAATCTGGAGTCCTAGTATTTGAACTTTCTAGAGATTGATAATCAATCTGGAGGTTCAGTTTTGATCATTCTGGATGTCTTCCTGATCTTTTCTGGAGATATCCACTGATATCGTTTTCTAGATGAAGTAAAATTTGACTGTCATGCTATGTTATGGTCAGATTATCTTCTGTAATACTTATTACATTTGATTACTTCTGAGCTGGAACAACTCTCCTCATGGTAGTCTTCATCCTGGTATGGTCCAGGTTTTCATCTGATATTTTTTCCTTCTGATCTGGGCCAGCAAACATATCCTCTGATCCATTCTGGATCAAGTCTGGACAGTTTTGATATTTCACTGCCAGGCTATGTTCTGATCAGCATAACTTCTTGATTGCTTCTGATATTTGAATTCTTATGGTATGAAGCAATTGTCCTTATGGCAGGCTTCCCTCTGGTGTATTTCAAATGTTCTTCTGGTATTGTTTCAGTTTGATCTGGGCCTCCAAAGTTATCCTCTGATGATGTTTTTCGACTTCCTAGTTTTTTTCCAGAATTTATCCTCTGATAAATTCAGGACGTATCCTCTGTTAATTTCCAGAATGTATCTTCTGGTAATTGACTTCATGAGGTATCTTCTGGAGTCTGATAATTACTGTTTCCAGAATTGTCTGGACAGGCTTGTTTGAGATTCTTTATCTTTCTCAATTCGAATGTCCTCTTGATTTGAATTGATCCTATGTGTTCTCTGCCATGTAGTGATCATATCCATGTAACTTCCAGAGCCAACAACTTCGATTAAGTGATGGAGAAAGTTAGGTTTTTAGGCTGTCATGGACTGGCGAACATTCTCCATTTTCCAGAATATGTGGAGAATGTTTTCTGCTGCTGTTTTCTTTGATTCTTACTTTGTTCACTTATGCATTTATGTTCCTTAAACAAACTTAAGTGAAATCATTAGTAGACCACCATTCATAAAACTTAATCATTTAATTTAAAAGGTTTGTTGTCATTAAAACATATATCAAAAAGGTTTTTTCCTCAACAGAGGTATAATACTTGGGGTGTGCTCCCAAGGGGTACCCCAATTTTATGAAGGGGCGAGAACGCATGCAAAATAAATCACCACACACGTGCGCGCCGCCACCGCCGTCCACGTGTAAACCCTCCATTGAGTCAACACATTATTTCTGATCCAGTCAAGTCTTTCCCCTTATTTCGCGCGCTTTGGTTTATGGTCAAAACCCTACCTATTTTCCCGTTTGTTTTGTGGACGCACACTTGGTCAAATCCCTAGGAAATTCGGAGTCAACTTAACCTAGAATAATGTGGCACGTTTTTAGTGTGATTATGGTCTGATGGATCCCGAAATCCCTCAGATCCAGAAACAGATCTCCTCTATAAATAGAGGGTTCTGCTCATTTGAAAAACACACCCAAAAGCTCTCCATTCTTCTGAGGCTTTTCTCTCCTTCTCACTCTCTATTCTTACTTCTCCTTTTTCTTTCTTTCAAGTGGTCTTAGTACCATATTACGAGTGGTAGCCATTCGACTGCCATATTGAGGGTGTAATTATATAACAGTTTTCTACGGTGCAGTGGAACTCTGATACAGTGAATCTGGGCTATTTTATCCTGGGGACGGCGTGGTTGATAGTCTGCCTTGGACAATTTGAGAAGTACTGCAAAACATCTTAAAGAGAGCAACCTAGTCCCCGACTCAACCCAGTAATATTTTCGGTGGCATAAATTATTTTTAAAATGTTTTTTCAAAAACTCGAAACAACATAAACTATTTGGTGAAACTTCTAAAAACAATTTATAGCATTTTCAAAAGGTAATTTAATTTAATTTTTATAAACTATCGAGAATAGGTTATGAAAATAATTTATTTAGAAACATTTTGACTTAACTTTATCTTTTGTTACATAAATGACTTATTTATAAACACTTAATTGATAAACGTTTATATATGTTATTAGCTTTTAATTAAGTTAATTATCCACGCAATATGAAATAGGATAAACATATGTTATTAACGTTTATATATGTTATTAGCTTTAAAACACTTAATTATCAAATAGGATAAACATAAATGATATTATTTGGAAGAGTGTAAGAAAATTACTTATATCATTATTATAAATTGTTTTTATTTTATTTTCTTAAACTCTCTAAAACTATACCTTATTAAAAAAAAACTGATAATTTGTTTAGTAGTAGCTTTTCATTGGTGCCTTTTTTTTAGCAAAAAATTTAAGGTTGCAAAATGATGCTTCAATTTCATAAATACCCTTTTAAAGTGTAGTCAATACACATTTTATAAATGAAAGTTTTATTTACTCAGATTAATTTAATGTTTGATTGCAAATAAAAGGCTGTGTATATGATTTGTATATATGATTGTCTCATAATGTGGTTGGACGGCCTTGCAAATGCATAGCTACCATAAAGACAAGTTGTCGTTCTCCACCTGATACATAGTGGAAGAATTACATCTATGAGACTATTTGGAGGAACTTCTAAAAACAATTTATGACATTTTCATAAGTTTATTTTATTTTATATTTATAAGCTCTGATAATTTATTTAGTAGTAGCTTTTCATTAGTGCCCTTTTTGGTTCTGCAAAAATGAAGGGTTGGAAAATGATGTTTCAATTTCATAAATACCCTTTTAAAGTGTAGTCACTACACATTTTATAAATGAAAGTGTTATGTACTCAAATTGATTTCATGTTTGATTGCATCTTAAATAAGAGGCTATCTATATCATTTGTATATATGCATGTTTCAAAATGTGGATGAACGGACTTGCAAATACTTGGCTACCATAAAGACAAGCTGCCGTTTTTCACGTGATACAAATGACAAAATCACTTTTTCATTTGGAGATGCTAATAAAAAATTGGTAATTAACTATATATATATACATGTTTCTCAATTTACTCTTCAAAATTTGTTTTGTTGCACAAATTATATTAACTCAATTTAAAAATTTTGTGACTTTGTTAGCTGTATTGGAAAAGAAATCACATTATCTATTGTTTTCAATCTTTTCCCGTAAAAGTAACATTTTAATTATGTATGCAATCACAATATTTATTTTTTTTACTAAACAAGTCTTAATGTATTGTTTATAAAAGTAAAAATAAAATTTTGATTGAAGTATATACATACATATATTTAATTTAATTACAGTTTGATACTCTTAAAATGAACGGTCCTGATTCTAGGGGGTTCAAGCAGTGCATAACATTTAAAGTGAAGTTACAAGGACCTTGTATCTGCAAAATGTACATAATTAGGAGTGGATTAGATGGTTGGATACCAGAGGTTGTCATCATAGACAACTTTAAGAACCCTCCTGTCATAGTTTACTTCAAAACTTCTATTCCTAATGATGGTGCTGGCTATGGCGACAACTTTTGCAATCAAGTTTAGTGTTAATTACATTCCTAATATACTACTAGTAGAACTCTTTCTTTGATTTTTTTAACAAAGACAAGCTTATTGTATTTCATAAAAAATAGAAGCAATATAATATAGTACGTATGTATGGAGGATAATCTTGAAATAAGGTCTTTTTTAATAAGTGTTTTATGTTTTATGTAATAAGTAAGAAATTAAAAAATAGTTAATGATAAAATATGAATTATCAAGTTGAATGTTTGGAATGGTGAGCTTTGTGATTATGTTGACACTTGAATCCTTAGATTTTCCTTGCATATTGGTATGTTTTTAGTTTTACTTTATATATAAACTCTTAGAATGTATGAACTAATATGAATTTATTCAAAAAAATGAATCAAATGATTGAGAAAGGGAGATAACACCCATTTTATATACAAGGTTGTTAGCTTGACTAGCAAGCAAATGACTAACTCAACTTCCTAACAAACTAACTAACAAGAAGTAACAAAATTATATCATAAAAATACAAATACAAAATGATTTACATGAAAACAAACTAATTGGGACAGTCAATGTCAAAGGATCTAGTCGTGTCCTTTAATTGGTAGTAGTTATAAAATTCCATTTTAAGTCTTCATTCTAACAATATGACAGTAAATGTTCTTTGTTACTAGTTTGATTTATCAAGTCAGTGTATTTTCTTGACTTTTATGCCTTAAATTTTTGGCATTTTTACAACTTGCATTTTAGTTTTTATTCTTTAACCTTCACGCATTTATAATTATGAATACTTATGTTTATGTTTTTATGTTTTCAATCAAAGTGTTTGCTTAAATTTTATTTTTGTGTAATTTAATTGTATTAACTTGTGATATACATTCACTTGTATTAACTTGTCATTTTCTTCCATTAACAATTTTTTTATCATTTATTTGAACCGTGTATGTTTGGAGATAATGGTTTCTTTATAAAAATGATATGAAACTTGAATGTCAAACTTTCTCCATCCTTGAAATATTTACATGTGTATTTGTTGATGTTTATTAATTGATGTTTTTGATAGTTTTCTATTAAAACCAATATCAACATTAACAGAAGTATGAGTTCCCCTTTTTAATTCATAAATTAAGGCAATTTATGTGGTACTATGAACAACAAAAAAGTGTACTGGTATTATCAAAATTTTAATAAATAATTGAGTTAATTTATCACTAACTCACCCACATCAGTATTCATATGTTGTATATAAAAAATTGACTAAATCATTAGTACTGGTTGACAAAACAATACTATTCAACTACTGGTCTATTAATTTGATAATACCAAAATATGTCAAATTAAAAATGTACTCTAGAAGCCCCCATAAAATGAAGTTACATTAATCTTGTACCCAATTAATGCACACATATTTAAATTGATTAGAGTTAGAAATATTTATTACAACAAATTTTGGTGAAACATTATTAAATTATGGAGTAAACAGTGTTTTTTGATCCTTAAAAATTTAGATGTAAGTCAATTTAGTCCACAAATTTTAAAAATAATAAATTACTCATCTAAATTAAAGAATATGAAAATTCTTGATAAAAAAAAAAGAATATACAAACCGATAAAAATTATACATTCTAATATCAATAGTCATTTCCTACATCAAAACAAGCATAAAAATATTAAAATTATGGTGAAAAAATGACAAAATTGATCGATATTTTTTAATTTAAGAGCTAAATTACTATATTCCAAACAAATCTATCTAAGGCTTGTTACCATATCTACAAAGGGTTATGGCATAACCCTTGGTA
Source organism: Cicer cuneatum (assembly GCA_037974295.1). Taxonomy (NCBI): domain Eukaryota; kingdom Viridiplantae; phylum Streptophyta; class Magnoliopsida; order Fabales; family Fabaceae; genus Cicer; species Cicer cuneatum. The sequence goes on along the minus strand of JBBPBO010001984.1, from coordinate 69,254,051 downwards.
CATGGCCATTAAAGTCAACTACAAGTACAACGTCCATGTAAGTTTGCGCCTTTTCTAATTTTCGTCTTTATAATTTATTTATTTTTAATTTAAACTCTATAAGTTCAATTTAGTTTAAAAATCATCTATGCTATTAGTTGCTGATAAAAAAAAGTTTATGTCAAAAATAGAGGATTGACGTGACAATTTGATAGATGATTATTATTAATAAAATAATTAATACTTAATAATTAAATAAATTAAAAAATGCAATGAAGTAATTAAATTAATTAAAAAATAAATGAAATTAAGTTGAAAGTGGTATATTTTAGTCCTTCCATCCAAAATCAGAAACTAGATTTGAGAATTAGACTTCTCACTCCTTCCTCTCTTCCTTCTCTATTTCTCCTTGTTCTACAAACAAAAACAAAAAAAATTAAACATTAAATTTAGTAAACATAAACTACAATTACAAAGAATAAACATAAAGATCTCATTTATAAGAAAAATTACTCACATCCCAATGAGGACATCTCCAAAATCGATGTTTAAGATTTTCATTTGTGTTAAAGACGAATATATGCATTGTTTTCCTACACTCACATTCAGGCAATTGAAACGAGTTGAATTTTTTGCAAACGAAACTGATTTCATGGTTGAACGAAGAATAAGCATATGATGATTTGACAATAGTTGGGATTTTAGGTTGCACGAAGGAAAAGACGAAGAAAGGGGATTTTAGATTTTAGGTTTTTCAAATGTAGGAATTTATGATTTAGTCCTCATAAATATACCTAGTTGTCAAATATTTGTCACATCATCAACTATTGTCACGTCAAAGACTACCACGTCACTTCTCTGTTCGCCACAAAAGCTTTGTTTTTAATAACAACTAACAACAGCGATGATTTTAAAACTAAATTGGAAAAAAAAAACTTATAACGACCGTAGAAAGGCACGAACTTACAAGTACAAATCAAATATTCAACCTTTTAAAATTAATAACAATTTATATTATGTTGATGATGCATATCTAGTGAATATATGAAATATAAGTGTAAACTTTTTGACGTAATATTTTTCATATATTTTTAATTTTAATATTAAAATAATTATTTCAACTAATTATTAAATTTTATTTCCAATAACATTTATTACTTAAAATAAAATAAAAATACTAATCTCATATTATTCTTCTCGTGCACCGCATAGTATACGATTTAGTTAAATTAATAACATATGAATAATTAATATATCTGGATGTTTCTATATCATGATATTTTATCACACATTATTTAAAATATATCACGTCATTCATTTTTAGTTCAATTATATGGAAGAGGGACAAAAACCGTCCGATTTTAAAATAAGAGAATTAAATACATAAAATTGTAAAAATAGAAAAACTAAAACTGCATTAACCTTAAAATTTATCATAAATTGCTTTTGAATATATAAATAAATCACATTAAAATATAAAATATTGTAATGTGTGTGTACCCGTTACCGAAACAACTTATAATGAAAGAGCCAAATCAACAAATAATAAATGATCTTTCACAAAAGCAAAAGAATTAGTGAATTATTACATTACACACCATTTTGTTCTTCCTTGGATCCCTTAAGGTTTACAAAGATGTACAATTTGTTCTTTCTTCTATTAATTACTTTTTACCTAAAGAAAATTATTTTTCATGACATATTAAAGCTAATACTAATATATATATATATATGAAAATCAAACTGAAAGAGGGAATTGAACGGTTGAGCAATGAATCCATTTTAAGTCTAATTCAAAAATTATATAGTTTAGTTATAATATCCATAATTAATTAAAAATTTAGTAGATTAAACTATTGGATAAACCATCTTGAACATACAAAAGAAAATTGAATAATTTATTGGATTTGTGTTCTTTATATGGAAATTCTGAGATTAAAAATATTCATCATAAACAAATACTTGAATAATTTTCAAAATATTAATGTTAACAAATATGGTCTTATTATTATAGATATATAAGTTTACTAATATTAACAAAAATGAATAATTTATATATATATATATATAATTCATTAAGAAAAATGAAAAAGATATCATAATATTTTTTTAAACTACTTTTATTAAATATCGATATATCATTAGTACAAATGTAAAGTTAAAATTATTGATTAACTCTTAAGAGTGAGGTTAATAGTATAATTAGATGGTAGAATTGAAAAAATAATAATAAATACTGAATTGAAAATTAAAAGTCATATAATTTTGAATTATTTTTTTTAACTGAGTTACTCAAGTAGTACAAAGAGAATAATAAAATATAAAAGAAGTAAAAATAAATCTATAAGATTATAAATATTTAAAAAATATATCTTGTTTTATCAAAAATTACTCATATAAATCTTTTTGTCATACTTGTACAACTAGACAATCAAGTTGATAGGTACATTTAACAATTTATCATCAATTTAGTTTCTGATATTAGTATTGAATTTGCAATTAGGTCCTTTACTGTACCACATATTATCATAAAGACTAATAATGTTTGATCGAGTGATAGATGTTTTGAAATATTGATAATTTTGTAGACATGTTAGAACATTCTACAAAATTATGTCCTAATTGGGTGGTTTACACAATATTAAAAAAAAACATAGAGTATTTTAAGCATTTCATTATGTCTTTAAGTATCACCCCTGACATTTCATTATATAACTCAACAATGTCTAAAATCTATTAGGTGTTCCTCCTTCTCTTCTCTTTAATGCAAAAACAAAAAAGAGATTAACAAAATCATGAAAGCTCTTACCTTAATTCTCACATTCTCCATAATCGTTGTTTTCTCACATACAACATCAACATTGTTAACTCAATTTCAACTTCAAATGAACCAATTATCTGCGCTAGACGATAATTAAATTTTATATATACTCTTGACTTTATTTATTTCCTTATTTATTTATTTTGAAAATATTAACTCTATTACAAAAAAAACCCTTATAATTCACTCGAACTCAACTTTGGAGTAGTTGTTAGTTGGAGAATTAATACATAAACTATTTGGTGGAACTTCTAAAAACAATTTATAGCATTTCCATAAGGTAATTTTATTATATTTTTGTAAACTATCGAGAATAAGTTATGAAAATAATTTATTTTAAAACTGATAACTTATTTAGTAGTACTTTTTCATTGGTGCCTTTTTTTTCTACAAAAATTTAAGGTTAGAAAATGTTGCTTCAATTTCATAAATACCCTTTTAAAGCGTAGTAACTATACATTTTATACATGAAAGTTTTATTTATTTAAAATTTCATGGTTGATTGCATATTAAATAAGAGGCTATGTATATGATTTGTATATATGCATGTTTCCAAGATGCAAATACAAGGTTATCATAAAGACAAGTTCTCGTTCTCCACTTACAACATATGATAGGATTGATATTTTATTTGGAGATGCTAATAACAAAAAGGTAATTAACTATATATATAACTAACTAAATATACATGTTTCTCAATTTTCTCTTCAAAATTTAATTTGTTGCACAAATAATATTAATTCAATTACAAAATTTTGTGACTTTGTTTCTAGTTTTTGAAAAAGAAATCATCTTATCTATTATTTTCAATTTTTTATGATGTACTCAATCACAATATTTAATTTTTTTTCTAGAATAAATAAGTACTAATGTATTGTTTATAAAAGTAAATATAAATTTTTTTTAATTTAATACCATGTTTTTCTTAAGAGAATAGATGACATTGTGGACCTCAAGCGGGGCATGATAGATGAAATAAGGTTTCGTGGAGCATATATCAACAAAATCTGCCAACTGTACTTATATAGGAGTGGATCAGTGGTTGGATACTAGAATATGTCACCTTATATGACTATAGGAACCCTCCTATCACATTTAACTTCGATGCTAATTTTATTATTACTAATGATGGTGATGGGGATGGCAAGAACTTATGCCATTAAAATTTTTATTAATTAATTACATTCCTAAAATACTATTATTAGAACTCTTTTTTTGTTATTTTTTAACAAAGATAAGCTTCTTGTATGGAGGCTAGTCTCGAAATAAGGTTTCTTTTATTAAGTGTTTTATGATCTACATAATAACTAAGAAATTCATAAATAGTTATTGTAAAAGATGTATTATCAAGTTGTATATTTAAAGTGGTGTGCTTTTGTGATTATGTTGGTACTTTAATCCTCAAATTTTCCCTCCATATTGGGTTTCTAATTTTACTTTATATATAAACTCTTAGAATGTATGAACTAATATCAACTGATTGAAAAAAAATGAATCAAATGATTGAAATAGTTGACAACAAACTATTTGGGACAAGATCTAGTGAAACGGCTCCTAGTTGTTATGTCAGTCATCATGCACATAAGTCTATCATTTAGCTCTCAACTAGTCTACCAGTCATAGTGCACAAAAACCTATCATCTAGCTCCCAGCCAGTTTATTTGTGAGTCTTCAACCAACTTCATCAACTCCTAGTCTGTCAGGGCTAATTAGCTTGCAAACACGGATAACAAGTTGCACCCTATGTCTTCAAACATTCCCCGAAACTTACTAATAAATTATCTAAAAATATCTGCCTACAATCCTTCAGTGAATAAATCAACTAGTTGGTCGTGTCCTTTAATTGGTAGTAGTTATAAAATTCCATTTTGAGTCTTTTCTCTAACAATATGACAATCAATGTCTATTTAATTTGTCTTTTCATGAAAAACTGAATTGTCTACAATTTGTTCAGAGACAGAACAAATTTGAAAAAGTGAAAGCTAAAATTCAAGTATCACATAATTGAAAAGGACTCATAAGGGGATTTCCACAAAATAGGATATTCTGGGAAACAAAATTAAAACATAATACCCACAAATATGGTACCAGTACTGTGTAAGCACCCAATATGGGTACTTCACCATTTTAGAAGTACTCCATGCTTTATAGCATAAGATGCATAGGAAATGTTTCAACCATTATTTTGTATATAAAATGCAAGCAACATCCCAATCATCTTCCACATCATTAATTAGAACAAAATATAAAATGACAATAGGTATTTATGTAAGACTCAATACCAATTATCTAGAATTTGGCATCTCAATTCATACATCTTAATATTTTAGAGGCAAGTAAATATAAAGTATAGTCTGCATCAATTTAAAACAATTCAACTACCAATCAATTATGGTTTATGATTGTTCAAACAGATTCATAAGGTACAATAGTCAAACTAAATTCTCAAATTAAACCTATATATGCTTTTAATACAACAAAGTTCCTAATACATTATAAGTAAACAATTAAATTTGGAGTTTTCCCATCTAGTATTAAGTTGCACCTGAACTACCTGCAGCTGCTAACTTTTTAACATAAAAGGGAGAGAATAAATCTCAGTGAGTTCAAAAACTAAGAGAGGGGAAGTTTAAAATTATTCTTTTAATAATTAAATAGAAATGCAGAAAACATGAAATTCCAATACAATACATCTCAAGTTGAAGTTCTCAACTTCACTTTTTTAAAAAAAAACTAAACTGAAATCATTCTTTTAAAATGATTTAGGAAACTACACACGACCTCTGAAATCCTTTCCTTGTAAACAAAGAAAGGTCGCTCAATTATCTCGATGTGGGTCACCAAGATAATTGAGACCTGAGCGGTAAAGGTGGCCTGGCCAAACCCCAATCAGCGTCCTGATTGTTCTCCTTTACCTGTTGAACCATGCCTGGAACAACTTGATTCCCACCGTGAATAAGGCCATGCAAGATCCGATTAATGAAAGAGTATTAAACTTGAGATGTTTTGTATGAAATATTTTAATTAAGTCATGTATGCAATGCATCCTTCATCCACAACAATTTTAAATAACTTAGCAATATACTAAATTCATAATAATTTAATCATAAGTTCCTAATTCGAAAGTAGAACCAGAGGCAAAAAGTAGAACAAACATCAGAGTCATGAAAAGTCATTTGGATGCAGTTTTAAACACCTACATGCGAAAAATTCCATTTTCTCACAATCAACTTCTCCTAACCCATAATAACCCCAAACAGTTGCTTTAAAGAATTCAAAACTCACAGTTTCGCATACGCATCAGAGGCAACAGCAGTAACGAACAGCGATCGTGCTCGACAAGCATACTGACCTTAAATTAAGGTCTACGCATCTAATTAAATTTTCTTAACGCATAATTCATTCACAACATAGATAAGCTACATGCATGTTCTAAATTAACATAAATAAACTCAATATTTTCAATGAAATTTCTATATGCTCAATTTCTTCTCTTTTTTTTTTATCATTATTTTAGTTCTTATCTTCCATTCATTTTTTTTTAAACAGTTTCAAAAATTGGTAACAAAATTTAATCCTCCAATCTCACATAATAAAAAGGTAAAGAACTCACCTAATTGTACTATGAAGACGGAACTTGTGTTCCAACTCAATTTTGAACTCCTCTATTTTCATATTCCTGCTTCAGCTTGAATCCCTCGTAGCTGGTCGTGTTTTACTTGTTCCGCATGCAATGTCGAGCTAGACTTTGATATTGTTTCATAAAAGCTGATGATCTCGTTTGGAAGGAAGAACATAAAGATAACCTTTAGGCACCCACAGATGATTCTCATCATCCAACCCCCATGGTGCAAGCCATCACGAGGATCCTTCTGAGTTTTGACACCAATCATTAGAGTAGCGAAATAGTGAAAAATAGAAAATTTCCCAAGCTAACACGAAGAACTGCATCAGTCTCAAACCACCCACGGCTCAGAGTTTGTTTGAAATGATTAATTTAGGTGATAGATTCCATGAGAGGAGCAGCAACTTCGCGGAGGATTCAAGCAACGAAGAGAGAGAGAGAGCGAAGAGACCGCAGTAAGCGATCATGGCTGAATGACAGATGATCCCCATAACGACAGTTCTGCAAGCGTCGCATGCACAGACCGTGCAACATGACGCCAGGCACGAAGCAACCCACATCGATCGATCTTTCTATTGTTCTTTTGTTAATGGGATCAAATTGGGGTTTCGAGATCGAGTTTGGATTGGGCATTTGGAAGAGTGGGATTGGGGATTTTTTTTTTGTTTGGAGGCAGAGGAAGACGACAAGTGAGGAAAAAAGGGGTTCCTCGTAAACTGTCTTTCTGTAAATGATTTGTGAGAGGGAAAAGAAAGAAAATTCCCAAATTATCCCTTGTCTTTATCCCTTATTACTCTTGTGTCCCACTTTATCAATTTAAGTTTAAATAAATAAATAAATAAAAGTCCATATTTTTAACATTAATAATATTATTTGCAACACATGAATTTTTGTTAAATTTAAATTAATTGGGTTATTACATTCATCCCCTCTTAAAAAATTTTGCCCTCAAAATTTGAGAAACTATTTTCTCTTCTCATGAACCTACTACAACAACTTTCACCAAGTATGGTTAAGTCCTACCAGAGTTAGAAACGAATAGGAACCACGAGAGGGAGAAATGAAAAATAATTACCAAATGAAGGGACGAATAAAATTGTGAGAGGCATAATGCACAAGAATTTTCAGAGGTAGAAAGGGAATAAAAATTGTGAGAGGAAAAATGAATAAGAATTTCCTGAGGCAATGATTTGTCTCAACTTCCTTAATCCTCTAAAACTTAAAGACTCAACCTGTCTCCTATAGTCTGAATTATTTCTTCAGCTTGCTCATCAATCTGTGAATTGCAAGCAATCATAATGTTCAAGCAGGTTCCTGAAGATGTAAGAAAAGGATCTATCAATATATGGTAGTGGACTCAAGACGGCTATCTAATTTTATGCTGGAAGGTGCTCATCTAATCTCGCTATCTCCCTTATAATCATTATGGTCAACTTGGGAGCATTGTAAGGATTTTGACAGCTAGGAAGTGGCTGACTTACATCCAAATCCTATGGTTATGAATTCCTATTTCCCTCTAGGCATCTCTAAAGGTTGTAACAGTCCTACTATTGCACACTTACTTAATGGCTCAACAGCCTGTTTAAAAGGAGTGACATCCAATTGTTTTCCTTCAGCTCCTTTTCTGACTTGGTATAGACTCTAAATTGGTAATAGTAAAATTCCAGATTTAGTTTTCTCCAATATTCACCAACATATTCCCTTTTTATGTTTCGCCAGCCCTTTCTTTGCTTAAGCAATATTAGATCGAGGAAGTAGTTAGTTGTCCTAATCTGCCACCTCAACTTATTCTTCCCAACTACTTTGAATCCTTCAATCCCTTGGTCCCCAATTTAATTTATAACTGCCAATTGAGCCACCTGCTTTAGCTCACTTGCCTTAAGTTCTTTCATCATTGTTTCTCTCACAAATCCTCTATTCATAATCTCTTTAACACTTATTAGTTTTGTGTCATTGAAAGAATAGTGCACCAGATCACTTTACTCTCAATTCCGTTGTCTAGGTATTCTTCAAACTCACTTAAGTGTATTAGTGGTTGCCTAATTTTTTATTTATTTTATTTTAAGTTCTACTCCTTCCTCCATTACTTCTCCATTGTATTTATATTTATCCAACAGTGTGCAGCAACTGTACTTGCTAATTGATGTTGTTCATCCTTTACTCCCAATCCTAGAATTCATGCTCAGTTATAATCACACCTCCTTTTACCACAATTTTCTTCATGGCAATTTTTAAAGAGACTTTTTTTTTTGAGACATCCTAGTGGTTTTGAAATTAAAGGAATAGAAATTGGGTATATCGTTTTAGATATTGCTCTGTAAACTAAAGTAATCACTTAAACAGTGGTATTTAAGGTTTCACTCCTTCATATGGAAGCACAAACCAATGAAAACAATGATCGATGTGTTTACTTAAGTGATTTGCATGCAATACCATTGCTTTCCCTTTTTCCAAAATCACATCTCTACTCACAACAATTTTTATTATATATTGGATTTAAAGAAGTCTAATTAGAGGAAATATGGATTAGGATATAATCTGGTTAGAGGACTTTAATATCAGAGGAAATCTAATCAGGGGGAATTATGATTAAAGAAAGTCCGAATCATATGTAGTCTGATCAGAGGTTCTTAATATAAAAGGAAACCTAATTAGAAGAAGTTTGATTAGAGGGAGGACTTCATTTGAGGAAGACTTTATCAGAGACAAATATGTTCTTAGATACTTTGATCAGAGGAAGAAATGTATTAGAGGGAAAATCTGATCTAAGGTTAATCTGATCAGGATAATTCTTCATTAGATGAAGTCTGGTTAGACGAAGTCTGATTAGAGGAAAAGCCCGATTAGATGAAGTCTGATTAAAGAAAACTACACCATATAAGATCTGATCACAGTCAATTCTTACCAGAGGAAGAGGTATATTAGAGGAAGTTCGATATGAGGAAATCTGATCAAATATAGTCTGATTAAAAGAAAATATGTATCCTATAAAACTCTATTAAGGGGAGAAACTAAATTAGAGGAAATTTAACCAGAGAAAATCAGAGTGAACCTGAACAGAGGTAAGACATACAATGAAGTGTTTCCAAGTTGATAAGACAATCCTTTCACCATACCCATCCTAGTGGATTTTCATAAAAGATACCCCCTTTAGAAAGGTTCAAGATCCTTTTAGAGCCTTTTTTTTCAATCCCTTGCAGGATGAAAACATCTTGGTTTAGTTGGGCAATTGTATGTAAAATTATAAACTATTTTAAATATATAATAAGCTAATCCAAAACTATGAAAGCATAACAAATGCTTAACCTTTTGGCTTAGACACGATCCTCACTTTGGCTTTTTCTTCACCTTAACATTATGACTATATTCGTCTTTTGCATACTTGTACTTGTTACTTCATTTTTGGTTTTAAATAAATTGTAAATAAATAAATTTTGTAAAATTTATTTTAAATACAAGTGGGTTGAGATCCTTTTCGAATTTTCAACTTTCATAAGAGGTGGCTGAGGTCCAATCCTAGAGGAGGATCATTTGACTCAACATTTACTTAGATATGCAGTTTTTTTTTTCTTTTAAAGAACCTAACATTAAGTATGAATATGGAGAAAGAGGGGTATCCCTTTTGCGCCCCAACGTATAAAAATTTGAGGTGTACTTACACGACACAAATTATATGCAGTTTAGTCAATGTAGGGATATCCTAAATCAGATATTCATTTCATACTTTTTAAATACAAGATCTATAATAACTTTCATTTGAGGCAAAGGTTCATTTTGAACGAAATCTACCTATGTCCACCCAAATGTAGGGATATGCTGATGCATTGTGTTTTAAGGCAATCATTTCTCCAATAGACATAGCCATATAAATCCCACAAAACAGTTAACATCATCATGTTAGGTCCACATAATAAAAGACATTGGAAACTCCAAAATAGTACCAACAACTAAGCCAATCCAAAATTAAAGATCCGAAAATTCAAAGACAAAAAGATAAACTCAAGAACAATGAGTAATAAAATCTACCATAAGATGAATCAACATTCCAAATCAGTCTACTGGTTGATCAACTTCTGCATAAGCAGTTTCAAGGTGTGCTTAACCTTAATTTTTATTAACCTATAATTATATATAATCTAATCACTTTACTACACATAAACCATTTGTTTCTAACGCTTATCTTTATGTGCTTCTATACACAAGCCTAAATTACCCAATGGAAAGTCCTATCACTTTTCCAAACCAGATGTCACTCATGTAATACAATACCTATCTCATCTTATTTTCCAAGTCTTTCTATCAATGTTCTGCATGTCAAACACCAAATATTAAGCTGATCAGACTTAACATTTGTGGAACGATATTTAGAACATATAATCAAAATGGAAGTATCCTAAATTTAACCTTATACCTACAGTCCAATTGGACCAACCTGCTCTGATACCAAAATGTAAGACTCAATACCAATTATCTAGAATTTGGCATCTCAATCCATACATCTTAATATTTTAGAGGCAAGTAAATATAAAGTATAGTCTGCATCAATTTAAAACAATTCAACTACCAATCAATTATGGTTTACGATTGTTCAAACAGATTCATAAGGTACAATAGTCCAACTAAATTCTCAAATTAAACCTATATACGCTTTTAATGCAACAAAGTTCCTAATATATTATAAGTAAACAATTAAATTTGGAGTTTTCCCATCTAGTATTAAGCTGCACCTGAACTACCTACAGCTGCTAACTTTTTAACATAAAGGGGTGAGAATAAATCTCAGTGAGTTCAAAAACTAAGAGAGGGGAAGTTTAAAATTATTCTTTTAATAATTAAATAGAAATGCAGAAAACATGAAATTCCAATACATCTCAAGTTGAAGTTCTCAACTTCACTTTTTTAAAAAAAAACTAAACTGAAATCATTCTTTTAAAATGATTTAGGAAACTACACACAACCTCTGAAATCCTTTCCTTGTAAACAAAGAAATGTCACTCAATTATCTCGACGTGGGTCACCAAGATAATTGAGACCTGAGCGGTAAAGGTGGCCTGGCCAAACCCCAATCAGCGTCCTGATTGTTCTCCTTTACCTGTTGAACCATGCCTGGAATAACTTGATTCCCACCGTGAATAAGGCCATGCAAGATCTGATTAATTTAAGAGTACTAAACTTGAGATGTTTTGTATGAAATATTTTTATTACGTCATGTATGCAATGCATCCTTCATCCACAACAATTTTAAATAACTTAGCAATATACTAAATTCATAATAATTTAATCATAAGTTCCTAATTCGAAAGTAGAACCAGAGGCAAAAAGTAGAACAAACATCAGAGTCATGAAAAGTCATTTGGATGCAGTTTTAAAACACCTACATGCGAAAAATTCCATTTTCTCACAATCAACTTCTCCTAACCCGTAATAACCCCAAACAGTTGCTTTAAAGAATTCAGAACTCACAGTTTCGCATACGCATCAGAGGCAGCAACAGTTTGATCGTGCTCGACAAGCATACTGACCTTAAATTAAGGTCTACGCATCTAATTAAATTTTCTTAACGCATAATTCATTCACAACATCACACAACAGAGATAAGCTACATGCATGTTCTAAATTAACATAAATAAACTCAATATTTTCAATGAAATTCCTATATGCTCAATTTCTTCTCTTTTTTTATCATTATTTTAGTTCTTATCTTGCAGTCATTTTTTTTTAAACAGTTTCAGAAATTGGTAATAAAATTTAATCCACCAATCTCACATGATAAAAAGGTAAAGAACTCACCTAATTGTACTATGAAGAAGGAACTTGTGTTCCAACTCAATTTTGAACTCCTCTATTTTCATATTCCTGCTTCAGCTTGAATCCCTCGTAGCTGGTCGTGTTTTACTTGTTCCGCATGCAATGGTGTGAAGGATGCAAAGCCGAGCTCGACTTTGATATTGTTTCATAAAAGCTGATGATCTCGTTTGGAAGGAAGAACATACAGATAACCTTTAGGCACCCACAGATGATTCTCATCATCCAACCCCCATGGTGCAAGCCATCACGAGGATCCTTCTGAGTTTTGACACCAATCATTAGAGTAGCGAAATAGTGAAAAATAGAAAATTTCCCAAGCTAACACGAAGAACTGCATCAGTCTCAAACCACTCACGGCTCAGAGTTTGTTTGAAATGATTAATCTAGTTGATAGATTCCATGAGAGGAGCAGCAACTTTGCGGAGGATTCAAGCAACGAAGAGAGAGAGCGAAGAGACCGCAGTAAGCGATCATGGTTGAATGACAGATGATCCCCATAACGACAGTTTTGCAAGCATCGTATGCACAGACCGTGCAACATGACGCCAGGCACGAAGCAACCCACATCGATCGATCTTTCTGTTGTTCTTTTGTTAATGGGATCAAATTGGGGTTTCGAGATCGAGTTTGGATTGGGCATTTGGAAGAGTGGGATTGGGGATTTTTTTTTTTTGTTCGGAGGCAGAGGAAGACGACAAGTGAGGAAAGAAAGGGTTCCTCGTAAACTGTCTTTCTGTAAATGATTTGTGAGAGGGAAAAGAAAGAAAATTCCCAAATTATCCCTTGTCTTTATCCCTTATTAAAGTTTAAATAAATAAATAAATAAATAAATAAAAGTCCCTATTTCTAACATTAATAATATTATTTGCAACACATGAATTTTTGTTAAATTTAAATTAATTGGGTTATTATAATTTACCTCTACAACTTTTCCAACTTTGCTTAAGACCCTCTTTCATCATCTTTTTCATCGCCTTACTAGCAGTTGCAAAATCTCCAGCTTTGCCAAGGTAACAAACCAAAGTGTTATATGTGACAGTATTGGGCTTAACCCCAGTTTCTTCCATTTGGTTAAGCATTCTTCTTCTTACAGAACATACTTATGAGAACATAGTAGCAAGTTCTATCAAGACTGAACCCAACCCGTTTCAACTGTGACATAACAACACTGGCATCACCTATCCTTCCAGCAATGCTTAAGCCATATATCAAACTGCATGTAAACAATTACATCCGTTCAGCATCCAGAACTCAACATCTCATCAAAATAAAGCATGGCTTTATCAATATTGTTCACACCACAGAATGCAAATATCAGCACAGTATAAGTAACAGCATTTCCTTTCAGCTTTGCAGAACCCATCAATCAAGCAATTATATGAAACAGTGTTTGGCCTATTTTTCTTCTCAGTTTTCCTCTCTGCCAACAAACTTAAACCATCTTCTTCCCTCCCAGCTTTACTAAGTTTGTCAATCAAAGTATTATACAAGATCACATCAGGTTCCACACCAATCCTATTCTTTTCTCCTTTACCTCTCAATTTATCAAATACCCCCAACGCCTCATCGATCCTCCTAGCCTTGCATATGTGATTAATAATAATCCCAAAGGTTATAACACTGTATCCGTATTTTCGTTTCTTCCATCTCTGCCAACAGTTTAATGATCTTTTGAATGTCTCTTTGCCTTCTGAGTCCGCCAACAAGGCATTGCAAGATGTCGCCTCAACAGGACCACCCAATTTCATCACACCACCCAAGGTCATTGAGGCACAATATTGTCATCTCGATTTATCGAATTTAAGGTCATATAGACTCAAATATTAAATTTGTGTCTAAGGTCATCGAGGCACAATACTGCCCATCCAATCCCAATTTCATATGAATAAAAAATTCATATTGAAGGCCACATTTAGGGTCAAGATCCAATTTCATATGAATAAAAAATTCATATTGCAAGCCATATTTCGGGTCAAGAATTCATCTTGTAATTAAATATCAGGTTTTCCAATCATACTATCTCAATTTCATTTCATGTGAATAAAAAATCTACATTGCAAGCCACATTTTGGATCAAGAATTCATCTAGTAATTAAACTTTGGGTCATCCAATCATACTATCTCAAATTTTCAATTTCATTTCATATGAATAAAAAATTCATATTGAAGACCACATTTATGGTTAAGAATCTATGCCATAATTAAATTTCGGATCATCCAAAAATACTATCTCAATTTCATATTGACAAAAAACTCATATTGAAGGTCACATTTAGGTCAATAATCTATCTCGTAATTAAATTTCATGTCATCCAAAAATACTATCTCAATTTATTTTCATACAGATAAAAAATTCATATTGCAAGCCACATTTTGGGTCAAGAGTTCATCTCGTGATTAAATTCCAAATAATCCAATCATACTATCTCAAATTCTCAATCTCTTTTCATGTGAATAAAAAATTCATATTGAAGGCCACATTTACGGTCAAAAATCTATCTCATAGTTAATTTTCGGGTCATCCAAAATTATTATGGCAATTTCATATGAATAAAAAATTCATATTGTAAACCAAATTTTTGGTCAAGAATTCATCTCAAAATTAAATACCTAGTCATCCAAACATACTATCTCAAATTCATTTCATATGAATAAAAAATTCATATTGAAGGCCACACATCTAAGTCAAGAATCTATCTCATAGTTAAATTTGAGATCATCCAAGCATAGCGACCAACTTGTCTTAAGGGTACATATTGCAACTTTTCAATTTTTATAAACCTTCTCAGTCAAAAATAATCAAGAATCGTCAAGATTATACATTCTTGGATAATCAATTATAATGTGTTAATGTTGCAAACAAAAACCTACCCCAAAACATTTGTGTCAAACACAGTTTTGGAGACAGAATGTTTGCTCAATAGAAGAAGAGAATCAATAGATCATAAACCAAAGGAGGGTTGAAAATGAAATAGAGAGAGATTTATATCTCTCTTTCATATGAAGCAAATCATGGACAGCAGAAACTTGAATCCAATTAACAAAGTATGTAACTTCGTTGTCATCTTTTTACGTTACCAATTAAAATCAGAATTCTAGGGTTCGAATGACCAAGATTCATAGAGATCGGGCGTTCTTGGTTGAATTTCAAGAACAGGAACGGGAACGGAAAGCTTTATATTTTATTTTATATCACCGTCTCTCTCTTTCTTGTGACTATAAGATCATCTTTTTTTGGCACCAACTCAAATCAAGATTTCTAGGGTTTGAATTTCAAGAACATCGTTACCATTCCCGTCAACGTCACAACAAATAAGAAAAAAAAATTGGCTCAAAACATCAACGCCAAACACGAAGATGATATCGGTCGAATCGATTAATGCAGAAGATTGAAAATTAATAGGGAGAAAAAGAGATATCAAATTCAAGCGATTAAGGTTGAGAGCACACACCTCTGTTTTTCTTTTTCTGATTCCGTCAGAATACTTGAATTCTACACAGATTCTATTTTTTTCCGATTTTGTCTTACGCCTCTTTTTCTTCCACTGATAAAGCAACCACAAACTTAAAACCCAAGGAAGGATATGTCAAATTGTTACTGCTCGAACCTATTTATAACGTTAAAGTTGGGGGTTTTTTAAATCGGTTTAAAAACGTTAAATCGTATTTATATTATTTTATATAATATAATATTTATAAAAGTATTTATCCTGCTAAAAAAATATTTATAATATTTTTTAGAGATATTTGTAATATTTTATTGCATTCAAAATAAAAATAAAGTAATATATAATGTAATTTTTTATTTTTGACAATTTGAAAAATAAATAGTTATAGTTAAAAAAAATTGTTATTGCTATAAATTTAGACAAAACTATTTTTTCTATGTAGGTTCCTATATTTTTATAAATGTTTACAATTTACTATTAATTTTTTTTTCTTTCTCACGTAGGCATTTTATCTATAAACATTTACAACTTAAACTAGGAAAAATTTTTTATCTATAATTTTTTATCTATAATTTTATCTATAATTTTATCTATAATTTTTTAGGAAAAATTGACAAAATAGCGAATCTTTTACAACTAAATAAAATAAAAGACTTGGACATAATTTTGCCTATAATTTATTATTAGAATTAAAGAATATGCACGCAATCAAAAAAGTTAAAGGATATGCAAAGGTGACGTGTTATGGTATAGTGATGAATTCTTATTGAGTGTTTTTTTTACATAAATGGTAATTTCATTAAATAAAATCTAACAACATAAATATAAGGGAGAGTATCTTCAATCTACATATAATCTAAATTATAAAGAGCATATTCAGCAAAATATTGGTTTCATGTCTAACATATAAAAAATTTAAACTATAAAAGCAAACATTAAAATTAATACAATCTCCAATAATAGAATCAATATAGGTGGGAGATTTTTGATGATCTTCAACACCACGATCACATAATGAAATGTTTTGCAACTACTACACCACCAATGTCACTACAACACCAATACCCTATTTATTCTCATCTATTGGACATGATGCATCTACATTATGCTTATAACAACCACTAATCGAAGGTATCCAACGAACATTAGATATATACAAATGGGACCTTCACTTAGCGCCTCCAACAACACTGCAGTAGCACTATTAAAATTAACAATAGATATGTGTGTCTTTTGAACAATAGTAGTTACATCAACCTTAGTTCCCTCAAAAGATTTTTTATTTCTACCCCTCCCCCTATTTCATAATACAAGGTCAAACATATACAATCACATTCTCATTTGCGTCAATAATATTTCTTCCAAGATAGTATGTGTCTAGAATCATGCGAATTAAATATCAGACCTAAAAGAAAGAAAACCATATTTGTTTTGACCAGTGACACTCCATAGAGATGTAAAACTCTCTTATAATATTGCCCACAAAAAACATACAATGGATCACAACTAGTTATTCTTTAATTTTAGTAGAGTGGCCTTGAGATCATAGACAAATACCATAAGTCTTCCACTAAAATAATCATGTAAAAAGAAACTAAAACTATTGGAAAAATAAAATAAGCAAATAGGTGGATTAAGTATCTCAACCATTCAATCAACAAACTTATATCATTACAACTAACACCCACGAATGGGGACAAAAAATTGTGTAGTCACACAAAGCCATGTCTGTTTAATCCATTATTTTTGTGGGATGAATTGAAAAGTTAATAAACCTTATCACTCTAGTTAGTCTTCTTCGCTTAACGCGCCAAAAAAATAATACACATTATACAATAACTATTTTAAATGTAGGTATAGTAATTTGTTATGTTAAAATATTAACCTAGAGATATACATTGATAATCCTTTTTGTTTTTATAATTAGATATCGCTCTATAATCCTTTTAATTTATTTATGTAATGGGATATTGGTCCATAATTCATTTTGTGTGAAAGCAATACCTTATGTAGGAGCAAAACTTAAATTAATGTAATAAATAAGGACATGTATTAGCTAGCATGGCGAGCGAGATGTGTTATAGCTTGAAGATATAATAAATTTTTTCCTCATTGTATGATATATTCCTACGTGAACATAAAAAAATGTGAAAAAATGGTTCTCATTGTTCTACAGGGAAAAAATTGAGAACAAACGAGTTCTCTTGTTTCTCTAATCAGATATTGAAATTTATCAAATCAAAATTAATCTCCTTATTCATAAGTTATCTTTTATAGCTTACAATATCAGCATGAAAATAATAGATCTCAGGAGATCTAATAAACATTGTAATCCTCTTAACTTTAGTGTAAAAATAATTGTAATTGTAAATACATATTCTATATTAATAACTAGATGATCAGCTGGCTTGATTATGTAAGCAACTAGAACATCTTAAAAATGCTCTATAAAGTATTGCGAGTCAATCTTCTCTGCCCACAAGAGCAATGCAGAACCGAACACATCGTTTACACGGGCATATGAATTTAGCTGCTTACTCCCACTAATTTTCATAAATTATATGCAAGTACAATAGCTTCTCAGCCAACAGACTATGCTCTCAATCAGATCTAGTCAAAAGCAATTGAAGAAATACACTTCTTGAAATGTGCTCCAAATTTAGGAGGACTTTGGATCCAATGACCCGTTTCAAAAACAATGGCTCAGATCTAGACCTTTTAGATTCAAGATCCCTAGCTAATAGCTTTGTACACTTGTTGTGGAAATCATCCCTGAATCCATTGCACCAAAGAGAGACCATAGACAAGCCTTGGGGTAGGACCCCCCATCAAACAAATCTACCCAACATATGTATTGTGAAGGTAATTCAACTCCATTTAATGCCACTAAATGATTTTTTCCTACTTTTCTTGTTACTTTTCTTCAAAAGCACATATGCATGGTCCATATCACCAGATGAATGGGTATCCCCTTTTAACCATAGAATAGCCTCAACAGCAGCAGATTTTTTACTAGTTTCTTATGCTGCATGGTTGGCCCACAAAATCCAAGTCATTGAATATGACAGTAGAGTTATTTCTCAGTTGCTGTGTTTTGTAAGTTGGTGATTCATGTCCAGCCCTGTTAAGAAACGTTTGAGGTTGATTTTTAGAATTTTCGCCCTCGACTCCAACACCACTTTTGGAGTTTGTTACCTTCTTAATTTGTGGTAGGACCTGGTGACCATAAACAAATCTGCCATTTCAATGGTGCTCGGATACCAACAATCTTACAGCTTAAATAAGCTCATTTTGTGATTGTGTATCGAACATTGGATCCAGAAGCTGGCATAACATACAGAGCATAAAGTAATTGTGGCACTTGAAGAGATATTGAAAATTGAGGGGAAAATGTGGATACACTACTGAATTATTCCCTTGATACGGATCAAAGTTTTAAGCTCTGGCCAATAAAGTTGAACTTACTTTTTTCTGTATTAGTTCCTCCAGTTCCCTCTTTAAAGTTGAATAATTCTTGGCTTACTCTGGTTTCATGAAAAATTCCAGATACCCTCCCAACATTTTCAGGTGACCATCCTATCAAAAGAATTGTACGTTCACCATATGTTGCAACACAATGAGTAGTCAAAAGGAAGCAACAGGTACACACAATAAAGAACAACTAATTGAGGGAACATGTGAAGCAAAAATAGAGTAGGAACTTACCAGTCCACCTTTGGATATGTTCCCGCCAAATAAGAGCAGCATGGAATCAGATATGGCAGTTGAATCCCTGAGGAATACTTTATTCACTTTAACCTTTTCATTAAACACTAACCATGGGTATAGAATTTTGGGTAAAACAGCATTTACTGAGTTCTCCATGATGCAACACCAAAATATTAGAATTTCAATGGATTATATTTTCCCTCAAACAAAACTTCATCAAAATCATACAAGGATTGATTAAAACATTGGATATTGGAAGAAGAAACTTACAGCATACAGAACAACCTAGCAATCCTCCACTGTTTTCAGTGCTATTGACTTTTCCTTGTTCTGCATAACAATTTGCACAACCTCACATTAAAAAGAATTACATAAGAAAATTCAACTAATTTACATATAAAACACGACAGACAATATACCGTTCATTATCTTAATGAGATTAACATGTACATATCCAAACACACAAACACTTGATGTTACCCAATATGTATACAAATGTGTTTAAACTACAATATCAGTAATCCTAATTTTAACAAAGATACATTTATGCCCTCCTAATCGCAATGTTACAGCCACATTCACCCTTTTCATATCAATGTAATCAATTCCTCCAGTTATATCATACAGTGATATGACAGTGCTCCTCTTTCCTTCTTTCTTTATCTTTGTTTTTTGCTGATGTGATATTGGATGTAATAAAATGTTGCTTATCTGTTGTTTGTTGACGAGGATAGGATGTCATTGATTAAAAAAAGTGTAATATCAACTACGAAATTAAAGGAACTAAATGGAGTCGCTTTTAAAACGGAGAGCAATGTAGTGGAAATTGAACTTTGACAAAATTATGGGGAGCAAATATGTAACCCCCATATGGTCCATATTTGCTATTGCATGTGCGCATGAATGTGTGTTATATGTAGGTAATTTACTTTCATGAAAATGTCATGAGTATAGATAGAAAACGAATTCTACAAACAGAACAATTCAACATGCATCAGAGCCAGAACAAATTTGAAAAAGTGAAAGCTAAAATTGAAGTATCACAAAATTGAAAAGGACTCGTAAGGGGATTGCCACAACAGAGGATATTCCGGGAAACAAACCCGCACAAATAACTGACCGAAGCAGATGCACCTCATTACTCCATTTATTGTTGGTTTAGAAGTGTTGCCAACCAGACCAATATCTTTGAGCAAGTGAAAGAATTGCTTTCGAAGAGAGTCAATAGCCCTAAGTGTTTGAGAAGAAATAAATTTCGCCAACAGTACTCGTAACCAGCTTTCTGTGCTTCAGCATCTTTCCAACCATCATAGGCCCAGACAGGTTCAAGATGATCACTGTAGTCAGGAGCAGCAAGCTGGGCCTTGACAAACTCTGCAAACTGCATAGGAAGTACAAAGTAATCTTTGTATAAAACAATTCATGTGCATTGCCTTCTCTTAACAAATTTAGCTTATGGGATAGTCGGTTCATAATATTGCATCAAACCCCTCCATGACCATGTGATCTAGAGTTTCATCCTTGTTGCCCCATTCTTCTCAAAATATTAGTTAAATTTCAGCATAAGGTTTTTTTTTTATCCATTATGATTTTTTTTTAAATTTAGTATAAATTATTATACTTAATTGCAGTTTTAGTTCTTCTATTTTAGTTGAATCACGGAATTAGTACCCCTATATTATTTTTGCCCAATTTTGGTTGTCGTATTAATGATGTGTCAAATTAATAATGTGGTATTAATGATTGTGTCAAATAAAGTGATGATTTGGTGGAATCTATGTAGACTAATTATATATTTTTTTGGTTATTTTAATTAATTAAAACACATTGCAGCGTTTTTAAAAAAACATTTAATTATAAAAACACATTACAAAAAATAAGACGATGGCTCAAGACAGAAGGAGTGTTAGTTGTGTGAGCGTGTAGGCAGCGGCATGAGAGAGTTAGGGTTAGGTTTGTTAACTTTTATATGTTGAAGAAGTGTTAGTTGTGATGAGCGTGTAGGCAACGGCATAGGGTTAGGTTTGTTAGTATAACTTTTATATGTTGAAGAAGTGTTAGTTGTGATGAGCGTGTAGGCAGCGGCATGAGAGAGTTAGGGTTAGGTTTGTTAGTATAACTTTTATATGTTGAGTCGTGCTGGGTGTGGTGCTCTTGGGCCTGTTAGTTACTAGTGGCCCAAACTCCATTTGTAACACCTAAATTTTATAATAAATTATTTTATTAACTAAATAGGATTCTAAATAGTTAATTTGATGTTAAAATTATTTTAAAATATATGTTGATAAATTTTGTGACTAATTTTTGTTATATGGATGTTTTCTATGATGTGTTAATTTGATACATATTATATTAAGTAAGTGATATAAATAATAAATATTTTATTTTATTATTTTATATATTCTTCTAAAATTAATAATATTTTAGTGTAATATTTTAAAGAATAAGATTTTATGTGATTTTACGTGTATATACGCATAACTAATTAATGTAATTTTTTGTGTGCGCTTGACTGATGTTAAGTATGCACGTAGTGTATATTTTAATTATTTATAACTATTTTCTATTTTTAGTTATTTATTTTATAAGTAATTATCTTAAAACCATAGCGATATTGTGTTTAATTTCCTTTATTTTTATATATAATAGTTGTTATGACATTGTGATTTTATATATATTTATTACGATTTAGTAATTAATATAAAGTTTTAATGTTATATTTATTTATTTTATAATTTCGATTATTTTAAAGTGATCAAATATTGATTTCGACTATTTTAAATCGACTAAATCATCAATGGTAATGATCAAATACATAATTATTCTAGTCACATTTTATTGCATTTGTAAGTATTTTATTATTTAATATTACTAATTTGTATGTTGTGAATTTATTTGCATAAATTTATATGAATTAGTATTAATCTTTAATTAGAACAATTAAAAATAACTCAACCCAATGTCGTAAAAATTTATGCGAACAAACTCACATCACAGAGGTTACTAACTTTAAATCATACTTAATTACAAAAGAACAATTATGGTATTTTAAACTCAAGCTCTCTTTCAAACTCACAAAGGAATGCTTGTGTTTTCATTACAAAAGAACAATTATGGAATACTTGTGTCAGCTGGTCTCCTCCATCTGTAGACGCAATCAAGATC
Organism: Cicer cuneatum; assembly: GCA_037974295.1. Classification (NCBI taxonomy): domain Eukaryota; kingdom Viridiplantae; phylum Streptophyta; class Magnoliopsida; order Fabales; family Fabaceae; genus Cicer; species Cicer cuneatum. Next base: position 69,231,496 of record JBBPBO010001984.1, on the reverse strand, counting down.
AATGTAGATGTTGGCAGCTTCCTAAATGGTAAGATATGATGGGGACTAATAGCAAGGGACTACACTGGATCTGTCCTCATTGCTGCAACAAGGTGAGAAGATATTGAAGTATCCCATTAGTGGCGGAAGCTATGGGACTGAGATGGAGCCTTCTATTAGCAATAACAACAACAATACCGGAACCTAACACTTAAGACTGGTGCAAAAGAAGCAGTTGACTGTTTACAGGGGTGAAAAATCAGATGCCATAGAAAATCTAATTATAGATTGTCTAGAGATCTTAGCTTAGATCATGGCTCGAGATTGTCCCAAACCAAGTGTTATCCTGCACTTTGTATGGATTCCTCTTTGTTTGAATGAAATTTTGTTTCTCACAAAACAAGAAACCACAGCTCGAGATAAGAAACTAGGAGCCCACTTCATCTAATATAGTATCTCCTTTATTCAGTTTACCACGCCCACGCCAATGTTGACTCGAGTTAACTCGATCAAGAACTCGTTGAAGAGGATAGATGATACAATTTAAACGATTCAAATAAGACTTAAATGATCGAAAGATTGGCTTATTAACCTTTCTAACAATTTTGTTGGGCTAAAAATGAAGCAACCATTACACAACAATACGTTACATGTTAGTCAATTCAAGTCCGAGATAATCAACTTGGTGAATCAGACTACTATTTGTAGTTAGTCTGCTTCCCAATTATTCCCAGAACTTTCGAGGTGGTACTATAATAAACTTGTTAGTATGCAAGCTTATACAAGTTATACTAGAAGACTAAATGTAATATATGCTGTTAATAAACTCCGATGTGGGACAATTTATCCCATTGTTTTTTGTGACAAGCATTCTTATCCATTGTTAGCGATTGGATTTATAATATTTTTTCTTTTCTTTTTTGTTGATATATTTTTTTCTTTTATAATTGTTAATAAAGTATAAAGTAGTAGTAATAATAATTCTTTTAAATTAGTACGAGTTTATGATTCAATTCTACCTATACAAAACAAATTTATTTAAACTCTCAAAACTACATTACTCTCACTTTAATTATGTTACATATTCTAGCCATGCTTTCTCCTATTCTCAACTTTGACGAATCGTTAAAAAATTAAATTAGTGTAGTTCAGAACAAGTTTATTTTTTAATAAAAATTTAATCATGATCGTTAATTATAATAAAAAGAATATTAATTGTTATTATTTCTCATTATAATCAAATTTATATATACACACACACACAACAATGAAATAAGACATACTAAAATCTAATGCGATTATGGATGTTAAAATTTAATGATGAAAAACCCAATGTAAGTGAAAGGACGCGGTTGGACAGCTTAAATTGTACATGTACGCTGAAAAGAATGAAAGAAGAAAAATTAGAGGACCTCCTTAGACCTCTCGCGCACACAACTCATGTTCTGATGACACCCAAAAAATTTGCGCACTTTGAGTTTACTCCTTTCATTTGTTTGTTATCAATATTTCCTTCCTTACTCACCATATCACGACATACTCTTTCTTGGCCCCTAACAACACCATCACCCTTGGCCCTTTTCGGCCCTTTGACTACTAATGATAAGAGATGGTGATGTTAATTATTAATATTATTATTAATAATAATAATAATGATGAGAAAAAGATAAAAGAATCACATATATGCAGCTGAATCCAAGCAATACCAATACCAACACCCTCCTAAGAATAAGAGAATTATTATATATCAGGCGCGCGGGTTTTGGCTTTATCATCCTGATATCCTCGTTATCATTATCTGCGATTGTCATTATCAATGCTAATGGGCGCGCGCTCTAATTCAATTGTGCGCGCACCTGCAGCATCTAATTATAATGTCAAGTCCTTAGTTGTTTGGGTATTATTACTTTCATGTGCAAGCATGTCAATGTCATATTCAGATGTTGAGGCGTTGTTGAAGTTCAAGGATTCATTAACAAATGTGGTGGCCCTCAGTAGTTGGAATCCATCCATAAACTCAAAACCACCTTGCTCTGGAAACATTCCTAATTGGGCGGGCTTGCTTTGCTTGAATGACAGGGTGTGGGGGTTACGCCTTGAGAGCATGGGGTTAACCGGAAATATCGATCTGGGATATCTTGCTTCAATGCCGGCATTGCGAACACTTAGCCTAATGAACAATACCTTTGTGGGTCCCTTACCCAACATCAATATGTTGCCCAGTTTGAGGGCCCTCTACTTGTCCTATAATCATTTCTCAGGGCAGATACCCGACGATGCATTTGTAGGTATGCACAGGTTGAGGAAAGCGTATTTGGCCAATAACGAGTTCACCGGTAAAATTCCTTCCTCCCTTGCTACCTTGCCTACTCTCCTTATCCTCAGGCTTGATGCAAACAAGTTTCAAGGTCAAATCCCCAATTTTCAACAGAAGAATAATAATAGTTTGAAGATAATAAACTTCTCTAACAATGACTTAGAGGGTCCCATCCCGCCCAATCTAAGAACCTTCGGTGCCTCTTCTTTTAGCGGAAATGTGCGTCTATGCGGTCCTCCTTTAATGAATAAGTGTCAATTAGGTGGGGAGAGTAAAATGTTCGTCGTGAAAATTTTACTTATTGTGATCATCATAGCATTTATAGTAGCCATTGTGATTTCAATATTGGTCATCTCCCGCTTGAGGTCTAAAAAGCAGCTAGATAAAGTCTCTTCTGCAACCTCAACAACATTCCATGTGCAGACCTCCAATAAATATGTTAATCCACCTGTTTATGTGAAAACCAAAAGCCTCGCTGAACACTATGATCCTCGAAGTCCTAAGCAGGATCGTCATCATTCCAAGAGAGGAGAACAAGGAAAACTTATATTCCTCAGACAGGATGGGCTCAAGTTTGATTTACAGGATTTGCTAACGGCGTCTGCTGAAATTCTAGGTAGTGCCTCATTTGGGTCATCCTACAAGGCTGTGATTTTGGATGGTCGGGCTGTGGTTGTCAAGAGGTACAAGCAGATGAACAATGTGCCAAGAGAAGAGTTCGATGAGCACATGAGAAGGATAGGAAACCTCAACCATCCCAATGTTCTACCTGTCCTCGCCTATTATTATAGAAGAGAAGAGAAGCTTTTGATATCTGCCTTTCTTCACAATGGTTGCTTGGCCAGTCATCTTCACGGTATATATGCTTATAATTCCATTATACGTATAAAATATCTAAAACGATTATTAAAAACTGAATTTAAATATACAAAACAAATTTATGGATGCAATTTGTGTACACAAAGTAGAAAACTTCACACATATTGAGAGTACCAAGAATAAGAAGAAGAAAAAAAGACCAACTGCGTTAACAACCAAATAGTCCAATAGAAATTATGAAATGATATTTATATCAAGTGTGGTAACAAAAACAACACCAATTTTGTGACCAACCAAGTAAACTGGTATGTCTAAATATAACCAAGGTCTTATTGAATAAGTATGTTTATGAGAAATGATATTGATGTGGATTTCAAATAAGATTAATACTTGTTATGTCGATTTACTAGCTGAGTTACCGGTGGATGCACGAGTAACATTATTTTTTATTAAAAAAATATTGACAAAAATAAAGGTTTTAGATTAGTTTAATTATCATTTAAGTTGTATTTATTGCACTATTAGTCTTTAAAATATTTTAAATTGCGTATGTTGTCTTTTAAGTTTGAATTTTTTTTTAAATTACTCTTGTGAAGTATTAAGATCTAATTAAAACATTTCAAGAAGTTAAGTGTCTAAACTACTTAGCATTTGAAAAAAGTTAAAGACATTGACTGTGTAGATGGATTTTTATTACTTTGTTTTTAAGATTATACATGTGTTTAAATTGTTGTAGAGAAAATAAAAAAATATATTATTTATTAGATTTGATAAATATTTTTTGAATAATTAATATAAAGGACATATTGTTAACATTGGATAGAGTTTCAAATTATCATAAGCTTTTAATTGAACTAATTGTTAAAATTGAGATAAAAAACTAACGGTGCAAAAATATAACTTAAATGATCAAATCGGAATAAAATAAACTTAAATGACTTAAGTATAAATTGAATTAAACTTAAAAATAAAAAATAAAATAAAAAACTATCGGAGTGTTTTTGTAAAAAATATTATAACATCAGTTATATTAACAAATAAAATTGTTAACAAAAACCAATCACTTTACCGTCGCATGAAGATGGAAAAAAACACAAAATGTGTGTGTGTGTGGTTAATTAATCGATGGTTTTGTTGCTTTTGCTTGTAGGTAACCACAACTATCAGAAGCCAGGACTTGATTGGCCAACCCGTTTGAAAATTGTGAAAGGTGTAGCTAAGGGTTTGGCTTATCTATACAGTGCACTCCCTAATGTGATTGTGCCTCATGGTCATCTTAAATCTTCCAATGTGCTTTTAGATGAATCCTTTGAGCCCCTACTAACTGATTATGCCCTCAGTCCTTTGATCAATCTTGACCATGCCCAACAAATCATCATGCCTTACAAATCCCCTGAGTATGCTCAACTTGGCCGCATTACAAAGAAAACCGATGTCTGGAGTTTTGGGATTCTAATATTGGAGATCCTAACGGGTAAATTCCCAGAGAACTATATCACAAACAGACATAATAGTGTTTCTGATTTAGCTAGTTGGGTAAATGCAATGATTACCGAGAAGCGCACAAGTGATGTATTTGACATAGAGATGGGAGGAGTCGGAAGTAGTAAGGCTGAATTGCTCAAACTTTTAAAGATTGGCCTCAGTTGTTGTGAGGAGAATGTGGAAAGAAGATTGGACATCAAAGAGGCTCTCGAGCAGATTGAAGACTTGAAAGAGAGTGTAACTGATACTGTACTTGGAGAATACTCTGCGTCTCTTATGACATCCGAAAGGGATGCTTATAGAGCTGTGTTGTAACACTCCGAGTTTAAAACACAGCGCGGATGCATTTTTTTTTAAAAACTCAATAATAAAAATGATTTCCCAGATTTAATTCGAAAGGAATTAAAATAAAGTTTCCGTAAATCAATAAGTACTCAATTTCGGGAAATTTAATAATAACCATTAAGACATTTTTAAAATGTTCACAATGTCAGAGTGCGGAAAATACAGCGGAAAAAGTCGTACATTAATTCCCAAAATAAAATTACATTTCCCAATTTCAAAACCCTATACAAAAGTCTAGACTGATCATGCACTAAGCTACAGTAGCACGGTCTCTACCGTATCCCCTACAAGTCTCTTCTTCAGCTAGTTGTCCGCCCCTCTGCGTCGTCCACGGATACTCCGTACGTAAAGATCAGGGAAAACTAACGACGTTTCCGTCGTTAGTGTATCCGTCGGTAGGACGGGTTCGGGTAACATCTGAGGGCAAAGCCCAAAGTCCACAATATATAGCAAGGGGTCACCGACCGAAAATAACAGATAATCACATAGCATATATTGCACAACAACAGGTATAATCATGGTATAACATATGATGATGAGGAAATAATCATGCTCATTTGAAAATTTATAACTTTCATGCCTTTTCAAAACAGTAGTTAATGATTATGAAGTATGCGGTAAGTACAAACACACATCAACAAAACACAATCTTTAATTCAGAATTTCAGATTCTGAACAGCATTCACACCCATTAATTTCCAACATTCATCATATAAACAATCGTAACACACCGGTCAAATCCCTCAATGTAATGCATATATGCTCATGCATAATTTTCTTGGAATCACCAAGGTGCAGTCGCTCACAGACCAGCACAAATTAACGGCCCTCATGACCAGGGTGCAATCGCTCACATATCAGCACCAGTGCAGACGCTCATAGTCCAGCACCTCGTGCAGTCACTCACAGACCAGCACGTTTGACATAAACCAAGGTACAATCGCTCACAGATCAGTACCTAGTGCAGTCGCTCACAGACCAGCACTCGTGCAATCGCTCACAGATCAACACGTGGTTGCGCATTTCAGGGTACAGACGCTCACAGTCCAGTACCAGTGCAGTCGCTCACAGACCAGCACTTATATACCAAGGTACAATCGCTCACAGATCAGTACCTAGTGCAATCGCTCACAGATCAGCACTCGTGCAATCGCTCATAGATCAGCACGTGGTTGCAATCGCTCATTACTCCGTGGTTGCAATCGCTCACTTGACTATGCAATGCATGAATATGCAATGTTTCATTTTCTCTAGAAACAGAATGCAAAACAGAAATTCATGCCTCTCAATCATATTTAATTATTTCAGCACAGTCATAAATAACAACATCACAATCATGAATTAACAGTAAATTAATCATTCGCACTTTGAAATGTTTTCCCAACCTCTCAAAAATTCAGACACAGAATTAAAACTGGGATTTTTCCTGAGATTTACGAATCTGTATTCGAATACAGCTCTTCTGTATTCGAATACAGAAGCCAAAAATTGTGTAGATTCATATCTGTATTCGAATACAGCCCTCTGGTATTCGAATACAGAGGTAGATTTCAGTGCAGAATTCAACCTCTTTCATTACATCAGTAAAGTTTTTAAAACTTCATCACCACTACTTCCAAAACTCATCAAAAGTTCCACTTTAACTCACCACAACATTTCCAGTATTCCCCAGACACTCAGGGTTTTGCAAAACATTCTTAAAACTTGAAATTTTCTAAAAACACTAATCTGTATTCGAATACAGGGAGTCTGTATTCGAATACAGAAGCAGGAACTGAAATTTAACATTCTGTATTCGAATACAGCATGGCTGTAGTCGAATACAGGAGTTCAACCTTTGAAAAATTCAACCTTTTCTCCCATGTTACTTAAAGATTTTCAAACATCTTTCTCTCCTCTTTAAAACCATTTCACAGACTTCTTTTCAAATCATTTAAACCATCTCAGAGTTTCTCAACACTTCAAAACTCACATGACAGTGATTAAAACTTGTTTTTCTGGAAAACACGAATCTGTATTCGAATACAGCTTCCTTGTATTCGAATACATAAGCTAAAAACTGAGTTTCTGGAAAAACTCGAATCTGTAGTCGAATACAGCATACCTGTAGTCGACTACAGATGCGAATACAGTGTTAACATTTCACTTCTGTATTCGAATACGACATGGTCGTAGTCGAATACAGAGGTTTAATTAGAAGCAAAAATCCTTCTTCTGTATTCGACTACAGGGGCTCGTAGTCGAATACAGGTTTTGAAAACTTAGGCAAAACAAAACTTGACAGGTTGTATTCGAATACACTCATGTTGTATTCGAATACACCTTCAAAAAACCAGTGAAAGTTCAACCCTTTTCAACTGTTTTCTTTAATAAAAGACAACCAAATATCAAACAGATTCTGCACTTTTCAAAAAGCTTTTCCTCATTTAAAATCCCTTTTTCCTTTAAAATCATCAACACCACCAGAATCACACAAAACAACCAGAATCAGAATCATCAACATCACCAGAACCACACAAAACAACCAGAATCAGAGTCATTTTCATCACCATAATCCCACAACATAAAACAGAATCAGAACCAGTTTATCCAAAACAGAGATAGATGATCAATCATCAGGACACCATGCAACATTTCAGTGTTCTCACTCATCAGAACATACATGCAACGTTTCAGTGTTCACAAAACATCATAGCAAACATGCATGCATTCAGTTTTCTCAAAACACCACAGAATGACAAGCAAACATCACAGAACACTAAGCACCAACAAGATGCATTTTGCATTTTAATGCCATTTTCAAAACAGTTTTAAGACATGCATTTTAATCATAACTAAAATGGCATGCAAACATTTTCCAGCATTCACACAGAATGTAAAACAACATATTTTACCAGTAAAACAGCCAACAACAACTCATCAAAATAATCACTTCTCAAAAAATGCATTTTCTCTCAAAATGTCATTTTCGAAAACAGCTTTTCATTTAAAAAAACAGAACTGAAATAACACTCATTCATGGCCCTAATGCAGCTAAAAATGGAAGGTGCCCTTACCCTTGTTGCATGCTCTGCTATTTCTCTTGTTCCCGCTGCGTTCCCTTTTCCGCGTCCAAAAACGGTGAAACTGTTCCCTGAGTTTGCTGCTGCAAAACTGGGTTCTTTCTCTTCGTATTAAGGTGGGGATTAACTTTACTACTGGAGGTTTTCAGGTTTGAGGCTGGGATTCTCAGTTAATGGTGTTTGAAGGATTTTCCCTCTCTTAAATTTGAACTCGGGGAAAGGCAGAACAGAGACAGAAATGGGAGAGGAGATGGAGTTGGTACATGCAATATGGGCAGTATGGAGGAAGGAATGGTGTTCTGACTTCACCATCCTTCTCACTCCTATTTATAGACTCTCATAGTGCCACCTCACTTGCCACTTGTCTGATTTTCCAGCTTTATAATTATCTTGCAATTAGCCACTAATCCTTACTTAATAGTTTGATTAATTTAATTACTTGAAATTAAATTAATTTACTTCTTCATCCAATAATTATAATTCCTCTTCCAAAATAAATATTTATATATATATATATATATTCACTCAAAACATACATATATTAAATATTTACAAAAATTTCCAAAATACCCTTGACATTAATTCCAATATTAATATTTAAAATTAAATTGTTTCACTTTATTTGAAAGCTTTCCCCTTTAAGATCAATATACGCAATTAATTACCTTTGAATCAATATTCAATTCTTTCGATTATTTATTGGTTTCTGTTTCCGTCTGTCCACGTGTTTTTCTTGTTAGTAAACCTAGGTATTCGCAATTGTTTCTCTAATTCATTGAACTCCACGTTGTATATTGTTAATTACTTTTGGTAGTTAGGTTTTAGGAAATCAATCTATCTATTTCTTAGCTTTTTGGATCAAACATTTTCTCAATCAATTTTAAAATCTTAGTACTTGTCATCTGTACAAAGCATGCATGTATTAACAAATATTGTCATTCACAAACTACATAATGTTGAAAATTAGCAAAATATTTATCTTTTAACCAAGGCGGCAAAAAAGAAGGCGCTCTTGACAACATAAAATCTGTCCCCATCATTATCAAGCTTCGATCCAATTAGAACTTAGGAGTATTCAGCAATACAACTATACAAGTATATATTGTAATTGAGAAAGACGAAGATAAAAGTTAAAAGGATTTAACATGGAAAGGAAGTAGCAACTTGAGATAGCTAGCTAAATATTAGACAAACTACCAAGGCCTAACAACTACCTGAAATAAGGCTAACCATTAAGAAAGAATTCGAGAAATGTGTAATACTCGATTTTCAACTACCTAAAATATGGCCCTACACAACCTCCACAAAATCGGCTTGTAGGGTGAGGACTTCCCACCACTTTGTTAGACCTTATTTCATCCAATGTGAGACTCTTTAACACACCTTTTCACGTGATCCGATAGTAGTGACTTGATAGCCAGTGGTACAATATATCTTAGATGGGCTTTGATACCATCTTAGAATTTGGATTGACCCTACACAACCCCCATAAAACCGGCTTGTTAGGTGAGGGTTACCCACCACTTATAACCACTTTGTCAAACCTTATCTTATCTAATGTGGGACTCGTTAACATGTGCACATGATTCTGAAATTTCAAACCCTCCTCAAGGGGCGTAAATCATAAATATATGATCGCTCACATACCAACACTATTTATCAAGGGGCAGTCTATCACAGACCAACGCGATTTACTACAGTGCATTCATCACAGACTAGCACAGTGCAATCTATTATAGACCAACACGACTCAATAATCCTTGTTGAATTTTTTATTACAAAATTTGGGGGTAAAGATAATTGAGTTTTTATTATTTAATTAGTTTATTGATTAATTAACTAGTTTTAAGTTTTTAATTAAATGATTAAATGAGTTAATAAAAAATTTAATTTTAAATATTAAATATTGTTTAGTTAACAACAATTACACAATCATCATGTACCACTTCATCCAAAATTAGCCATGTCATCATTTTTTTTACTAAAAAAGATTCATATAAGACTTTTTTAAAACTTGTTAGAATTTGCAAGGGTATAAATCAAACTAAAAAAATTACATGGACTAAAATCAAAATGAAGCATATTTACAAGGAACAAAAACATATTTAAACCTTTAGTAATAAAGTGAAAAAAAACCCTAGAAATGTTTTAGAAAGTGGTGAAGACTAAAATGTTTAAGGAATTTGTGATTTCAAAAGGGTATAATGCTAATTGATTTAGGTTATATCAAAGTAAATTTCAAAGGTAATCAAGTTGGGAATTTTGGGAAAGCCCTAATTTTGAAAAAATTTAAAGTGTTAAGAAAGTTTGAAAGATTCATGTGTTTGATAATTCGAAATTAGTTTCTTTATGTAAAAGGATGAGATTTTAAAGTTTTGTTGAGAAAATATTTGTGAGAAATTTTATGTAAGAGTTTTATGTTAGGAACATATTTTGTCATAAGTTGTTAAAGACATATTTGAGTTGAACTTCAATAATTTTAAATTGAAATTCATTTTCGTCTAAGGGCCAGAAAATCTAAGAGAAAGTCAAACCCTAATTGATTTGGATAGTAGATGAACTAAGCGTTCATTTGGGGGTTGTTTTAGAAACTCGTATTGATTAAGTCGATTGATTGGTTTAAGATACATGAAAATTGAGAGGTATTGTTGGAGTCATCGGATAGGTTATGACGGTGTAGCATAAGTTGCTTGTGTAACAAAACATCATCGAAGTAAAGGCACTTTTTAACGATATTACAAATGTTTGAATGCATAGTGTGTCTGTATATATATTCTTTGTGCTATTGATAAATAAATATGCACATGATTATTTATGTATTTGATGTGATTATGTAGTCATAATTGATAACATATGTGTTTACTATGTGTTATGAATTTTATTGATGATAAATGTAAGACCCTTAAATTTTAATTAAAATTATGGAATTAGTTTTAAGTGTATTTTGGGGATATTTGTAAAATATTTAATATATGTATGTTTTGAGTGAATATATATATATATATATATATATTTATTTATTTTGGAACATAAATTAAAATTATTGGATGAAGAATAAATTAATTTAATTACAACTAATTAAATTAACGGACAGTTAATTAAGGGATTAGCGGCTAATTGCGACGAGATTGGTTAAGTGTTGAGGATCAGACAAGTGTCGGGTGAGGTGGTACCACACAAGCCTATAAATAGGAGTGAGAAGGATGGTGAAATCAAAACACCATTCCTCCTCCCTCACTGCCCATACTACATGTAACAATACCCCTTTTCCCTCCCATTCTGTTCCAGTTCGTTCAAAAGAAAGGAAAAAAAGAGTTCCTCAAAAGTGCCATTACTTGGAAATCCAAGCACCGAAACACCAAACCCCAGTACAAAAGTTATTCCCCACATCATTACGGAGCTAGAGAACCCACTTTTGTAGCAGCGAACGCAAGATGGGAGTTTCGCCGTTTTTGACTCATACACGTGAGCAGTAGCAGAAAATGCAACAAGGGTAAGGACACCTTCCACTTTCTAGTTGCATTAGGGCTGTAAATGCATAACTGACATAGCATTACTGATATTTTCATCACTGTTTTGAAGAAAAACTATTTTGCAATGACATTTTGAAAAAAATGAAGGAAATGCATTCTGTGATGTGTAATGAATATGTGATGTTTGTTGTTCTGGTTGTTACTGCAATGTTGTTTGGTTTGTGTGGGAAAGCTGAAAAATGTTTTGCATGTTATTTTAAAGATGATTAAAATACATGTTCATAAATTGTTTTGAATGTTGTTATAAAATGCGAAAACGCATTCTGTTGGTGTTTGCTGCTATGTGATTATTTCTGTTTGACTGAATGTATTAATGTCATTATGTTTGTGTGATTATTGCATGTTGTGTTGGTTGTGTAAGTATACTGGAGAATACCATGCATGTTGTTTTGGAGGTGCATGTTCTGGTTCTGGATGATTCTGATGTTGATCATTCTGTTTCTGTTTCTGATGATTCTGATGTTGATCATTCTGTTTCTGTTGCTGATGATTTCAAAATAAAAAGGGTAAAAAATGATGAAAGTGTTTTCTTCTGGAAAATCTGGTTTGATGTAAAAGTCTGAGTTTTGTGGTTTAAAAGAGTGATAAAACTGTTTTGGAGTTGTGCTGATTTTTCAAAAGAAACAGTTTGAAATGTGTTGAAGTCTCAGGAAAATTTCACTGATTTCGAAGGTGTATTCGAATACAACATATGTGTATTCGAATACAACCTGTCAAGCTTCTGTTGTACTTAAGTTTTCAAACTTGTATTCGAATACGAGCCCCTGTATTCGAATACAGATGAAGGATTTTTGCTTCTGACTTAGCATCTGTATTCGACTACGACCATGTCGTATTCGAATACAGAAGTCAACTTTTAACACTGTATTCGCATCTGTATTCGACTACGGGCATGCTGTATTCGAATACATAATGCAGATTTTCACTAGTTTCAGCTTCTGTATTCGAATACAAGGGATCTGTATTCGAATACAGATTCGTGTTTTTCCAGAAACTCAGTTTTTAGCTTCTGTATTCGAATACAAGGAAGCTGTATTCGAATACAAGGAAGCTGTATTCGAATACAGATTCGTGTTTTCCAGAAAATCAAGTTTTGAACATTGTCATGTGAATGTTAAAGTGTTGGGAAACATTGAGAAGGGTTAAAATGATTTAAAATGGAGTCTTTGAAATAGTTTTGAAGAGGAAATGATGATGTTTTGGAAACCTTTTATGACATGGGAGAAAATGCTGAATTTTTTAATGTTTTGTCTTCTGTATTCGACTACAGGCATACTGTATTCGAATACAGAATGTTAAAATTGCAGTTTCATGCTTCTGTATTCGAATACAAGGGGGTTGTATTCGAATACAAGGGGGTTGTATTCGAATACAGATTCGAGTTGTCAGAAATTTCAAGTTTTTCAACAGTGTTTTATAAACCCTAAGTGTAAGGGAATATTGGGAATGTTTGTGGTGAATTAAAATGAAACTTTTGGTGATAGTTTGAAGTGGTGGTGATGAAGTTTTTGAGACTTTACTGATGTAGTGAAGAATGTTGATTTGTGCACTGAGACTGCCTCTGTATTCGAATACCAGAGGGCTGTATTCGAATACAGAGTGTAATTATGCACTGTTTTTGGCTTCTGTATTCGAATACAGATTCGTATTTTCCAGAAAACTCAGTTTTAAACGCTGTTTGATGAATTTTAAGAGTTTGGGAAACATTGGAGAAACTTAAGATAATTAAGTATGGAATTTTTTAGATAATGCCAAGTGTTAATGATTGCTTGACTGTTAATCATGGTTGTGATGATGATGACATTAATTGTGTTGAGGTGTTTTTGAAAAATGATGGAAAGGTTGAATTTTTCTAATATTGCATACTGTTTCCAGTTAAGAGAAACACTGCATATTCATGCATTGCATAGTTAAGTGGTACCCGCGATGGACCACGGAGTAATGCGCAACCACATGTTGATCTGTTGAGCGATTGCACGAGTGCTGATCTATTGAGCGACTGCACTAGGTACTGATCTGTTGAGCGATTGTACCTTGGTATATAGGTGCTGGTCTGTTGAGCGACTGCACTGGTACTGGACTGTTGAGCGTCTGTACCCTGAAATGTGCAACCACGTGCTGATCTGTTGAGCGATTGCACGAGTGCTGGTCTGTTGAGCTACTGCACTAGGTACTGATCTGTTGAGCGATTGTACCTTGGTATATGTCAAACGTGTTGGTCTGTTGAGCGACTGCACGAGTGCTGGTCTGTTGAGCGACTGCACTGGTGCTGATCTATTGAGCGATTACACCCTGGTCTTGAGGGCCGTTAAAGTCATACATATTTAAATTGTGCTGGTCTGTTGAGCGACTGCACCTTGGTGATTCCAAGAAATTGTATACATGAGCATATGATGATATGATGATGATTGGAAATTGATGTGTGTGAGTACTTTACAGAATATGAATTTCTGATTAATTATTGTGATTACTGAAGTGTTGGCTGTACTTACAACATATTTTCCATTTAATTGACTGCTGTTTTGAAAAGGGCATACATGTCATGAAATTTCAAATGAGCATCTTTATTTTCATCATTGTTATACGATATGCCATGGATGTATGTGTTGTTGTGAGATATATGTTATGTGCTTATTTGTTAATTTCGGTCGGTGACCCTTTACTATTATTGTGGAAATTGGGTTTTGCCCTCAGATGAACCCCAAACCCGTCTCACCGACGGTTACACTAACGACAGAAACGTCGTTAGTTTTCCTTGATATTCGTACGGAGTCTACGTGGACAACGCAGAGGGACGGACAGCTGGCTGAAGACGAAACTTGTAGAGGATGCGGCGGAGACCGTGCTACTGTAGCTTAGTGCATGATCAGATTAGACTTTTGTATACGGTCTTGAGTTTTGGGAAATGTAATTTATTTTGGGAATTAATGTATGACTTTTCCGCTGTATTCTTCCGCACTCTGATACTATTTAGTGGCCACAAGCCGGGTGATTCTCTTTTGAAATGAACTGATGAAAATTTTATTTTAATTCCCTTGAATTAATTCTGAAAATTCTTTTATTTATTTATTTTATAAATAAAAATACACTCGCGCTGTATTTTAAACTCGGGGTGTTACAATAAACTATCATGAGTATACTCTATGAAGAAGTGTTAAATAATTATTAGTGTTTAATGAATATTAAAAGTAGAATCTTTTAATAGTTGCATTTACATAATAATCGATGTGAATGAGTCAAAGTATGCTCATGCATTTCATAGTAAATGGTTTCATGTGTTGATAGTCCACGAAGTGGTTTCGAGTGTTGATGGTTCACCTTATCCTTACGAGGATTATTGAGTCCTGCTAGTCTGTGAAAGAATGTACCACAGTAAATCGTGCTAGTCTTTGAGATACTGCACCTCGATAAATAATATTGACATGTGAGAGGTTGTGCATTTATGATTTACGTTCCTCGAGAATAGTTTGAAATTTTGGAATCATGTGTGATGGCATATAAACATTTCATTGTGGTGCTTTGTCACACGAGTCATGTTTGTTATATGATGATATATTTTATATGCATGCTTGTTTATCACTTGATATCATGCCATATTATGCTTTTGTGTTTTTTATTTTCGTATATATGTTATTTTTATATCGTGACCCTTTACTATGCCCTAAGTTCTTATAATTTTGAGTTGCACGAGAATTGCAACGACGTTGAAGACGTGACAGAGCAATCATTTGGATTGGTGATTAAAAGCAGTGAGGCTTGATACCACTTATCAATCTTTAGTACTCATTCTTCCTCAGTTAGAATTCAAGATCAGTTTACAGTTTTATTCAATGGTTTTATTTATTCTATTCCTTTTGGAATTTTGTTGTAGCAATGAAAATTATTTATCTAAAACAGTTGTAACTATTTTTCTTTCAACGTGAATTGTTATATTGTGAGTAAAGTAGGTGTGTCAGACTCATTTTATATAATGTGATAATAATTCTAGTAGTTGTTTTTGAAAAAGAATTTTACAATTAAATATTTTACTTTAATTTTAAATTAAATGATGATTATGAAAATTTTATCAATAATAAGTGTTAGTTGTTTAAAAAATAATTAAACGTTGTTAAAAATCAAGGTGTTACCAACAAATCTAATGAAAGGGGAAGGTCCATCAAGCTATTGACTCTTAAAAGATAATTGAAAATGTTAAAAATGATGGAAACTAAATCTTTGAAAGAGTGCACCTCAAAATTGTCTCACTTGGTGAATCAAATGAGGCTTTATGGTGAGGTTGTGGATGATAGAAAAGTAGTGGAGGAAAAATGTCTCATTACATCAACAAAGTATGTGCTGTGTTTTTTTTACCATATTTTATGTCTAAATATGTAAGAAACATGTAGCATTTATTGCAGAAAACGAAAATATCTTCTCTCCCATTTCTTCTTCTCTATTTCTCTGATTTTATTGTGCATGGTTCTATTTTTCATTGCGTGTTCTAACAATAACGGTACTTACAACAAAATTAAATTAATCGGATCAATTTCGTGTCTAAATTTGATCTCTTAACAATTCTATAATTTTATTATTATTTATTATTATTATTATTATTATTATTATTATTATTAAGTTAAAAAAAAACATAGCGGGCTCGTAGAAAAAATGAACATGGCGGTGAAATGTGAATCATTAATCATTGACAGTTGGTCCATTATGGAGGGCAGTAAAAGTGGTCTATTATTTATAACAAAAAAAAAAAAGGTCTATTACGATTTATGGGCACGTATATATTTTTCTGGTGCTAGTTGTGTTGCCGTTTAACTAATAGGACAAGAAAAGAAAAGTTTGATTGATTGGGCATAAATTAGGGATAATTTTCTATAAATTGATTGAACATTCTGTTAAAAACTATTTTGTATAACAGTTTGTTACATAATAGAATGTATGTTTATTATGGTAGGGTGAAGAGATGAGAGGAGAGGAGAGAATTAATTAAGAAGAAGAAATGTGGGTTCCTAATCCTAAGGCGGCGTCGGGGATTAAAAAGGGAGGAGGAAATGGATTGGTGGCAGTTGCTGTAGGGAAAGATAAAGGAAGCCAATATGCTCTTAAATGGGCCGCTGATACTCTTGTCCCCAAAGGCCAAACCATTATTCTGATCCACGTTTCCCGCGCCACATCCTCCCTTGCTGCTTCCAGTAATAATAATAATTAAATCATCTGCATTCAATTCATGCTATATTTATTTGAATTTGAAATATCAATGAAATGCAGGAGGTAGCGAGGCCATTGTATGTAACGTCAACAGTACTTCAGCTGCATCTCCACATAGACATCAACTTGATAACGCTAGCAGGGATCTCTTTCTTACCTTCCATTGCTATTGCACACGCAAAGATGTAGGTCTGATCACAACTTTATTTCCCCCTTTATTAATTAGTTTAGTTTTCATAGATTAATAATAAAATTCTGTCAATTGACATTAATTAATTAATTAATCAATTGATTACTTCTTGTGTTAGATACAATGCCTTGATGTCTTACTTGAAGACACTGATGTTGTGAAAGCAATAACCGAATATGTCTCTTATGCTGCAATTGAGAACTTGGTGATTGGTGCACCATCAAGGCATGGATTTATTAGGTGAGTAAGGTGCTCTATCTCTAAAGCAAATTATTAGTTACAATAATTTCTTAAACTTGACTGAGGTAGTGGCGTAGCGGCTTATTTTGTGTGTGTGCAGATTTAAGTCATCAAGTACGCCAAGCAGCATATCAAAGGGGGCACCGGATTTCTGTACTGTTTATGTGATATCTAAGGGTAAAATCTCCTCGGTTCGGAATGCTTCTCGTCCAACTCCACATACTTCCCCACTTCTCATTCATATTATACCTAGCAATCTAAATCAGGATGTAAATCAACCTGTAGATCAGATATGCTCTAGACGTATGAATTTGAAAGGTTTGTTTGTTAATTTGTTTCTGTAAATTAAATGAATGAATTAAGCTATATAATAGTTATTTATTGCATGCAATTCTATTAAATAAATAAATAATCATGTTTAATTTGATCATATGTATATATATGCATGCTGCAGACAGGACGTCAATGAAACCACACAACTGGCAGGATGAATCTACCAAGTAAGTCTTCTACTTTTATAGTATACAACAAGTAGTAGAGTAATAACAAACTCTAACAACCTGATAATTAATTATTCAATAGATGATAAGCTACAGTGCTTATAACAAACTAATTGCAGCATATTATTAATTACTGATACCGTGATTGAATGGAGCAGGTCGCCATTTGGAAGACGAGGAAGAGGCACCAGTGGAATGTTATGCATGGACTTCACAGAATCAGATACAGACATATCATTCGTAAGTTCTGGGAGGCCAAGCAGTGCTTGTTCATCCTCTTTATACGACTACATTGACTCAGGTCGAACTTCTCGAGTTTCTACCAGTTCAGATCGTAGCTTTGGATCCAACCGAATCGGGCTCAAGTTCATTGACCCCAGTTCACCAGATACATCTTTTTCAGAGGAAAGCAGCAGAACATCGTGTTCATATTCATCTCACAACATGGTGAGCACTGCACTTCCTAATTAACATATATCTAAGCCCAAACAATTGTAGCTAGAATCAATTAGTACCCAATCGACCACTAAAGGTAGGTATCCACATCCTTTTGCTAAACCATTTATTTAATTAGGATGAAATAGAAGCTGATATGAGGAGGCTAAAGCTTGAGTTAAAACAAACGATGGAAATGTACAATGCAGCATGCAGAGAAGCACTTACCGCACAACATAAGGTAAAATCTCGTAGTTCTTTTTTTTTTTTTCCTTATAGATTAGATTAGATTCAATGTGTTACTAATTATTGTTAACACTACTCTTCTATTTGCTATATAGTTAATGGAGATGAGCCACTGGAAAATTGAGGAAGAAAAAAAATTAGAAGAGGTAAAATTGGCTCAAGAAGCTGCGCTAGCAATTGCAGAGAAAGAGAAAACAAGAAGTAAGGCTGCCGTGGAAGCAGCTGAAGCAGCTAGAAAAATTGCAAACGTGGAATTACATAGAAGATCAAATGTTGAAGTTAAATCTCTTAAAGAAGCCAAGGAACTGAGGATGCTATTGGATAATTTAGCCCAAACTGATTTAAGATATAGGAGATACAGTATTGAGGAGATTGAAGCAGCCACGGACTTGTTTTCTGAAAAACAAAAAATTGGGGAAGGTGGTTATGGCCCTGTTTATAAATGTTACCTTGATCACACTCCAGTGGCTGTCAAGGTCTTACGTCCAGATGCGGCTCAAGGGAAATCGCAGTTTCAGCAAGAGGTGATATTCAATGATTGGACATGAGTAATTGAATTATATACTACTCTGTATTAATTAATTTGACAGCATGAGCATGGCATATGTTTCCATCACACACAACACAACTATATATAACTTAGTGGAATCTAATCTAATATATATATATATATATATATATATATATTATCCTCAGGTTGACATACTGAGTTGTATACGCCACCCAAACTTGGTTCTTCTTTTAGGAGCGTGTCCGGAGTATGGCATATTGGTTTACGAATATATGGCGAATGGAAGCTTAGAAGATTGTTTGTTTCGAAAAAATAATGGTGGTAGGGTTCTGTCTTGGCAACTGAGGTTCCGGATTGCTGCAGATATAGCAACCGGCTTGCTATTCCTACATCAGACCAAGCCTGAACCTTTGGTGCACCGTGATTTGAAACCTGGCAACATTTTGCTGGACCAGAACTATATATGTAAGATTAGTGATGTTGGGTTGGCAATGCTGGTCCCTGTGGTGGCTGAAAATGTAACACAGTGTTGCATGACTTCAGCAGCTGGAACATTCTGTTATATCGATCCCGAGTATCAGCAAACAGGAATGCTAGGTGTGAAGTCGGATGTTTATTCTTTGGGGATCATATTTCTACAGTTATTGACAGGAAAGCATCCAATGGGACTTGCTCACCATGTTGAGCAGTCTATAGAGAATGACAAGTTTGAGGAAATGCTTGACCCATCTCTCTCTCTCTCTGACTGGCCTCTTGAACAAGCACTCTCGCTTGCCAAAATAGCACTCAACTGTGCACAACTCAGGCGAAAAGATCGCCCTGATCTTGCCAAAGTAGTGTTGCCACAACTGTTTAAACTCAGAGAGTTTGCTGAAGAAAATATGGGTCCCATATTTTTAGGAGGAGGCATTAGTAGTTGTAGTAGTAGTGCTGGGCCTTCCCCCAACCACAGTGAAGCTTCTGTGCAACAGGTTTCTTTCTTCATATTTTATTTAATTTAATTTGCTGATAAATGTAATGCATATGCACCTCATCATTAGTGAGTTAAATAATTAATATTGCTGAATTAAATCACATTATATATATAGAAGACAACTTTTGAGATGATTGATTTTGCAGGATGTGATGAGCGACCCAAGGCTTTTAAATTCAGGAAGCTCAATGAGTCCACCAAGTCCATCAACGCCAACAGAGGAAAATCCTTAAGTGTGTGTAGTAAATAGACAAGATGACACTATAATTTGAAACTTAGTTTGTTTCGAATGTACATGCAAGGGCATATTTAATCTGTTATCCAGCCAGCTATGCCTAGCAACAAATCAAGTTTAAGTTTTCAGTATTCCTCATTCATAATAATCTTCGTATACAAAAAGAACACATTTTGTTCTAGGGATGCATGTAAATGAGACCATCGTTTAAATAGAAAAGTAGGGATTCAGGGCAAGCAAATGGGAATTTGGAATTTTTGTATTATGTAAATATGTTAGGGAATTTGATTGCCATCGGTTTGTAAGACAACCCTCAATCTTGTAATTATATTTATTAGGAATAGCTAGCTTGCAGACGAGCAAGTAGTGTTTGTCTCTACGTGATTCACATTTAATTTTCTTCTTTTTAATTCGATAAAATTGTAAATAAAATAGTTTAAATATATAGTAAAATTAAAAGAAATAAAGGTATACTAAAGAGAAAAAAGAATATGCACTGACTATGTAAATCACTCACTGTAATTTTAATACGAGTCAGTGATTGTTTGGTTATACCACACAGTTGTAACCTTCATTAATCATAGTTGTTTACATCGTCAGTGCGCACTCGTTAAACCTTATAATATATTTATTTTCTTTGATCCACAATAAATGACTGTAAAAAATTTTCTTCTATGAATGACTCTTTCAATTTTCAATCTACCTTTTTTCAATTATATCATTTAATTAATATTATTTGCATTATTTTCAATGCAATATTTTCTATTATATATTTATGATACTGATAATGCATCATACTTAATAAAAATAATTTTGGTAAAAGTATTATTCTCTCTTTTTCATTTATACATTTTTCTTAATACATGTAAAATGATCAAATAGCATATTAAACATCCAAGCATATAAAGTAACCTGTCTTTCCTCAATCAAAGATGAAATTGACTCCAACTTTCTGTAACATGCAGATCTCCTATCAAATTCACACAAATCTGCATTGTTCCACCAATTCAGCTTCAAACCATATGATCGTAAGTAGATAATTGTGCTCTACAAGTTTGGTCCAACCCAATCAATCAATTTTATTTTTTTGAAGTTATGAAACATTTCATTAAACAACAGTTGCAGAGCAATCCAACAAAGGAAATACAACATCAGGATTAACTGCTATAGCAGTAGGATCAGAACCAGAGGAGTGAGGGCCCGACCAAGTTCTATTCCCTACCACTTTTGCCAGAGAGGCTAAGTTATGATTTAATGTATTTTATTTTATTTTATTAACAATATTTTATTTTTTTAAAATAATTTAATTATTTTTAATTTATTAAATAATAAATAATCTAATTCTAAAAATGAAAAAAAAAATTCAGAATCTGATTATTGAATCCGGTAAATTTAGCAAATCAAATTATAAGATCTGTTAAAGAGATATTTTGGGTTTGGGGTTTGGCATACTACTGGGAAAGTCTATTTTTTTCACTGTACATTTAAGCCACAGAGACCCATGGTTAAAACAGAACAGCCCATTTGGTCAGAACCATCAAATTGTTAGGTTACAGCATCCACACAAACTTAGCGCCGCCCAGTCTTCCTCTCCCTCTGCTGCTCCCTGCATATTTTCGTCCTCGTCCTCTGTTTCTTCGCGGATGTTTTTTCTTCTTTTAAAGAAGCGTGTTATTTTTTCGAAACCCGACCCGTTTCAGCAAAGCCCTTTGCGAAATGGGAGGCTCATTAATGGAGCAAACCGGTGATTTACTCCGGTTAAAATTATTGAGTTTTGGCTGTTCTTTAATCAAATTGTGCGCGGGGATTTAGGGTATGAGAGTTTTATCGATGTGAAGAGACATGTTGCTTGGAATTCACACGAATTTATTTGTTGGACTTGCGTTTGCGTTTCCGCACAAGATTGAGGGTCGTTTTGTGGTGGGCAAGTGCGTCCCCGCCACACACTTCACAAAGGCGGGTGGAGGGTGTGAATTTGGAATCCGATGTTATGATTATGACGATGACAAAAGAAGAAGAAGAAGAAGAAGAAGTTGGCGGCATTGTGGTTCGGGAATGAGTGAATTGGAAGTGCAGGAGGAAGGACGTATGGCGGTTTCAAGTTATCTTAAAGAAATGGGTGTGTCGATTGAGGAATCCGAATCAATCGCATCAAACTGCCCCGAATATCTCAAAATGTTAGTTGAAGGTGTGAGGGATTTGGAGCATTGTGATGTTAATTTCAATTTCAACTTCAACTTGAGGGACAAGCTTCTTCACATTGCTTCTCTCAAAGGTGACAACGGCAAACTAGCCTACTTAGAGAGTCTCGGCTTCACACTCTCTTCCTCTATGAATGTCGCCAGGTATATTATATCCTCTGACACTGATACCCTCCCATCTCTCATACACAAGGTCACCTCTATCAAACAACTCTTCTTTCCTCCCACTTCCACTCATCAATATCATCACTTCCTCCTTATCAATAATATTCTCCGCATCATGCGCCACTTATCAATTTCAATACATGATGAAGATCTTCAACACACTTTCTCCTTTTTCGAAAAGCTTCAAGCAAGGCGTGGTGGTCTAAATATCCTCTCTTCTAAAGATTCTGCTTTCCTTTGCTTCATTGAATCATTCCCTCGTATACTTTTGTTATCACTAAATAATCACATCTTACCTATACTCCATTTTCTCCTAAATTTTGGAATCCCCCCTGATCGCATCCCAAACGTAATATTGGCTTTTCCTCCTATTTTGCTATGGAATCTTCAACTCCTTCAAACTAGAGCCCTCGCCTTGAACCAGGTACCTCAACTATTCTTCTGCATTTACTCTATTTATTATCTCAACAAAATTCAAGTTATTTATTCTTTTCTAGATTCATGGTGTGGATAAAGATTATGCCAACTTGATGCTAAAATATCCCTGGATTCTATCTACAAGCATTCAAGAAAACTATAAGGACGTCCTTGCCTTTTTATATTCTGTCAAGGTATGATTCTAGTCTCCTGAGTGCTTTTGTGTTTGCCTTGCCTAAATCCTAAGATGGTATCAAGACCTATCCTATATTTTAATATTAGGCCTCCCGCAGATGTCCTCTCCCACAAACTTCATGCTCTTCATGTTAAGTTTTGGACGTAATTTGGTTTTTATCATGAATCAATCTCTGGCCAAACCATTGACTTGAAAGACTCCGCCACTTATATTGGAGAAATTCAACACAGTAAAATCTGCAAATTTCCTTCTGATTTTGGCTGGAGGCTTGGCCTTTTTGCTGCCTTATTAAGAATCCGATTTATTTCACATGCATGTGCACATTGCTTTTGAAAAAAAAATGTTTGTGGTACATAGGTGAGTTGGTAGGGTAGGTAGGGAATATATATTTCATTAGTTTGGCCAGAAGAGTGATTTGTAGAAGCACGAGACTAATAATAGAATGCTTCATTATATAGGTTCCAAAGACCTGGATAGACCGCACAATTAAAAGACAACCTCATTTATTGGGTTGTTCAACTAGCAAGATGAAGTTGATGGTGGATCAGTTTGCCGAACTAGGAGTTCAAAGAAAAAAATTGGGTCAGGTTATCGCTAAAAGTCCTCAGCTATTATTACAAAAGCCTGAAGACTTTCTGCAGGTATTTTTCTTTTTCTCTAATCAAGTGTATATGACATGCAATAAAGATGTTTTACTAGGAGGGATGTCAGCCACTATCCATAGTTGATGCAAACACAAAGCACAAAAAATAGTAAATGGAAGAAAATAGAACAACAATGGAAAATAAAGCGTATATTATTTCTGAAAGTCAAAGGTAACTGCAAAATGATGAATATCCTAATGCCCACGGAGCCAAACTCCTACAGAAACAACATTCTGCATGCATAACTATTGAAATGGTTCTCTAAAAATATCCTCTCTGAAAATTGAATTGAAAATAAATGTATTACAGAAGATAACCCCTGTAACCCCCGAATTAGAAGAAGAAATTAAATTGAATTGAAAATAGTCTTCTTAGAGAAGATAACCCCTGTAACCCCCGAGCAAAATCTCCTCAGAGAAGAGACATTTCTGCCTCTGCATAAACCAAAAGGTTTCTAACTGAATAATGTTCATTTTTCCCTCTCTTGCTATCCCTATCCTTTATATAACTACCATTCCCCTCTAACAAACTAGCCACATCAGCAAAGATAACCAACTCCCCTATTTGACACATTCTTTGGGCTTAGGCCCAAACCCAGTATCTAACATTCTCACTCTCCCTCACCTTTTAATTTAACAGAATTCATCACATAAATAGTCCACCCCTCTCTCAGCCACATCCGCATTCATCCCTTCCCCTTTCTTATTTTTCCTAACATAAATACCCCACACCATGGGCTTGGCAGCTGATGTGCTAACTGTCTATTCGAGACCGAATTCACATTTGGGGTTTCTGTTATATTTATTAGTGCTGCTTCATTTAATTGTTTATACAATAAGCTCTTGCTCATGGTTATCTACAGGTTGTTTTGTTCTTTGAAAATATGGGTTGTGATAAAGAAAATATTGGGAGAATACTTGTCCGCTGCCCTGAAATTTTTGCCACCAGCATTAGTAAAACTTTACAGGGCAAGATTGAGTTCCTTAGTAGAATTGGCGTTTCTAAAGCTTACCTTCCTGTGGTTATCAGAAAGTATCCAGAACTACTTGTGTCTGACATTGACAAAACCTTGCCTCAACGGTATTGTTCCGACTCGTCTATTGTTGTTTCAGTATTACATGTCTTAACTCACCCAATCATTTTTAGGCAGTGAGTATCTGCTATTCTAAAATTAATCTTAGTGATTTAAATTTTAGAATCATATAAACATGGTAATGCTTTGTTGCAATTTGCAAGACTCTGTTTTCGTTGATATTAGATGTGAAAAAAGAAACAGATGTTGCAGGAAAACCTAAGTTGGATTTCCACTTTCCTCAGCTGCATTGCGATCGGTCACTTGGTGAACGTTACCTTGCATCAACAGAAAAGTGAAACATGATGTTTTTTTCTTCTCCTGCAGTATTATAACTATCTAAGTGATTTGATTTTGATGTTCTGCAGGATAGTGTACTTGATGAAGCTTGGCCTTACAGAAAAGGAAATTGCATTTATGATACGTACATTTTCTCCTCTACTTGGGTACAGCATAGAGGAGGTTCTGAGGCCAAAAATAGAATTTCTGGTGAACTCGATGAAGAGGCCAGTAAGAGATGTGGTGGGTTACCCTAGGTATTTTAGCTATTCGCTAGAAAAGAAGATAAAACCAAGATATTGGGTTCTGAAAGGAAAGAATATTGAATGTAGCTTAAAGGATATGCTGGGAAAAAATGATGAAGAATTTGCTGCTGAATTTATGGATGTTGGAAGGATACACGGCTGCCCTCTTTCTTCTCACGATAGGCCGTAAATAAATATCATTACCTTTTAGAAATTCAGTTTATCAGAACAGATTCGTGTCTCCCTGTAATCATTTTAAAAAGAAAGCAAGTCCTCTATTATCAGTTTAGTAAAATTCAAACTTCTAAACTTTCTTTGTGGCGAATAAGTCGGAGATTAAATGAAAAACTAATACTATAGATTAGTAGAAGAAAGTTTGTATGATTTTCACAAATGGAGGTCTAGGTATTAATTCTTTTTTCTCGGTTGTGAGTGGATGTGGTTGTGACTTGACAATTCATTTAAAAATAAAACAGATATCACCTGTTTCAACTAACTAAAAAAACATGTTGGAAGTTAGAAAGCGGCTGATTACGAGAACCATTATTTTTTACTCTGAAGAATTTATTATATTTTACAGTTTTTATTTTAATTTAACAAAAAAAATTATTTTCTAGCCAAATAAAAAATCAATACAAGGTTCGTTGCATATTATTCCAACATAACATTAAGACTTTTACACATATTAAAAAAAATGCAATAATTAAAAGGTAAAAAAGAGATGTCATTTTATTAAACTATTAAATCTTAGTTATTAGTGAATTTTTTATATAAATGATAATGTTTTGAAAATTATATATAATAATCATTGAAAAATAATATAAAAAAAAATCATTCAAGTTTCATTAAAAATTATAAATGAACATTCATTTTTAAAACAAATTTATTTAACTAAAGTGACACACATTGTTTGAAAGAAGTATAATTTTAAGCTGTATCAACAAACAATATATTAAATAACTTAAATATTAGTTTACCATATTTTATTATATGTCCATCATCTCTGGTCTCTATTTAGATTTGAGCGTTCCTCAATCTTCATTATATCAAACTGAAAATATTTTTTTTTACGCAAAATAAGTATTTTTCAGTTAAAAGTTTTTAGTTACTTTTAATCTTTATTTTGAAAAGTTTCTCAAAAAAATTGATAATTTTATCCCTGTAAATTTTTTTAAAAACTAAATTTATATACAATTTTATAAAAACTAAACATATTTAACCAAAAAAAGAACATTTTTATTTGTAAAGCCCTATGCAGTTAGATTAGATGGACAGAACCATCACCGACCTTGACTATAAGGGTACACCAAAGTGTAGTGAATCGGAATGTCTTTAATTTTCACATGTAAAATAAAGGAAAAGTTGTATAATGCAGTTAATTATTCCATTTATTCATTAGTAGCTTTCAAACCCGCTATTGCGATAAAGTGTATTCCCATGTATTGCGTGAATAACTATCATTCATACATAAAATAAATATGAAACACATTTCTAAACACAGGAATTTCTTTTTTCTCCCAAAAATGCAGTTCCTGATTCAGGAAAAATGGGGTTAAGCAAGTTATTGTATTGCATCAGGAAGAAGAAAAGGTCACAAAAAAAGCTATTGCCTTTATATATTATTAGATGAACAAAAGGATACAGTTATTCTATTATGAACAAAATTTCTTGTATTTACACAAATCTGCCTCCATGTATACAAATACCTACAGTTTCTCATTTTAGCCAGCATTCATCAGTGATTGCATGTTACAGAAATAAAAATCCACTCACCATTAGATCATTGATGGAAACGCATCCACCGAGCAGCAAGAAAATCATCATGCAAGTGCCATGTCAAAGGTGATCGCAACAGGATCGGAAATAAAGCTTCAGCCTTAATCCTCAAAGAAAAATTGCTTCTTCCATAATCCCGTGCTCATTCACCAGGTCTCACTGAAAAAGTCTCAAATTTAGGGAGATATGCAAACAAGCACATAACCAGCTTTTACTACTCTTAATGTTTGTTTATAAAAAACACAACCATCTTTTATTTACAATCTGAAATATGGGTTTTCTCGCAGAAAATATTAAATAGAAGAAAGAATGTTTTAAATTTTTGCAGTATAATAAATTGTAATTATTGGATAAGTAATCTTCACTACAATGTAGTTAAATGGATAAGTTATTGGTTAAAGTGACTCTTCAATGTATGTTCCAGGCCTTCTTGGTTGACTCAATTTCATTTTCAGCACATCCCTTGCATATCTGCTAATGTGCATCTTCCTTGTGTGTTTGTACATGTTTCACATATGGTACTGCTAATTCTTTGCAGATTTTAATTCCTTGGGTGCTGCACGTTTGTGGTTCTCTTTCACTGGGTGTTTCTGGTTCTTTCGTGTTGTTGGCACCACAACTAAGCTGCTATTATGTGGTTTATTTGTAACAAGCTTCAAGCTTAGTAAACTTTAGCTCGAGGGGGTGTTAGAACATATGAAATATCTTGGTATTATATTAGAGTATCTTGGTTTATCTCGAATGATTAGTTTCCTATCTTAGACTATTGCTTAAGATTAGTTTCCATATTTCTTAGTTATTATCATGATTCAATTCCCTATTTTAATAGAATTAGTCTTGTATCCTTATAAATAGGAGTTACTGCTTAATATTTTTGTATCATTATCAGCATCAATATATTCACATTTTAGTCTTTATTCTTTCTATCCTTTCTTTAACTTAAACCGTAAAACTTCAACAGAGCCATATAGCCCAAACTCCTTTTAATCGAGAAAGTATTATTTCTTGGCTTAAACTCCTTGGCTCAAATGCCTTGGAGAGTATTATTTCACTTACTCATGTTAAACTTTATAAGTATATAAGTTATATGAATTTTGTAGAATGTTAAATATAATTGTGTTAGGAGTTAGGTTACACAATTTACGATATTATTTTCCTTTCTTGATTCTAAGTATAGCTAGGAAAAAAAAACAGAATAACTTAATATCTGTTATCAAGGCTCCAATAATAACGTTTTCATGGTATCATCACATTCACATCAACTAAAGGGAAACAACATCAGATATTATCAAAATTAGTGAGCATAGATAAGAAAGTTTACCACTTCTTTTCTTAGGTGGTTTCATACTTTTGTTTGCAACAGATGAGGACAAAGACCTCTTTGCGGAAGCTTTTGTCGATCTCTCATCCTTCTTCGTAGATATCAAACATGAGTTAAGAATAACATCAACAGCTTCACGCTGCTGTTTCCTTTTTAAAACTTCAGCAACCAAACTTTGATTAGAAACTCTACCTTGATTATCTGCATCTCTCTCTTTGTGACACCCTTTTGTTGATGAAGCAGAAACTTCTATAGAACTGCTCCTATCCCCTCTGGAATCCATAGCTAGCTTTTCTGACTCTGAAAGTTTTGATGCCTCATGTCCACCACCTGTTTTTTCCATCTGATGGTCTAAACCATTCCTTGAATTTAGAAATTTTGATTGCCTTTTACTCGACGGTGTCTTTCCCAAGCTAATCTTCATTTTATACTGCCCTTCTCTTCCTCCATCTAGACATGCCGTATCCTTCTTTATGGAAATATGCTTATTTTTGGAATCTCTTTCCTTGGATAGAGCATTTTTTCCCAAAACTGAAAAATCATTATCATCCCGCCTCCCCTTATTCCTGTCCTTGACTTCAGAAACACGTTTCTTTTCCCCCTCAGAGGTATAACTCTCATTAACCAATTTTTTTGGTACGCTGTGGCCACTATCCTTAACCTTCTTCTCATGCTTTAATGGTCTTGCATGATTATCAGAATTTTCAAAAACACAATTATTTTTAGCTGTTTTGAACATTGAATGATATGGCATCTTAGCTGTCATGATCAAGTTTCTTTCTTTAGCATCTTTAACAAGAGCTGCCCAGTTATGGTTTGTCTGTAAAGTTCTTGCATTACCCAAAATCCAAAGTGATAACTTGGGCCTTGTCAAGGCAACATTCATCCGTCTTATATCAGCAACAAATCCAATAGAGCTAGAGTTTATTTCAGATGCAGCAGTGCTTGAATGAGCTGCTCTTACAGTAGAAAGTAACAATATATCCACCTCTCTACCTTGGAAACCATCCACAGTGTTAAATTCAATGCCGGCTATGGTTGAAGATCCAAATGCATTAAGAAAACGAGATCGCAGAAGAGAAAGTTGACACTTGTATGGAGTAATAATGCCAATTCTTCCACCAATAAATTCAGCTGGGTACCTAAGGAGGCATTGATATAGAGTTTTGTAAGCAGTCATCATAATAAACATAAAGATGAGAGAGAAAGAGAGAGAGAGAGAGTGCATTGGTACCTTTTTTTGAAAAATCTTAGTATTTCAACTGCAGCATCAACTTCATGTTCATTACAAAGCGACATTGCACCAGAGTTTTTCCCACGAGCTTCCCGCCCATCAATAATATCATAGAATACATAAGGCCCAAGACCCTCGGTCTGATGAAATGGTGCTGATTTGCTAGACATTTGACTACCATTTAGTAATTTGTTGTCATAGAAATGCAACGAAGGAAACTTGCATATCTCGGGATGCATTCTATACTGCCATTGTGAGAAAATCAAAGGGAGGGAATTCAGTTTTTTAAGATAAAACAGAGTAGAATAAAAATATAACCCTCTGCACAAAAAATGACGAAAATAGATAAGAACAAAACCTATGTAGTCAATGGTAGATAACAGAGTGTAGCGGCCAGTCTCAAAACATTATTGCAGGATAGCAGTGTAGCCGCCATGTCAAAATTTCAGGAATGTACAATACAAGATATTTATAGCATAGTACCATACACAAATAAAAGCTAATATTTTGAGACTGGCTATGCAACGCCGCAACTCAAAACAAATAGAACGAAGTTTCACATAGCTCCTAGGGGCCGCTATGCAACGCCGCTATTGATTAAATAGAACAAGACGACTTTAAGAATCATGAGGTGCATAATATAAGTTGTAAGGGTTTTAGGAAAAGTGGTTTGTTAATAAATACAATATCAAAAGCATGAATGACTTTGTGGTCTACAGTTCAATTCTGACCATCTCTACTCTTATGATTGAATTCAGTATAAGTAGCATTGATTTCACAGGAATTCTTACGATGGCCTGGCCTCACAAGTTGGTTTTTTGGAGATGAGTTAGACCTGTTGTAGAGACATTGCGAGTTAGACCTGTTGTTGAGACATTGCGAGTTAGGATATTGTGTGAATATGGCTTGATTGTATTAATTTAGTTTTCATTTCTTAGTTGATTTTTCCGCTAGTTCTTGGGATTGAATAGCAGGCTCGTGTGTATATATATGTGTGTGTGTGTGCACATTTTCCTCACATAATAAAGACAAGATTTACAGTCTCAAGTTGGCATCAAAGCATATTCAAGATTCGTTGGGCCATCCAGGTCATGTTGATGTCAAGTCTCGGGCATGAAGGGGTGTGTCACTATGTTGAGAGTCTCACATTAGATGAGATATGAATATGTTTAGAAGTGAGAGACATCCCTCATTTTACAAGTTGGTTTAATAAAGAAGAGTTAAGCTCAATATAAAAAACCTAATATGGTATTAGAGTTCTGGCTCATGACACAAGTAAGCTTTTGTTGTTGAAGCACTTACAGTAAGAACTTCATTTTTATGAAATTGGCCTGATCAAACTTGTGTACAATAACCAGTAAGCTTTGCATCTCTCTACCAATGTCGTTTTTCACGAGAGGACAGAGCATATAGAAGTTGAGTAATTGATTTCAACATTCTAAGAGAAAAGATTCTCAAAGTAATTATAAGAACCTCCTTTGTCAAATCCAATGATCAAGTTGCTGATATCTTTTCTAAGCCTCTAAAGTCCTCAAATAACATAAATACGTGACAGTATGGATTGATATGATGCAGGGGCGAGGCCTATTGTTGTGATGGGGTGGCCTTGGCTACCCCAAAGTAGTAAAATAAGTTTATATTTTTATATTTAGCTACCCCAATAATATATATTTAGATACCTCAAATAAGTTTATTTGCAAAAAAATAGTAAAAATAGAAAAGTAAAAAAATGATCACTTGATTGGTAAATCTATTCCTATTGGTTTGTGTCCCTTGCAGTCTCTAAAGTAACTACATAGAGAACTTTATTAGCAATAAAAATTATTAAGACAAGACTCGTAAACAAACTGGACAATGAGTTTCTTGCAGAAGACATTGTAGCCTGTTTACAAGTAGAGCCAATTATAGATGAATTTGACTCTTTGAAGCGTCATTAAACTCAACTTTCCTAATTAACTATCATCGGTTTTTATTTTTTTGTGGTGCTTTAATTAACATTTTATATAATTAAGTAAAAATTACTGTGAACTTTGAGCTGATCGGCTAAGTTTGATATATTACTTTTAAAAATGTATTTTTTTTTATATTTGGCCCCCTCGTAAAATTTATGTTAGCTTCGCCACTGAGATGACGTATATGCACCTTGAGGGGGAGTGTTGAGATATTGTGAATAGGATTAGTATATGTTTGGATATTGTATAATTATATCTTGATTGAATTGATTTAGTTTTCCTTTCTTAGTTGATTCTTTCCCTGGTACTCATCACATAATATAAACAAGATTTTCAGTCTCAAGTAGTCCAAACCCAAACTCTAGGACTATGATTTATTAAATATATCCCAAAATCATATTTCTTTTCTTTTTTTAATTATCTTCTGTTAATTATCATTCTATAATATAAGGTATAAGTTGCACCTTATCATTTTCTGAATTGTTTGATTCAATCATACAACACCAACAAAGTATTTTCTCATGAAGTGGGTGAGGTAAACTACATGTATCACATAACTTCAGCGTTCTAGCAAAAACTGAATCTTCACATTGGCCAATTTAGACCATGATTTCTTTCACATCCACCGAAATATATGGCACACAAAGAGGCTTGAAAGTTATAGTTTCTAAAGCACATTTTAGGATCACATCCAGAAGCAAACTAAGTACCTGTTCGGTAAGCATAATAACAGGATGCCCAGCCCTTTGTAAACGTTCAAACATGCTGCACTGATAAAGAAATTTACTTGCAACATTTGATAGCACAGTTGCAGGAAGCTGCTTTGGGTCCCCAACCTTGAATAAATTACAAACGTAAGTCTAACCACTAGCCCTATATCAGAAGTTCAAAAATTTAAGTTAGTAAGTCTTACCATAATGCATTGTGTTCCCCTTGACTTTAAAAGCTGAAGAGGAATCAGAGTAGCTGGCTCAAGAGCCTGTAATAACAGAAACAAGTCATAAGGCAAAATGGAAACTAGAATAGACATTATTTATAGAAGAACACAGATATATATACTTGAGCAGCTTCATCAATTACAACAGCATCGAAGAGGGCATGTTCAGATGGACCCCGAAACTTGGAGCATAATATTCTCTCAGAGCAAACTCCATAAAGGTCGCCACCACATCCACTCAATGTAGTTACCACTATTTCAGCTTCCCTTAGTATAGACTTCCGAAGCTTATTCCTAAGAGTCTTGGTTTCTTCATTGGCTTTCTTCTCTTGAGCTTGAACATTACTAAGATCCTTATATATTTGTCTTTTTTGTTCATACATTTTGCACAACTTCATTCCAATTTCAGCATCAGACATTTTGGTGTCATCCTCCATATGACTTTTAACATCAGAATCCCCATCCCTTAAGTTAGCACGCTTTGTTTCATAGAACCTGATAGAATCGACCAGTTTCTCCAAATTAGACCGCAGCAATGCTGATGGAACTACCCTCAAATCATTCTTCCCATCTTTTGAATGCATCCTCTCTTCTGCTACACGTTGATCAACAAGTGTATCAATAAAGAATGGTAGTGAATTTGGATGGACTGTTTTAGCATTTCCAACCCTCACAAGATAAGGTTTGTACGTTTTGTCATTACTTCCATAAAGACCATGGCTTGAAATTCTTGATACCAATTCATCTACTGCAGCATTAGATTGAGCACAGATAAGAATCCTTTGTCTCGCACAATTTTCGAAAGATTTTGAAGAACTCTGGACATCATTTAATTGTTTAGCCATGGCTGCATCCTGCCACGCCCTCGCAATGGCAACACTCTCGCTAATCTTTGGTCTTGAATAGGGAGAAAACGAACTTTGTGTCATGTTTTCATCTAAAGGATTTTTTAGACCATTCATCTTATGTGGATAAGAAGCTAGAAGGGCGCTGACAATTGCAACAATAGTACGCGTCTTCCCAGTTCCTACATATACATAATAAACATGCAAACTTCTGAGTAAAAACATAAGTGCAAAAATTCTAAGATCTGCAAAGTCAAAAGATAGCTCAGGGTGGAGTGCATACCTGGAGGACCCTGAATAAGAGATAATTCAACAGTTTTCTTTTGTTTAGCTCTTCCAATAGCAACACTTATTGCTTGGAGCTGAGTGACATTAAACGATGACCTCAGAGTTTGCTGCAATGACTGGCACAACTTGCTGAGATCTACTTCTTTACATTCATCAAGACAAAAGGAATCCTCGGTGGGATTTAAAATGAGCGGAAGTAAGGGGATGTGTTTTACAGATGACAATGCATGAAATTCTCGAATTTGTGGGGTAATGCTCATTATTCGGCATCCATGCCATTTACTACGTTCAGTGAGATTCCTTCTAGCTTGATTTAAACGTGAAGAACCATTTTGAAAATAGAACCGGATGAGAACTATACTTAAACTTCTTTTATAGTCTTTTTCTCGCCTTTCAACCTGCAAACACATATTGACTGCTTTAGCATGACAGAGATTTGTTTGGTTTCCCTTATTCAAGTTGCATTGAGAAGTTAAACCACTTTGGCTTGAGGGAAGTGCTTGCCCCATTGGGAAGCCAGCTAATTTTAGTTCATCAAAAAGGCAACCCAAATGCACATAACTTTGAACAGTCTTACCAGTTGTAACTGTCTTACCAGTATGTAACCGATCTTACCTGTAGCTCACTCATCTATAAATATGGGGAGACAGTAATGTCAAGTGAGAAATAACAATTTATATTCAGCTTTCTTCAGAAAGTTAATTTTTAACCTTTTCTCTCAATTCTTCTTTAACCTTCAATCCCAACAATTAGTAACTAGAATTCATAGTGAAACAACTCATGGTACGTCAGATTAGCAATCAATTATCAGCAAAATGGACATGGCTTACCACATAGGATTAAACAATTCTTCATATAAGGTAAAGCTCTCAACGAAACATGAAAATGCCAATAAATGAATAAAGTGGATCCATATGCAAAATTGCCAAAAAAAATCATTATTTGTAAGAAATACTTGTTTGAGTAGGAAGAAAATAGAGAGGAGAGTGAAAATGGAGTGGGATAAAAAGGTTTTAACTTTGAAATGCCATCTCGGACCAGAGTGGCCAACATATGTGTGGTGGACTGCAAAAGAGTTATGTTACAAATGCAAATTTTCAGCAATTCTAGTCTACAATGCAAATATGAAGAGATTTCCCTTCACTTTCAACCTTCACATGTTGCACCTACTCTATCATGCATAGCCCAAAACAATCAACTGCAGGACTTCATAGACTAGTGAGAAAACTCCCTAGATAAATCATACTTAGAGAGCAGTATACCTTTCCAACCATATGAACATCGTGATTAGATTTTTGTGGAGGATCTTTCGTTAGCAAAACATAGTCATTTTCTGAAAAGCTCCTGCATGTTGCAGAATCACCATCATCATGGACAAAACGAATAATATGAAAATCGTCAATTCTCTCTATTGACATCACAGAAAGGCTTCCATAAACCATCTCCTCCCAAGAAGACATCTCAAGAAAAGAATTTTGAAGCTGCGCTTTAAACTCCTCCAAAACTAATGGCCGAAATATCTCCATATACTGTTCCACTGATTGAAAACATACAGGTACTTCCTTTAATTTGTTAGCAGTTCGATTTTCATCTTTTCTTGCAGATGACAAACCTACTATTGCAAAATAATCTATTTCAAGAATAGGTTTATACCAATCATCCAAACTTGGTGGCTTGAATCTTCTCATTGTGTCCTCTACCTTATGAAGAGAACCGGATTTGTTTTCATGAATAGTTTTTAGTTTAATAACTTGTCTTTTCAAAATTGAAGTAGGCTTTGGTACATACAATTGGGTACGTCCCACAGAGTTCAATGCAGTCTCTAGTAGATCCTCATCAGAGTCCCGAAAATCACTAATTTTGGAAGCCTTAATACTGCAACTTTTATTCAAATTTTTAGTGCTGGCAGCTTCAACAGAAGATTTTATCAAACTAACCCTATCCTTGGATTTTGAAATAGCTTCCCTCTTACAACTCTCTGGGCCCTTGGAATCAATATACGGAGTAACCACGGAATTATTATGTAAATTACCAGGGTCTCGCTTCTGAGAAGAAAGACTGAAAACTTCAGTAGTATCCTTTTTCTGGAAGGTCTCCTTCGTTCCCTTTGAAGTTTTCATGTACGAAACATTTTGGATTGCATGGTCAGAAGGTGATAAACTATTACCAGCAGTGTGAGGCATTATGTTGCCACCAGAGTTCTGACCTGCTTCACTAACTGATAAAATGGCATTCGAAAAAACTTTTGGTTCAGCTTCATCATCTGAAATAACAACGATGTTTTCAGTATCTTTTTTGCCAGTCATTATTTCAGAGTCCAAATTTTGTACACCTATATCCTCCATGGATGAAGAATGAACATCAGAACTTGAACAGTTCTTTTCAAAAGGCAAGCTTTTAGATACGGATGATTTGAGCTTCACATTTGCCTCATGAAAAGTAAGAGAGTCTTCCCTACATAGAGACGTGGACAGGTGAGAGACCTGTTTTGTCAATTCTTCCAAGGTATAACCATCTAAATTGACAATGCAAAACAAAAACAAAACATATTAACGGCATAGAACTCATAGAATCATGGGGGAAAACGAGTAAAATAAAAGGAAAGAAAAAACGCACCACTTGTAATGAGATTTTCAATTGTCATGATTGCTGATGCAGAAGTTTCATTACAAGAATCTTTGAACAGATTCAGTAAATAATTAAGTGCTCGCTTCCAATATACAATTACAACTCTTAGTGATGACTTTCCCCATTCCATGAAATTGTGAAGCCATGTGACACCCAGTTTATTTTTTACTAGCATTGTGAAATTTTTAAGCTCTGTTCCACCAAATAGGCAGAGTTTATCAACAAGAACAGGAAGAATCTCGAGTAACCGCACACAAGTCATCTGAAACAATAAGGAACTATAAAGGTGAAGAACAATTGAGATGAAGAGATGAAATTACAAAGAGTGAAGTGGGGAAAGCTAAATAAAACCCAAATGTGATGAAATCTCAATTACTCATTTTAACCTGAACTCAGAAAACAGCAGCAAAGATTGACATATAAATCATTTACAAAAAATGTTCATTAATAAATTATGGATAGTAGCCAAACTTTTTCATACTTGCATGCCATCAAATGATGAAAGCATTATAAAAGAACTGTGCTGAATCTTGTTTGAAATAACAGTATTTTAAAATGCTACTAAACCTAACCACAAAAAAAAAATGACATAATACCTGGCAGAAATTGTAATCAACAAATTCCTGGCCTTTTACCAGGCATCTACAGAAAACAGGCCATGCCATTTCAGATAGTAAGCAACTGAATTTTTCCTTTATCTTTAGTTCAACATTGATAACATGCTTATTAATATCCACAGGTAGAGAATCAAAAGTTGGCTGCTTCAAAAACCCGCCTTGTGAAGATAACTTTGGCCCCTCTAAGTCAACGAGTGTATTTTCAGGCAACTCTGGACCAAGTACACCCTCATCTTTGAGTAATTTGCATAAAAGAAACCAAAAATGATGTAAAGTATTAAACTTCAACAGAACGGAATCCAGTTGGACCTAGCATGGAAACACAGTAATATTAGTAATATTGAAAAACTCTACAATCTGCACTCGTGGAATCTCTGCTGACTCTACTCATAAACTTGTAATAGATTATTTAACACAAAATTGATGTTTAACTAAGATTATTTAATACTATGTGCATACTGCATAGTAAATATTTAACATTTAATAAATATCCAGTGACCAGACAAGACCAAATCAGACCATCACAATTCAAAATTGATGCACAAATTCACAAAATAGGTTCACAACTCAGCATACATATAGAATAACAAGTTCAAAATCAATGGACAAATTGACAAATCAGCAGGTCCAAATCACAGAAGTGAGGATGGGTGGGACTAGGTTTCAGTGAAACTAAATTCAACTCTGTGTAGAGAGCCCAGTGTTCAGCTCATCAAAGTTGGCTTTCATTGAAAACCTGCAATGACGGTTTTGTTTTTGTTTTCTGGTTTGTGATTTTTGTCTATGTTGGACAAATGATCAGTGGTAGTTGATGTGCTAGCATAGCTCTGGGACGTCAGTTATCATAATGATGCTTTGGCATGTAAGCTATGTTTTATGTGTTTCTTGTGTGTATCAAACAAGATCACACATCT
Source organism: Cicer cuneatum (assembly GCA_037974295.1). NCBI lineage: Eukaryota > Viridiplantae > Streptophyta > Magnoliopsida > Fabales > Fabaceae > Cicer > Cicer cuneatum. The sequence goes on along the minus strand of JBBPBO010001984.1, from coordinate 69,193,699 downwards.
TCTCTTTATAATGAGGTTACAATAATTACATTCAAATACTAGAAACTTGTATTTGACTAGGAGTTCTACCAATGAACCTAGGAAGTTGTACAGTCAAGGAATAATAAATCATACTTTGAATTCTAACAGTAATCAACAAATTAGAGAACAGAACAGAAGAAACAGAGTCACAAAAAGAACGAAAACAACAGAACAAGAACATAAACGATGCTAAACAGAGAGAGAACGGAACAAAACGATATTGAAAGAAGCAAGAAAAGAACGAAAACGACAGAGCAAGAACACTAGCGACAGATCAAGAACGAAACAGAAAAAGAACGAAAAACGGTTTCTTTTTCACAATGCTGAACCAACCCCTTTGTGGATTTATAATAACAAAAAATAGTGGGTGCGAAATGACCTAGATACACTTAATGAAGAATAAATAAATAAAATAAAACTTATGTTTTTGAAAAAGCCCTAGAGCGGGTCCAATAGCGGGTTGCAATGATAGCGGGAGCGTCGCTACCTTCAAACGCATTTTCCCGGTTGGTGGCGTCGCGGTCAGCCCCTCCACCGCACCGGGATAGCGGGATCCCGCCGGGATTGACAACATAGCATGTAAGAGATATAGATATAAGCAATTCCTTTGTTCTTGTATTGCACTGTACTTTAGTTACTGAACTGCACCTCAGGTGGTTAAAGTTAGTTTCCATTTCTGTTAAGAGTGAGTGGACAGCTGTCACTCACTCATTGGCTATAGGTCTGTATAGACAGTTCCTACAGTGACTCAGACTATATAAGTACTGAGTTTTCATTTCTTACTAATAATAGAAACAGAATTTACAATGAGTTCATAAAATTCTCTGAACTTTCACATGGCATATCAATTTTGGATTAAAAACAAATTTTGTCTATGTTGGGATCTATGTGGTAGAGACTCAATACAACAGCTTCCACCTCTTTTGCAGATGAGTTCACGTGGGGATGTTTGATTACTGCAATCAAGTGCTACAACTGTGAGGATAGTGTTTTGTGCACTAAAGAGAATTTTAATTAAGTTATTGCATTTAAAATTTTGAAAAAATGTATACTGGACCACTATCATTTTAGGCACGTGTAGGATAAAATAATCATGATGTTGTAGACTCGCTCAATCATCCCTCAAACCCGCGATTCTAAGCTAGTTTATGAAAGTCTGTGAGTCTACTAGATTTTACAAAAAATCAATTTTGTAAGCAAGTTAACTTAATTTTAGTACCTAGAGCCATGAATTGTGTGTACGTTTTTATGAATTAACTAAGGAGTTGGACACCCATGCACAAGAAACAATCCAATTTACAATAACTCGCTATTCCCCAAGCACATAAGCATGTCCATAAAATCTAAAGATCAAATTCCCCAATCAGATTGGACACTTCAAGAACTGTAGCGTCAGTGCAACATTTTAAAGGTTATTGTGAGAATAGGGAGGCCGAAATTCTTATGCAGTAACTTTTGCAGTTCTCAGGGTATTAGATTAGAGCATCTGGCTTCTGTTTCAGATAATCTGTATCCTTCCCAGAAGTTGTATTTATGTATTCTCTAATGAGCTTTCCTCTTTTACATACACACACACACAGAAATGATAAATAGCAACCACATTACTATCCAATCACATTATCTGAAAATATTACCAGTTTCATAGCATGTTTAAGGCCCAAAATAGCTGCACACGATGAGGATCTATAAGAACAAAGAAACTTCAGTCCACAAGAAAGACCACGGGTGTCTGAAACTTGCTCCAACATAGACTTTCCAAACTGTCTAACATCCTGCATGGAAAAAGCAAAGTGCATATCTTAGGCTGTATTGCATAAATAAGAAAAATAATGAAAATAAAATTCATTGCATTTCAGCAAACGCAACAACGCATGATCGATAAGTTCTACACAAATTTGGCATATTACATCATTTGGATCCAATAGCGAAAGGATCAAGCTTTCACTCATCAGTGGTTCCCAAAGCCACTGACTTCGAAGTTCTCCTTGTCTCATCTGAACTAGAAAATGTGTAGTGAACCTGAGGTGCAACTCCAAAATTTAGTCAATAAATTAAAAACCTACTTCTAACTTTAAAACACAAGGCACTCAAACTTCGATATAGCATAAGATGAATATAGAGTCAAGCTGGTGTTCAAAACCTGTTGAATGTTCTTATTAAAGGAAAAGACATTGTCAACACTTCAACTGAGTTCTTTGATTTCTTTCCATCTCCACCATCATCAGATCCAGTTGGAATCTTCCACCCAAATGAAGAGGATATTTCTGCAGCAAAAGATGAAAAGCAAGATCTGACTGGAAGCATCATTTCAGCACTGCTCTCAAGTTCTACCATAGGAAAACGAGATCGTGCCCAAAAAACAGCTTTGGAAAATGAGAGTGGAAGAATTGAGGGACTGGTATCAACTAAAACATCAGCCCATAACATTGGAATGCACATCCACCCTCGGCACTCTTGAGAAGCTACTCCACTCTGCACATTGAATTCACTCCAAGAACTTTTACAATCCAGCTGTTTACCATCTGGAATAGACGGCGGCCAAATATCATCACTTTCATCTTCCAACTTAAGGAACTCATATGCCATGGTACTACCAATGCTACGAGTTGTGCAGCAATTCAGCACTGAATATACTAAAGCAGCAGCATCTGATACCATGATAGTCTGTATAAGGTCAAAAGCAGGTTGCCTCAGAGAACTGTGAAGCGAGGAGTCCTTCAGAGATGAGACAAGAGAAGGTCCCCTGTCCAACACAAACGTTGAGAAATGATCAGGTAATGAACAGAAGAGTAATCCAAGAATATAAGGATTTCCTTGTCTTGGTAAATAGAGTTTTTATCCAAAGCATGACTGCATCCTAAATTATTTGCTAGAACAATATGTAGCCACAATTTCTTCTTATATTTGTCTTGTTTTCATACTTAGAGATGACAGTGAGTAATATAGATCAAATGGATAGCCGTAAAAATTACCCACAATGAATAGGGTAATTAACCACTCAAAGGATACGAACGTGAGTGCGGGTAAATACCCGCAAAAATATTTGCACTATATTTATTTACACATACTTAAGAAATATGGCATATTGCCTATAAATAGGAAGAAGGATGAGAGGAAGGGCATTCTTTCGGTGAATCAATCTTGGTCTAGGGAGGGATCAAGTTCTCTCAAATAACCTAAAAGTGTAACATTCATTCATCTCAATACAAAATTCTTTCTTTTCTTCTTCTAAACCAGTTGGTTCCTATCAAACATATAAAATTAAATATTAATTCATTCAAACTCGCTTTCTTTAAGGAGCTATTAGTTCAACCCAAAGTTATTCTTCAAACTGCATATAAGAGTTCTTTTAGAGACTTCCTTAATTGGACCAAGGTGACCACAAATTTTCACAAACTCCCTAGCAAAACATAAATTGTTTGAAACATCTATTTAGTTTCCACAAACAAACTCTACGGCTATAGAGCCATTTACTTATCCTTTCCTCTGAAGTTCTCTCCATTTCATTCAATTTCTTAGTCCCAAATTTCTGCATTGTTAAACTGAAGATATGTAAATTTATTTCTTTTCAACTAACAACAACTTCTTAGTTCCAGATTTTAATTTTGAAGAGGGAGGGCAAGCTGACTACATACCACATATGTGCACACTCAAAAGGAGGGCATGGCGGGTTCATGTTGTAACCTCGGTGTACAATAAGAAGTGCTATCTGAAAATATAGCAACTAAGATAAGCCAAAACAACTAGAATTCATAAAGTACTAAAACAACACAAGCCACACAACAGCCACCACTCAAAAATCTAAATGTAATAACCTGACATGCCAACTTTCTTGTTAGAATGCTGAAGTTACTGCTCACTGGCACTTGATGGAGGAGAAAATAGAGAAAATGCCTACGTTGCTTTTCATGCTCCCCATCATGCAAAGCTTCAAGAGACTGAAACATTTTATCAGACATCCAAATAATGTCAACAACAGAACAAGCCCTCCACCCACCCACCCAAAAAACACACACACAGTGCAAGCAAACAAACACCACATCACTATGCACATGCCTGTAGAAAGGGGTGGAATAGACCAAAAATATCTTTATGGATTTTTTCATTGCGAATGTGGAAGCATTGACCAAGTAGAGTGTTGCGCATTACACTTGGAGACAGTGTAGAGCTTAACCAAAGCTTACAGCCTTAAACCATACCAGAAGAAAATGTCAGCCAAACGAATATAAATTTAAATTAAATGAAAAAAAAAAAATAACTTTTGGAATTGGAAAAGGAAAATGTGTACCAAGCATTTCGAATAGTAATCTCAAGCAAGTAACAGCATGTGAAAATTCAAGTGAATCACCACTAATATGATTGAGTACAATATCAAGAAAAAAGGGATAATTTTCCAATATCCCTTCTTCAAAAGCAGGAGGATCCAAGAAACCGAGTCTTCGCAAAACATACATCCAATGGTACCATGAAAATGTTAGATAAGAGCTAACTAGGCTAAACCTTGATACTTTTAAAAGTAAAAAACACACTTCTTACAGTGATCTGATGCCAATCCATAAGGATACGCGATCCAGCGGAGTTCTTGGTGCTGAAGTCTCCATAACCAATGGCAAAGTATCTGCCTCTAAACAGCCAATAAATTTCTTAAGCAATGGTTGCAGAGGTTCCAAGTCTGCTGCTCTCCTACAAACACACAATTGTTTAATTGTTACCAAAAAGACAGGAAGGTTTAAAATGTCTTGAAGGAGAAAAATAGATCTAAATACAGTGACGAATAAAAGATAAGAACCAAGGTATATTTCCATGAATCTACCAATGGTAATTGGTAATAACAATATCCTACCATGCATTTAAAAAAATTTGGGTTCGCCGTTCACATCTTCCATATATGTTTTGAATCAAAAAACCTTGTAGAGATAAGACATTATTAAGTACATTTTCTGGGATTTACTCACGGAAATTGCTTTCAGAAAACACAACTTCCAGAGCATTATCAACTACAATATGTAATCAGTAAATCACAACAAGCATAGCTGAAGCTTTTTCATGCCAACCAACAATGAGTACCTTATTCTTCCCATTGATCCTGCTAAGCGGTATCCAACAGAACGAACGTTTCTCTTGCAAAAAAATAATGCATACACTCCCTGGAAGAAAATGGGTTCGCTGTGTAAAAAAATATAAAATAATGGATCTACAGGAAGAAATACATGGCAAGGAAGAGAAACAAAAATTACCGGAAATTGTTGATGCCCAGATAATGCCAGTTCGTGCTTATTATCAATAACTTCGACAAACAACTCAAACTCAGTGAATAAAGGCTGATAATCTAAGAGGATTGGGAACATCAATACCTATTTCAAATTATGGAGGGAGAAAAATTAGTTGATAAACTCTGAACTTCAAATTAGAAAATTCATACACAAGCAAAATAAAATGAAATTAGGATATAAATAAGAGCAATTAAAATAACATCAACAGAGTAAATGCTTCAGCACTGAATAAATTTCTATAGTTCTCAGACTAAAAATATTCAATTTGTATTTCTCCTTGAACATCTCAATCCATCCAGTAAAAAAACTTTAATACAAAACAGTATTGTTAAATGGCGGCCATGGCAGAATGGCCTAGCAGATTTTTTGACAACCGCTATAGGCAACTTGGTAAGAGATGCCTAGCATGGCGACACCTTAGACCACAAGGGTGATTTGTTTCCTTCCAACACAGATACTAAATAAGATATGTAATAGTATACCAAGGAAAACAACAAACAAATTTGGACATAATAATAATACATTCAGCATACTTCTTGTACTTATGCAGGAGCAACAAAAAGAAACTATTTATAAAGAGAAGCGCTATCAGGTTATGCAGTTCGAATAAATAGATTAAAATAGTATATCAACCATACTGACTCAAGAGTTAGTGACAGAGGAAAGCATCAGAAAGGGCACCGACCTCATACAAGACATTAACAACTTCAGCATTATCACGAGCAGAATCATATTCTTTCCCTGTTATTCTTGCATTGATATCACTCAGATGCGATGTCACCCTCTCATAATCAAGCTTTCGCAAGATATCTAGAAGAGGACCGATAGAGCTAGACTCGTACTCCATATTATACATGTCTTGAGCTTGATGATGCTGAGAAATGCACTGCAGGCAGTGCCTCATTTCATCAGAGATTCTCTTCCATAGCCGCCTAAGTGGTGAATCTTGGCGGGCATCTTTGTAGTAATTGTAAAAAGTCTCCAAAAGAGGCCCCATTATATCCCATAAACCACACCAAATATGATTTTCACTAGGCGAGCAAATTAGAAAATTATATGCATCTGCAAACCTGGCAATAATTAAAGGCGTTATGGAAACTATGCCGAGGGTCAGAAGATATAGATCAGCAAGGCAACACTATCGTGATAAGGACATAACTTCTTTCTTTTCACACAGAACAAAAGAATACACAATCCCAACAATCAATCAATTCATGAGGCACTACAAGTCACAAGTATGATTAATGGTTATGTTAACAGTACAATTTTTTATTTGATTGTTATTTAAATTCCCCAGGTTTTATCCAGTGCTTACACTGGGGGGAGGGAAAATATGTATAATGTGTAAGCCCAGAGTGCAGTAATCATCCAGTTTAAGCATCAGCGCTCTATATTTATTTTTCTTTCAGCAACTGGACAACAAAAAATTCGTGTAGACATTGCAGCTATATATGATTATTAAAACAAAATAGTGATTAGTTGATTTAAAATTTATTTGTTACTGGTGCTTAAGACATAAAAGGAGAAATAAGTGAGAGAACCATTGCTCTTTGTGGAGGTGGAGGCGACGGTGTATGGAGGGATCAACATCGTCGTCGTCCGCATTCCCTTCTTCCTCCTCGATGCCTCTCCACCGTTCGAGTAGCTCCCGTCTAGTAGCATCTTTGTTCGCCATGGACATTGGTAGGGTTTACACTTCAGAATATGAATGAATGAATGAATACTGTGACTTTACGAATGCTCGCAACCGTAAATTAGGTTAGGCTTTATTTTCTTCCATTTCGCGCGCTTCATTGTTCCACATTTCCACCGTGATGACATGGTCGATTTCCGTAAATAAAAATAACAAATAATATTTCATATTTCAACAAAAAAAATAACAAATACAGAGTTAGGTACATTGTCACCGAAACAAGCGAAGTTATAACTCCAATAAATATATATCTTTCATAATTGTGTTAATTATTTATATATTATGTTATTTATTTTAATAAACTTTAGAAGAATTTAATATTTATGTATTTTTGAAGAATTACAATCATCATGTTTATTATCTTATACATTTTATCTTATATATTGTTTGGATGTACTAAAAAATATTTTGAAAAATTTAAAAACTCAATGTTATTTTTATAAATATTAGAATAATTTAATATTTACGCATATTGGGAGCATGGTATAAATAAAAAATAATAATCTTTACTCCTTAAAGAAAAATTCATTGTTATGTATAATTGCACAAAATTATATTTATTTATATAGTTTTTAAATAACTAAAAATTGAACAATATTTATTCTCTATTATTTTTAAAATAGTTCAACATTCGTCTTTCTTTAAAAGATTGCACAAAGTTATTTTAAGAAATTGAAGTATTCATGTATTATTACTCTGAGAATGATTTTCTTGATAACTACTTAGAAGATAACATTAATTTGTAATATAATTCTTGAAGAACTGAATTGAAATACATAAGATCTGTTTTATATTAGTATTACTTGTAACCAAGAAAATTAAGAGAAAATTATTTATATTATTTGAATATGATCTTGAAGTAGCATAAGATTTATAAATACAAAAGTATTGTGATTTAGTTTATTGAGAACTACACATTTAGACCATAATTGAAATTTATAAGATCTAATTGATCTTTGTATTGATTTAAAAGAAAGGAAATTTATAAAATATTTTTTCACATTGGTGAATTAAATAAATCAGAGAAAATAGATATATTTTTATGTCACTCAAATATACTTTTGAAGTAACAACATTGATAAAATATTTTTCACATTGGTGAATTAAATAAAAGAATGGTTATTTGATATATAAAAAATAAAAATAAAAAAAGGTGAAAGGCTACATGATCAATTGAAATTTATTCATATAAGTGAGTGTTCTATTGTTAATTCAAAATTATTAGAACAATTGAAATACATGCCACTGTAAATATGAAGTTTACATATAATATTAAAGTTTATTGTTCCCTAGACCAATAAGTTACTATAAGCAAATCATCCCCTTAAATTTTCTGTTTAAATCTTAATATTACTCATCTTAGGGAATTTCTGGATGTGTCATGTATATCTATTATAAAGTATTATGGAAAAATAATTGGAGACGTAATTATAACTCATTAGACTCATTATCAATTGATGAATTAATTTTTTCAACATCAGCAAAAAATATGAACCAAAAGTTCAAATGAATTAATCGAAACAAATTATTACTGTATATTGATACTCGTATCAAGCAATGTGAACTAGAAGTTACGAGCATAATTCATTTGCAAAGTTAAGCAAGACTAGTATCAACTCTAGATGCTTCTATTCAAATAAATATTTATGTTTGACACTATAATATTACAAACATGTCTCAGTTGCACTTGAAGCGTGTCGATTCCAAATATGACAAAAAATCATCAAACAAGAAAACAAGTTAACAAAAATCAAATGGCTCAAGTAAGGATATGAATATTACAAAATTGTAGTTTGACGTAATTGATCTCCAGTTAGGTACCTAAAAGTTTTGAAAAGAAAAAGATCTCCGTAAATTATATCAATAATGGAATATGATAGAACCAACATGGGGAAATTAATTAACATCACACAAATATTTTTTGGACACGTAGTATGAACACCCAAAGGTGTAAAATCTCATGGATACAACCGAACTTTTGTAAGAAAACAAAATGACGAAGTTGCAATTTACAAGAAAGGTGATTTGAATTGTAAATTTACCTTTTAAAATTTCCTGAAAAAATTAACTCAAGTTGATATTGGTTGTAAATCAAAAACACGAATAACGTTTTTGGTTCTAAACCAGAGCTGAGAACGTTCTTGGTTAGTTGAAAATAACAGTTTTATCTTATCTATTGAACTTGATATTGAAAGGCTTAAATGTAAATAGAAAAGGGAATAGATATAACAATCAGATATATCCTGGTTCACCCAATACGGGTTACGTTAGTCCTCACAAATGTGAGATTTTCCACTAAGTGTTCAAAGCAAGAACGCTATTGGTTTTTACACAACTTTCTGCAGATCAATCTTGATCTGTTACAGACAACTACCTTTCAAACCAGAAAGGATTTTCATTGATCTACCTTTCAATCTTTAGAAAGGATTTACACACTACCTTCTTAAAACATATAAGGATTTTCAGCAACTTCTCAAGATTAGTTCAATACACTTTGTCTTGAGTTTACAATGAAATGATAAAGAGTATGACAAAATCTGATTATCCTCAACTCGTGTTTGAGTATGGATTTTGATCTTAGAACTCAGTAGTGATTAAATATTACAGCCACTTGAGAACTAAGCAGAACTTAGAAAGATATTCGAAAGGCTTTAAAGACTCTTGAATTTGATTGTAAATGATGAATTACTTGCTTTCTTGAGTTATGATATTTTCCTTCATCTTAAGGTCTCTTTTATAAGCTTCAAAATAGCTTATGACAACTCATTTTCCTATTGGGAGCAGTCCAGCTGTCATATGTCAGTGAATGGGTAAGATCAGGTAAAAAGCAAGAATTTATTCGATTATAGGTGTAACACCCCGACCCCCACTGTTATCGGCAGTGCTACTCAGTCTTCTCACCCCCCCATAACCACCCAGTGGAAATAGTGAGTTTTTGCTTTCCGTGTCTTTTAGTGTAACACCCCCGACCCTGATCAATTGGTAGTGGGAATGTGATGAGGCGATACTTATCCCCCAGGTACCGGGCTTGATTCCCACGGAAGACAAAAACTCACTATTCCGCTAGGTGGTTATAGGGGTGAGAAGACCAAGTAGCACTGCCGATAACAGTGGAGGTCGGGGTGTTACACTAGTCATCCTTGAAGGTGCAAACACGAGAAGGGGGTTGAATTGTGTTTGTCAAACTTGATTACTTTTGTTGTTTCGTTGAATGTTAATGTAAATTATTCGATACATAACTAATCAGATTCAACAGCGGATAATAATAACATAATAATACAACAATTTATATTGGTTCACCGTTAACTTGGCTACGTCCAGTCCCTTCCTTCATAAGACCTTTTCACTAATTCAAACTTCTTTGAATTACAACACCACTGACCCTATAAGCCAGTCTTCCCAAACAGACTGACAACCCCAGACTTTTGAGGAACAACAACACCTTGACTATACCAGTCAAGTCTTCTCAAACAGCCTGACAACCCCAGACTTTTGAGGAACAACAACACCTTGACTAAACCAGCCAAGTCTTCTCAAATAGCCTGACAACCCCAGACTTTTGAGGAACGACAACAACACCTTAACTCTACAAGTCAAGTCTTCTCCTACCAATCTGACAACCCCAGATTGAAGAAGGAATCTACACCACTACCGGGTTATATAATAAAGGTTTGGAACTTTGCAATGTTGCTTCTGGAAAGCTATTTGCTGCACTGATTCTTGCACTCTTTTGTTGCTTCTGGAAAACTAATTGATGCACTTATTCTTGCACTCTTTTGTTGCTTCTGAAAAGCTGATCATTGCACTGAATTTCTCTCTCGAAAACACTTAGAAAATATTGCTCTTGCACATTTGTGTTTCTCTATGTTGAACTCTCATATAATTTTGAATTTAATCTTGAGTTCTCATGGTTTTCGATACTCTAATCTTCAACATTAAGTCTCTATTTATAAATGAACTTTAGGACTTCACTGAAGCTTTACTTCTTGGGTGTATTTCGATTAATCTGTTTTGAGAATATTCTAGAGTAGTTTGCTCAGATTCTGTTTTTAGTCTTTTGCTCACTGATGTTTTACTTCTGGAGTGTATTTCAATTAATCTGTTTTGAGCATTTTGCTCCGCTTCTGTTTTGAGCATGCTTTTAGCTAGATTCTGTTTCTCGAGTCTTTTGCTCCAATTTTGTTTTGAGCATTTTTCTCAGATTATGTTTTGAGCATATTTTTAGCTAGATTATGTTTCTCGAGTCTTTTGCTCCAATTCTGTTTTAAGCATTTTTCTCAGATTCTGTTTTGAGCATTTTTCTCAGATTCTGTTTTGAGCATATTTCTCAGATTCTGTTTTGAGCATTTTTCTCAGATTCTGTTTTGAGCATATTTCTCTGACAGATTCCTCTGATGATATCCTCTGGAGACATCATCCTTTGATTTCTGCTTCTGTTGATGTCATCTTCTGGTGACATCATCTGGTGACGTCATCCTCTGATTTCTGCTTCTGTTAACGTCATCCTCTGATCTATTCTTTTGGTGACATTTTTCATTCTTCTTCTAAGTCAAATATGTTATTTTCATAAAATACATTTGTTAACATCAAAACTTTAATTGCAAGAACCAACTTGGTTCCAACAATCCTTGCTTCTGAAGATCAAGAACAATATTCGTTCTTGCTCTTGTGGCAACAGAGTTTTGTCTTAATAAAATGTATCCTTTACCTTTGTCTTTTTAAAGTAATCTTCCAACAGTAGTCTGCTCTTGTATATTTGAGAAAACATGCTTGGAATTTATCTGCAAAATTTGAATCTAAATCTGAATATGTTTTGCGTTTTTGCATTTCTGGAGCACCTGGAGAACATTTTTCGTTCTTCCTCGAAACTGACCAGAACGTTCTTGTTTTCTTTGTCTTAGTTTGTTTCTTCTTTAATATGATCTGATTTGAGTTTTTTTATACCGATCTTATTTAATAAATTCAAGCACACATATTAGATACAAAAATGTTTAGAATCATAATTATAATTCTTAATTAATCTTTGTTTATCATTAAAACATTTAATTTGGGATTTTTGTAAAAAATCTCCCCCTTTTAGATGATGACAAACATGTTAATTGAGATTTTAATTTTGATTTTTACAATGATTGTATAGGGCATTTTAAGATAAAACTCCCCCTCAACATGTGTTATCCTCTTTGAACCATCATATAAGGTTAATAAAATAGTAATTACTAGATTATATGCAATGGTTTTTGAAATAGAATTCATGTTAACACATTGATTCATGATTAAACAGAGTTCATGATAACACATAAATCATCATATCATGCATAGCAAAAAATATTACAAAAAGTGATATTAGTAGTTCATGACAACAAATGTGCAGAAGTTAACCAAATACATACAAAAAGGAACCTCTGAAATTAAGAATGCTTAAATCTTAAAAACTAAAATCTAGATTACTTTTCCCCCTTTTTCGCAGCAAAAAGGGAGCAGCTAAGTTGACAGGGATGGAGAAGAGCCTTCTGAGGATGATGATAAAGGTGGTTATGGAATGGGTGGAAAAACTGGAGGTGGACTTGGCATGGGTGGCTCAAGACCAAGTTTTGGAGCTAGCTGGGTTGTCATCCAATCTCTTAGAATGGTTTGTTCTTTATCTTGGTGTATCTGCCTTGCCAAAATTGTACGGAGAGAATCAAAGATTGATTTGTTGGCTTTTTAGCTTTGTTTTTCCATCTTTGATTTCTGAAAAGGTGATTGAGCACCTTTTAGTGGAGTGGACATGGGAGTATTTTGTGAAGGGGCAATAGTGGTACAAAAGGTGGAAAAAGTGGCAAAAGAAGAAGAGACATGTGGCAAGGGGTTTGTAGTGTTGAAGTTGGAAAGCACAGATGTGCCATCTTCTAGAAAAGCTAAATATTGGCTAATGCCAAAAATTAAGGAGCTTGTTTTTTGGGGTGAGATAAACAAAGGTGACATGGTAGATGTATGTTGATCAGGCAAGGCTGGACACAAGTTCTGAAAAGATGAGCTTGGAAACGTAGTGAGTGTAGTTGTGTTTTGATCAGTATGTGGTTGAGAAGGAGTAAGAACATTCTGTTGAGATGGATAACTTTGTTTAGCAACAGGAGAATGTTATGTCGTATTAGGTGAGGTTGTTTTTTGTGTGGATATGGAGTGGCGAATGGACCATTTTCTTTTGGTTGATGGTTGAGTGAAGGTTGGTTTTGGTAATGAAGCAGATTGAAGTTGTTTCATGTGAGAGATATATTTCAAGGAGAATTTGGAGAGCTTGATGTGAGAAGATTCCCTATCCCAGGGAACAACAAAGAATCTAATATTTTTAGATAAGACCACACCATAAGGAATGTTGTTCCTCTTGTAATCTTTGCTAATTGCAGACATCATATGGTGGATAAGCGGATGTAGCAAGTTTAACTTCTTCTTATGAAAGGGTGATAGATGACAAGAGCATCATCATCATACATAAATTCATGGCTGCCACAGCAGGGGTAACATAAAGTGTTGGTTGATACTATCGAGGATTTTAGGAATGGGTTTCAAATCAGCTGAGAGAAAGTTTGTTGATTCAACAACAAAGAGTTCTTGAAATACATCATCCTTTGAAATCTCTAGGGCTGAATACCAGTCTTGCCCAAAGACTTCAGGTCCATCAGAGGGTAAATCAAGAATTTCAGCAATGGTTGATGGGGTAAGACATATTTCAATCCCCTTAATTTTTGAGACGATTAGGGATTTATCTGGGAAACATTCAGCCTTACAGCAAAAGGCTCTCATTACCTAAGGGTAGTAGCAATTAGAGATTTGGAGGAAATTAGTCCATCCTAAAGCATTAGTGTGATGCTTGATGTAGGTTCCTTCAAACTGCAAATTTTCAAAGACAAATACACGACCAGTGCCAATGGGTCTCTGAGCCTACTTGTCAGTGTAAATTTTTTGCATTTTGAGGGAAATCAAAGGACGAACCAAGGTTTTTTAGGATGGTGGTTTAGTGGATGCTTTGTTTTTAGGGTTTGGGGTTTTCTTCGAAGAACATTTTGGGATGGGAGATTTTGGTTGAGAATGTTCAGGGATTTTGACAACCTTAGGGTTTTTCAATTTTCTTGAAGACAGGAAGTCAGACAGAGTAAAGGAAGACTTAAGTGATGGATTTGGCTTTGTTTTGGTGGATTTAGGGTTTGATGGTGTTTTTTTGGAAGGAGTTTTTTGGGGCTTTTTGGCTTTGGGAGGTGTTTGAGTTTCTGGAAATGATTGAGTTTTTGGGCGTGTTTGAGTTGTTGAAGGTTTTGAAGGTGGTGCTCTGAGATGGGAGTTTCTGGTAATGGCATGGAGTTAGAGTCATCGTCGGAGATGGTATAGATTTTTTGGTCTGTTGTTTTAGGTTTGGAGGTATCAATGCCGACGAGTATGCACATTGAACGACGTTTGCATTATAGAGGTTTTGGTCGTCATTTGTATGTGTTTTTTAGGTGAGGTGGAGTCTGATTAAAGGAGGGATGTTCACATTGATATAATGGTGCAATAATAGTTGAGAGTGGTAGGAGAGGAAGAACGATTGGGGATGATTCTCTGGATGACGACATTATATCAGAAACAATTGTTTCTAATGAGGAGTGTGGAGGTGTTGATCTGGGTAGTGGTGAGGGTGAACGCGTTGGAGATGGTGAAGGAGATGGCGAGGGAGATGATGATGATGATGATCTTCTGGGATTTTTTATTGCTGAACTCTTTGTTCTAGCCATTTTGATCATGAGTGAAAATGAATGAGAACGATGAAGGATTTTTGCAGAAAAAGTGTGAGGTTGTTAGTTAGTGAAAAGGAAGAAATGACTTTTGGCTTTTCTGTGCAGTCGAGTAACACAATGTTGCTATGTGAGGTTAGGATTGATGGTACAGGCCAGACGTGCGTTGGGAAGGAGGAAGTTGAAGGTGATGTGGCAGTAGTAGATGGAAAGCCGTTACTTTATTATGAGTGGCAGTAGTACGTGTGCAGCAGTTGACTTTTATATGCTTAATTTATTTAAGGAACGAAGAACGTTCTTGAGCCTTTTTGCAAAAAGTCAGCCCAAACGGAGAACGTTCTCCGTTTTGCTCATAATTTTCTGGCTTCAGTTTTGAGCAGGATTTTTTATGATTTTTAGTCGTTCTTTGACTAAAATGAAGTTTTCTTCAACAATAGACTTAGTGAACAGAGCATGCTGATTCTTTATGTCAACAAAGATTAGTTCTACTACCATTTTATTTACATGATCTCTAATAAAATGATGTTTTATTTCAATATGCTTTGATCTTGAATGTTGAATAGGACTCTTTGATAGATTTATGGCATTGTTGTTATCACAGTAAATTAGGATTTTAGAATAACTTACTGAAAAGTCTTCAAGTTGGTTTTTTATCCAAAAAACTTGTGAGCAACAATTTGCTGCCGAAACATATTCTACTTTAGTGGTTGATAAAACAATTGTATTTTGCTTTCTGCATAACCAACTTATCGAGGCTTGTCTTAGGAACTAACATGCACCACTTGTGCTCTTCCTTTCAACTTTATCTCCAGCGTAATCCGCGTCACAGCAAGCTTGCTACTGGTGCAAAAGTTTAATCATAATATATTCCTTGTTGTTGGTTGTAGCCTTGGACAACTTGCTTTGTTTCTAATTACCTTTCCTTCTTCATCAAGTTTATTTTAAAACACCCACCTTCTTCCAATGATGGATTGATCTTGAGGATCTGGAACAAGAGTCCACACTTCATTTTTTTTGAATTGAATGAGTTATTCCTTCATTGCTTCAATCTAAGATTAATCAAGTATGGCTTCCTTGATGTTTTTTTGGTTCTAATTGGGATATCATTACCACCTTGCTGTGAACATCATCCTTGAATGATAGCCTTGTTCTAATGTCATCAATTGTATCACCAATTATTTGACTGTGAGGATGATCACCAACCAGTTTTCAGCTTCTAGGAAGAGTTTGAAACAGAGATTGTTTATCAATCTCGTTTTCCTGGAGAACAATCTGTTGTGACTTTTCAAATTGTTCTTCCTCCTCGTCGTCCTATTTTCTTGGATCAAGATCATCAAATAACACATTCATACTTGTTTCAACAGTTTTATTTTTTAAATTAAAGACACGATAACCTTTATATTCTGTTGCATATCCTAAGAATATTGTCTTGTCAGATTTGGCATCAAACTTTCCCAAGTTATCTTTGTTATTCAAAATGTAGCAATAGCAACCAAATATGTGAAAATATGATATATTGGGTTTTCTATTCTTCCAGATTTCATAGGGTGTTTTGTTTATGTTTTTTCTTATTGATACGCGATTCAAAATGTAGCATGAGGTGTTTATGGTTTTAGCCCAAAAATACTTTTCAACATTTGACTCTTCTAAGATTGTTCTTGCAATCTATTGCAACGTTTTATTTTTTCGTTCAATAACTCCATTTTGTTGAGGAGTTCTTGCACATGATAGATTATGAGACATGCTAAGTTTGTCAAAAAATATTTTGAAAGATGCGTTTATAAATTCTCTTTCATGATCACTTCTTACAAAGATTATATTGGATTCCTTTTCATTTTTGACTTTTTTACATAATGTTTCGAAGGCAGTAAATGCATCATCCTTTTGTTTTAAAAGTAGCATCCATATTGTATCAAGAAAAATCATCAACGATGACAAACCCATATTTCAAACCTCCTAGGCTAGTGGTTTTGATATGACCAAATTGATCAATATGAAGTAATTCAAGAGATTTTTTAGTTGAAATGAACTCTTTTGCATGAAAACTGCTTTTAACTAGTTTTCCTTTTGCACAAGCCTCACAAATCTTGTCCTTATCAAAATTTATCTTGGGAAGTCCTATAACCATGTCTAATTTTGACAAATTTGAAATAGTTTTTAAACTGATGTGTCCAACACGCTTATGTCATATCCATTTATCTTTGTTAATGGACATGAAGCATGATTCAGTTGGTAATTCTTCAATGTACAGGACATAGAGATTTTTCTTTCTGGATGTAGAAAATAAAATCTCTCCTGAATTTGCCATTTTGAATTCACATATGTTTGGTTTGAACACAACTTCGAAGTCATTATCACAAAGTTGGCTGATACTCAGAAGATTATGTTTCAACCCTTCAACATACTGAACATCATTAATTTTGGCAGAATTTTCCTTAACTATTGTGCCTTTACCTTTAATCTTGGTTTGGTCATTATTTCCAAATGTCACTGATCCTCCATATCTTTTAGTGTAGGATATAAAGCTTTGTTTATCTCCCGTCATATGCCTTGAACAACCACTTTCCACGAACCATGGCTTTTTCTGTACATTTTGACATTCATTCTGCATAAGGTGTTATATTGTCTTTAGGTACCCATTTTACTTTGGGTCCTTGGAAGTTAGTTTTAAAGCTTGATTTTCAAAAATAACATTTTGACTCATGATGGCCAATTTTGGAGCAGTGTGAGCATTTAATTGTTGGTTTTAGAGAGGATTTGAAATTATAAGTCTTATAAGTTTTTGAAATAGTTTTGGATGAGCCTCCAGAACGTTCCCCCCCTTTTTGTTTTATGGAGAATGTTCTGCTTTTGCTCCAGAACGTTCTCCCTTTTGTAAACTACCTAGAGAACATTCCTTTTGTTTTTTTTTTTTCGTCCCTCTTTTTAAAATAACATGCAAACTCAAGATGTCCTATTTTGCCGCAATATGAGCATCTAATTTTGCATTTTTCTTCTTTTCTTTCTAGTACAAAAAATTTTTCATACAGTTTTGTCTTTTCAGTTTTGTCAAAATCAAAACCAGCTTTATCAAAAATTCTCATTTGAGACCCCATGATTCTTTGAAACGTTTCAGTTGTTTTAATGAAGTTAGACAAATCATTTTAAGAAGTTCAACTTCAGATTTAAGGAGATCGTTCTCCTTTTGTATCGAATAACATTCTCGATTTTCTTGTCTTTCATCATTAAATTTTTTGGTATGTGATTCTTTTAAATTTTGAAAGATTTTCTTAAGCTCATCATTCATAACTTGGGTTTTCTCTTTGTAAAATTTTTCATTTATGGAACTGCATTTTTGGATAAGAAGATCTGAGGCATTAAGCAAGTTATCAAATTCAATTCCCATTTGTTCACAAAAAATGCAGTGTTCATAATTTTTTACCTCATTTTCTTCTATGTCTACCATTAGACATATGTTGGCCTATTATGTTTCCTCTATATCTAAATCATCCCAAGTCGCCATCATTGACTTCTTATTGAAAGGAAATTTCTTTGGTGCTCTTTTGTTCAATGGGCATTCAGCTCTACAATGCCCTTGTTTATTGCATCCAAAACATGTGATATGGATTTTATCTATCTCAGTTTTGAGATTTTCTCTCTTACTTGGAAATCCCTTTTTGAAATGCTCCTTTCTTCTCATCATTCTTTTGATTTTTCTTGTAAGGAGAGTTATTTCTTCATCTACTTCTTCATGTCCCCTTTCTTCAATTTATTCTTCAAATTGTGATGGCATGCTTTCTTGAAAGGTTTTTAAGGCAATTGTTTTGCCTTTCTTTATTGGTTTGTCTTCCATCAGCAATACCTCATGTGCTCGCAAGGTTCCAATTAATTCTTCTAACCCGAGTGTTTCAAGGTTATTTGCTTGACTTATGGCTGTTATCATTGGTCTCCAAATAACTGGTAGACATCTCATGATTTTCCTTACTCGATCTTGCAAAGAGTATGCGTTGCCTAAGGATTGCATTTCATTAACAATAGTTGTAAATCTGGAGTACATTTTATCTATAGTTTCTCCTTCATTCATTTCAAACAACTCAAACTTTGTTATGCCTATGTCGATCCTTGTTTCCTTTACAGACTAGTTCCTTCGTGGAGTGTCTGCAATGTGTCCCACACCTTTTTTGCAGTGTTGCATTCGTCGACTATCTCACTTGCTTCCATGCTTAAAGCACATAATAGAAATAATTGAGTTTTTGAGTTTAGGAATACCTTAGATTTTTCTTTTGTTGTCCAATCGGTTTCTTTCTTTTCAGCAAATGTTGGATCATTTTGATCGACCCTTGGTATGTAATCTCCTTATGTAATGATGCGCCACATTCATGTGTCTTGTGACTTTAGGAACAACTGCATTTTGTTTTTCCAGAAGTAGTCATCTGAGCCATCAAAGTAGGGTGGTCTATTTGGTGACCCTCCTTCAGCAATGTACTTAGCTTTTGACATTTTCTTCCTAGATGTTTTCTCTACATTGTTTAGGTGTTGATTTTAGAGACCGTGCTCTAATGCCAATTGAAGTAGCAATTTACAAGAAAGAGAGTTTGAATTGTAAATTTATCTTTTAAAATTTCCTGAAAAAATTAACTCAAGATTGATCTTGGTTGTAAATCAGAAAAACGAAGAACGTTCTTGGTTCTGAACTAGAAACGGAGAACGTTTTTGGTTAGTTGAAAATAAAAATTTTATCTTATCTATTGAACTTAATATTGAAAGGCTTAAATTTAAATAGATAAGGGAAAAGATATAACAACCAGATATATCCTGATTCACCCGTTACGGGTTACGTCCAGTCCTTGCAAATGTGAGATTTTCCACTAAGTACTCAAAGGAAGAACGCTCTTGGTTTTTACACAACTTTCTACATATCAATCTTGACTTGTTACATAAAACTACCTTTCAAACTATAGAGGATTTTCACCGATCTACCTTTCAATCTTTAGAACGAATTTAGACACTACCTTCTTAAAACATAGAAAGATTTTCAGCAACTTCTAAAGACTAGTTCAACACATTTTGTCTTTAGTTTATAATGAAATGATAAAGAGTATGACATAATCTCATTATCATAAACTCGTGTTAGAGTATGGATTCTGATCTTGGAACTCAGTAGTAGTTAAATGTTACAACCACTTGAGAATTGAGCAGAACTTAGAAAAATATTTGAAAGGATCTAAAGACTCTTGAATCTGATTGTAAATGATGGATTGCTTGCTTCCTTCAGTTCTGATATTTTCGTTCATCTTGAGGTCTCACTTATAGGCTTCAAAAGAGCTTATCACAGCTCATTTGCCCGTTGGGAGCAATCCAACTGTCCTATTTCAGTGAGTGGGTAAGATCAGGTAAAAATCAAGAATGTTCTTCGATTATGGGCATCCTTGCTTCTGAATATCAAGAACAATCTTCGTTTTTGCTCTTGTAGCAACTGAGTATTGTCTTAATAAAATATATCTTTTGCTTTTGTCTTTTTAAAGGAATCTTCCAACAATAGTCTACTCTTGTATATTTGAGAAAACATGCTTGGAATTTATCTGCAAAATTTGAATCTGAATATGTTTTGCGTTTTTGCATTTCTGGAGCACCTCGAGAACGTTCTTCGTTCTTCCTCAAAACTGACCAGAACGTTCTTGTTTTCTCTGTCTTAGTTTGTTTCTTCTTTAATATGATCTAGTTTGAGTTTCTTGATACCTATCTAGTTTAATAAACCCAAACACACATATTAGATACAAAAATGTTTAGAATCATAATTATAATTCTTAATTAATCTTTGTTTATCATCAAAACATTTAATTTGAGATTTTGTCTCAACAAATGAGAATGATGAAATTGTGAGATACAAAACAAGACTCATTGTCCAAGGTTTTCGCAAAGACCTATGATTGATTTTGATGAGAGATATTCACACTTAATTGATGCAGCTACTTTTCGATACTTAATTAGTCTTGCAGCACATGAAAAACTAAATTTGCATGTGATGGATGTTGTTACAACTTACTTGTTTGGCTCACTTCACAGTGACATTTATATGAAGCTTTCCCAGAGAATTTAATTTGCCCAATGCCAATAGTCCATGATCTCGAGAAGACTACTATGTAAAATTGATCAAATCTCTCTACGACTAAAACAATTTGGACGCATGTGGGATAATCATCTTAGTGAATATTTGTAAAGCAAGTGATATAAAAATGGTTTTATTTGTCTCTGTATTTTTTATGAAAATATGGGGAAATGAATTTGACATAATTGTTGTCTATGTTGATGATATAAATATTATTGGAACTCCTTAAGAGTTTCCAAAAGCCATAGATTGCTTAAAGGAAGAGTTCGAAATGAAATATTTGGGAAAAACAATTTTTTCTGGGATTACAAATTAAGCATTTGAATATTGGGATTTTTATGCAACAAGAAACTTGAAAAAATGTTAGAACATTTCTACATGGACAAATTTAATGTGTTGTCTACTTCAACGGATGTGGAGAAAGACCATTTCAAACCCCAATAAGAGGATGGAGAACTACCTAGTTCTGAAGTACCATATCTAAGTACGATTGAAGTATTGATCATCTCGCTAATTATACATGTCCTTATATATTAATCTAGTATCAAGATATAATTTTTTCCTTGCACAAAAACATTGGTACGAAGTTGAGCATATATTTTGTTAGGTAAACGTATATGGGTTTATTTTATTCCAAAGTGCCTAAACTATAATTAGTTGGTTACATATATGCAGGTTATTTTTCAAATCCTCGTACTAGTAGATCACATACAGGTTGCTTGTTTAAAAGTTGATGTGCAATCATACAATGGATATCCATAAAACATATTATAATAGCAACTTCATCAAATTATATAGAACTTTTAGCACTACAAGCGACAAGCAGAGAATGTGTTTGGTAAATGTATTGGATTCAACACATACAAGAAAATCATGGTTTATATACCGAAAGAATGGATACAACAATCATTGATGTAGATAATATTTTATGCATTGTTTAATTGAAGGAAAGACATTTTCACAAAGTCACTCCCAAATAGAATCGTCGGACAACTGATACCAAAATTTGTCCTTCGCTGTTTTTAGAGATATTTGAATGGTCGAGGGGGAGAAATAAAGGCACCATGTAATTTACAACTGGATATTGTAGTTTTTTTTCTTTACTCAATTTTTTTCAATGGGTTTTTTGTAAAGTTTTAATGAAGCATATCCTCGATTGACATTTGAGGGGAGTTTTCAGAATATTGGATTAATCTAGAGTTTAATGGTTATTTATTATGTAAAAGAGAAGAAAAGCTATCATATTGACCCAAAAAAATTACAATGCAAAATAATTTTACATTGTCACCTAATAAAATCTATCTTATTGACATATAGATCTATTTTTTAGTTTGAAATTTATGTTGAGATTGATGCCTTTTAAAATTTAAGGATATTTTGATTTTGTTTTTATTTTTTATTTTTTATTCTCTATTGAAAACTGATGCAATAATTAAAAGTAACAAGATAATTCCATTTGTTGGCCGCATATTCAGCTCAGGTGTCTATTTTAGGGAGTAATTGTCAGTTTAATTAGAAGTTTAATTGTTGATTTAATCTTTTAGTTTGATAATAAACGTGGCAGAGAATAGGTTAGTTTAATTAGATTTCAATTTGGTTGTTAGGAGACCGAGTAAGCAGGCGCGAAATTCTGCTTCTGGCCGCGTTTTCTGCTTCTGGTTAGTGTGTTGTCCGTTTCGTCTGGTGTACTGTACGGGTTCGTCTGGTACTTCTATTTTCTGTATTTTTGGCTATTTAAAGGCTCCAGTTTTAATTAATAAACATGTATTCCATTTCCAACATTGAGATCATTATTCCAAGCATTTTAACAATTGGTATCAGAGCTTCGAAAGAGGCCTGATAAACGTGAGAGTGCGTGAGGACAAGTGAAGTCCAGAACAAACACGGGCAGTTTGAGTGTGTGAGTGAAACACAAAAAAATTTAACATGTCAACCTCAGAAAGGTTCGTGCAGCCGTCCATTCCCAAATTTGATGGCCATTATGATTACTGGTCAATGACAATGGAGAATTTCCTCAGGAGCAAGGAGATGTGGAATCTGGTGAACGAAGGAATTCCAGCACCAGCAGTTGGAAATACACCAGCAAGTGAGGCTCAGAGAAAGAGTGTGGAAGAAGCCAAACTCAAAGACTTAAAAGTGAAGAATTATCTGTTCCAAGCTATTGACAGAGAAATATTGGAGACAATCCTTAACAAGGATACATTAAAAGCAATCTGGGACTCAATGAAACAGAAGTATCAAGGGTCCACAAAGGTACGAAAAGCACAACTTCAAGCCTTGAGGAAGGAATTTGAGTTACTGGCCATGAATGAAGGAGAGAAAGTAGATAACTTCTTGGGAAGGACTTTAGCCGTGGTCAACAAAATGAAAACAAATGGGGAGGTGATGGAACAAAGTGCAGTGGTTAGTAAGATACTCAGATCATTGACCTCCAAATTCAACTATGTTGTTTGCTCAATAGAGGAGTCAAATGACCTGAGTACCTTAAGCATTGATGAATTACATGGAAGTTTGCTAGTTCATGAACAGAGGATGCTGGGACAACAGGAAGAAGAACAAGTGTTAAAAGTAACATATGATGAAAGATCAGGCAGAGGCAGAGGCATTAATAGAGGAGGACGAGGTAGAGGACGAGGCACACAAACCTTCAACAAAGCTATAGTTGAATGTTTCAAATGTCACAGACTGGGACACTTTCAAAATGAGTGCCCAGAATGGGACAGAAGAGCCAATTATGCAGAATTGGAAGAGGAAGAAGAACTTCTTCTGATGTCATATGTTGAGATCAACAAATCAAAGAAAGAGGCAGTATGGTTTCTTGATTCTGGCTGCTCTAATCATATGACAGGAAACAAGCAATGGTTCGTGGAGCTGGATGAACAATTCAGTCATTTAGTGAAACTGGGAAACAATCTCAGAATGCTAGTGAAAGGGAAGGGCAACATCAAACTTGAAGTAGAAGGTGCAACTCAGGTGATCTCTGAAGTTTATTATGTTCCTGGGTTGAAAAACAATCTGTTGAGTATGGGTCAACTACAAGAGAAAGGGTTAACTATCCTAATACAAAATGGAGAATGCATGCTTTATCATTCTAGAAGAGGATTAATCATGCACACACGTATGACCTCTAATAGAATGTTTGTTGTTCGAGCCAATGTTCTGATGGATACACCTTCTGCATGTCTGAATGTGAGAAGTGATACTGGTGACTTGTGGCATAAGAGATATGGTCACTTGAGTATTACCAATCTGAATTTACTACACCAGAAGGAACTTGTCAGAGGACTTCCCAAGTTTTAGATATCAACCTATGTATGTACAAGCTGTATGAAAGGGAAACAATATCGGAAGATCATTCCTAGGAAAAGCAAATGGAGAGCAACTCAGAAGTTACAACTTGTACACTCAGACATTTGTGGACCTATCACTCCAAAGTCATATGGTAACAAAAGGTACCTACTAACTTTTATTGATGACCTGAGTCGCAAGCTCTGGGTTTACTTTCTGAATGAAAAGGGTGAAGCTTTCACAACATTTAAAAGCTTCAAAAATATTGTGGAGAAGGAGTCTGGCTTATCCATTTGTGGACTGAGAACAAACAGAGGAGGGGAGTTCACCTCCAAAGAAATCACAGAATTCTGCAAACTTGAAGGTATCAAGAGACAACTGACTACAACCTATACTCCTCAACAAAACGAAGTTATAGAACGTAAAAATCGTACCATACTTAACATGGTGCGATGCTTGCTAGAAGATAAGAAGATGCCAACTCCATTCTGGCCAGAAGCTGTGAGAACGACATGTCACATTCTCAACCGAAGTCCAACCTCTGCTGTAAAGAACAAAACACCAGAAGAATGCTGGAGTGGAGTTAAACCTAATGTTGATCATTTCCGAGTGTTTGGATGTGTACGAAAAGCACAACTTCAAGCCTTGAGGAAGGAATTTGAGTTACTGGCCATGAATGAAGGAGAGAAAGTAGATAACTTCTTGGGAAGGACTTTAGCCGTGGTCAACAAAATGAAAACAAATGGGGAGGTGATGGAACAAAGTGCAGTGGTTAGTAAGATACTCAGATCATTGACCTCCAAATTCAACTATGTTGTTTGCTCAATAGAGGAGTCAAATGACCTGAGTACCTTAAGCATTGATGAATTACATGGAAGTTTGCTAGTTCATGAACAGAGGATGCTGGGACAACAGGAAGAAGAACAAGTGTTAAAAGTAACATATGATGAAAGATCAGGCAGAGGCAGAGGCATTAATAGAGGAGGACGAGGTAGAGGACGAGGCACACAAACCTTCAACAAAGCTATAGTTGAATGTTTCAAATGTCACAGACTGGGACACTTTCAAAATGAGTGCCCAGAATGGGACAGAAGAGCCAATTATGCAGAATTGGAAGAGGAAGAAGAACTTCTTCTGATGTCATATGTTGAGATCAACAAATCAAAGAAAGAGGCAGTATGGTTTCTTGATTCTGGCTGCTCCAATCATATGACAGGAAACAAGCAATGGTTCGTGGAGCTGGATGAACAATTCAGTCATTTAGTGAAACTGGGAAACAATCTCAGAATGCTAGTGAAAGGGAAGGGCAACATCAAACTTGAAGTAGAAGGTGCAACTCAGGTGATCTCTGAAGTTTATTATGTTCCTGGGTTGAAAAACAATCTGTTGAGTATGGGTCAACTACAAGAGAAAGGGTTAACTATCCTAATACAAAATGGAGAATGCATGCTTTATCATTCTAGAAGAGGATTAATCATGCACACACGTATGACCTCTAATAGAATGTTTGTTGTTCGAGCCAATGTTCTGATGGATACACCTTCTGCATGTCTGAATGTGAGAAGTGATACTGGTGACTTGTGGCATAAGAGATATGGTCACTTGAGTATTACCAATCTGAATTTACTACACCAGAAGGAACTTGTCAGAGGACTTCCCAAGTTTTAGATATCAACCTATGTATGTACAAGCTGTATGAAAGGGAAACAATATCGGAAGATCATTCCTAAGAAAAGCAAATGGAGAGCAACTCAGAAGTTACAACTTGTACACTCAGACATTTGTGGACCTATCACTCCAAAGTCATATGGTAACAAAAGGTACCTACTAACTTTTATTGATGACCTGAGTCGCAAGCTCTGGGTTTACTTTCTGAATGAAAAGGGTGAAGCTTTCACAACATTTAAAAGCTTCAAAAATATTGTGGAGAAGGAGTCTGGCTTATCCATTTGTGGACTGAGAACAAACAGAGGAGGGGAGTTCACCTCCAAAGAATTCACAGAATTCTGCAAACTTGAAGGTATCAAGAGACAACTGACTACAACCTATACTCCTCAACAAAACGAAGTTATAGAACGTAAAAATCGTACCATACTTAACATGGTGCGATGCTTGCTAGAAGATAAGAAGATGCCAACTCCATTCTGGCCAGAAGCTGTGAGAACGACATGTCACATTCTCAACCGAAGTCCAACCTCTGCTGTAAAGAACAAAACACCAGAAGAATGCTGGAGTGGAGTTAAACCTAATGTTGATCATTTCCGAGTGTTTGGATGTGTAGGAAATGTACATGTACCAGATGCAAAGAGGTCAAAGTTGGATGCTCGAAGTCAAGAGTGTGTGCTGATAGGGTACAGTGAAGAGTCTAAGGGATACAAAATGGTCAACCCGACTACAAAGAAGGTGATAATTAGCAGAGATGTTGTGTTTGAAGAAGGAAAAAGATGGGATTGGAGAAAGACAGAAGGAGAAGCCAAGAATGACATTCTTGACTGGGGAGAAGCTGATGATGATACATATGCCTCCAGTGATGAAGAAAGTGAAGAAGAAGCAGAATCTGGTCAAAGTAGTACTGCCAGTGATACTGCTTCTGGTCACAGTGATATCTCCAGTGATACTACCACACCTACACTTCCAGAAAGAAGAGTCACTCGAGCTCCAAACTATCTTCAAGACTATATAAGTGGAGAAGGACTATCAGAAAAAGATGAAGAGGTACAAAATCTAGCTCTGTTTATATCCTCTGATGATCCTGTTTATTATGAAGAAGCAGTAAAATTGAAAAGATGGAGGGATGCAATGGATATGGAGTTCAATGCTATTGTAAAGAATGAAACCTGGGAGCTTGTTGATGCACCAAAGGAGGCCAAAGTAATTGGTGTAAAATGGATCTACAAAACCAAATTAAATGAGAAGGGTGAAGTAGATAAGTGTAAAACTCATCTTGTGGCTAAGGGATATGCACAGGAGAAAGGAGTAGACTACAATGAAGTTTTTGCTCCAGTAGCTAGATGGGATACTATTAGAACAGTGATAGCTCTGGCAGCAAGAAATGGTTGGACAATCTTTCAGTTTGATGTCAAAAGTGCTTTTCTTCATGGTGAGTTGAATGAAAATGTTTACATTACTCAACCTCCAGGGTATGTGATCAGTGGGGCGGAGAAGAAAGTATACAAATTGAAGAAAGCACTCTATGGTCTAAAGCAGGCACCAAGAGCGTGGTTCAGCAAAATTGAAAGCTACTTCATTAAGGAAGGGTTTGAGAAAAGCAACTATGAGCACACCTTGTTCATCAAAAGAGAAGAAAAGAACAAGATCCTAATTGTAAGTCTCTATGTTGATGATCTCATTTTTACTAGCAATGATTCCGTTATGATAAATGAGTTCAAAGAATCTATGAAAAGGAAGTTTGAAATGACTGATCTGGGCAAGATGAAATATTTTCTGGGAGTTGAAATACGGTAGAACTTCAATGGTATTCACATTGGTCAGAAGAAGTATGCTGAAGAAGTTCTAAAAAGGTTTGGTCTAGAAAATTGCAATGGAGTCAAGAATCCTATGGTTCTAGGAAGCAACAGACTCACAAAACAAGAAGATGGTAAGAAGGTAGATGCAACCCTATTCAAGCAAATGGTGGGAAGTCTGATATACATGACTGTCACAAGACCTGATTTATCCTACAGTGTTTGTCTAATAAGTCGTTTTATGGCCAACCCGATGGAGTCTCACATGATGGCAGCAAAGAGAATTCTAAGATACATCAGTGCTATGTAAGACCCTTAAATTTAAAATTAAATTCAGATTTAATTTTAAGTGTATTTTGAGAATATTTGTAAAATATTCAATATATATATATGTTTTGTGTAAATATATATATATATATATATATATATATATATATATGTATTTGTTTTGGAGATGGAATTAAAATTATTGGATAATGGATGAATTAATTTAATTTCGAGTAATTAAATTATCGGGCCGTTAATTAAGATATTCTCTACTAATTTCGATGAAACGAGTTAAGTGCTGGAGGATCAAAAGATATTTTAATACAAGTGTCGGGTGAGGTGGCGTAGATATTTATTAAGAAAGAAACAAATTCTTCTCTCCTCTGACTATGTCAGTTTGCATTTATGAAGATATTTAAGTGAGAAGCTTTTTCTTCTTTCCTCTACGCGCCAGTTTCTGCTTTAGTATTTTCTTTTTCTTTTGATATTTCTGAGTGTTGGTGAAGAAAAACAGTTTACTCAAAAGCCATTTTCTTGAAAATCTGAGTGTCGAATCAGAAAGTTTCGAATACGAAAGTCATTCCTCTGATCGTTACGGAGCTAAAGAACTAACTTTCGTAGCGGCGAACGCGAAACGGGAGTATCGTCGACTTTTGTCGCAGAAGCGTACGAGTTAAGGGAACATAACTAAGGTAAGGGCACCTTCTAACTTTCTAGATTTTCATTTAGGGCTGTAAATGCATGTGTGATGAATGATTATTGGGTTATGTTGTGAAAAACATTGTGTTATATTTTGGAAATCAAACTGTTTTGATGTTCCTGCTGTTTTCAGTGAAGGAACTTATTGTGTTGCTTTGTTGATGATGTATTGTTTGTTGTGTTGAGTAAGAAATCATTCTGTTGTGTTTGAATGATGACTTGGTTGGTGTTGTAATGGAGATGATCCAAATGCTTGAATTAGTTTGTGTGGGACAGTTTTGTGGTTGACTTTCTGGTTTTAGTGATTCTGTGTTTTTGCTGTGTTTTGTTAAACAATCTGGTGTTGATGATGGTTTCGAAAGAAAAGGGATTTAAAATGGTGGAAGTGTTATTTCTGAAAAATCTGTTGTTGTTGTTCAATGAAAATGTTCTGAGTTTTGAGGTTTCTAAAGAGGGGTAATTATGATTCTGGTGTTAGGTTGGTTTTTCAAAAGAAAACAATTTGAAATGTGTTGAAGTCTTAAGAAAATTTTACTGTTTTCGAAGGTGTATTCGAATACAACATGAGTGTATTCGAATACAACCTGTCAAACTTCTGTTTTACTCAACTTTTCAAACTTGTATTCGACTACGAGCCCCTGTAGTCAAATACAGAGGAATGATTTCTGTTTTCTGATTCTGATGTTAATCATTCTGATTCTAGTTCTATTTTCTGATTCTGGTATTAATTATTGTGATCCTGATTCTATTCTCTGATTCTGATTCTGTTTTGCTTCTGATGATTCTGATAATCATCATGTTTCCTGTTTCTGATGATCCTGATAATCATCATGTTTTCTGCTTCTGATGATTCTAATAATCATCATGTTTCCTGTTTCTGATGATCCTGATAATCATCATGTTTTGCTTCTGATGATTCTGATAATCATCATGTTTCCTGCTTTTGATGATCTTGATAATTATCATGTTTTCTGCTTCTGATGATTCTGATAATCATCATGTTTCCTGCTTCTGATGATTCTGATAATCATCATGTTTTCTACTTCTTATGATTCTGATAATCATTATGTTTTCTGCTTCTGGTGATTCTGGCATGAATCATTCTGTGTTTCTTCTGATCAATTCTGGGCGAAGTCTGGGTTATTCAAAATTCGACTGTCATGCCATGTTCTGGTCAAATTATCTTCTGGATTACTTCTTGTTTTTGACAACTTATGGCCTGGAACAACTCTACACATGGCAGGCTTCACATTAGTATGGTCCAAAGAATCTTCTGATATTTATTCCCTCTGATATAGTCCATCAAAGATATCTTCTGGTCACTTCTGGACTGTGTTGAAATTACACTGCCAAGCTATGTTCTGATCAGTATAACTTCTTGATTGCTTCTGATATTTGAATCATTCTTGTTTGGAGCAATTCATATTATGGCAGGCTTCCCTCTGGTGTTTTCCAGATGTTCTTCTGATTTTGTTTCTGTTTGATATAAGCCTCCAAAGTTATCTTATGGTCGATTTTGGACATTCTGGTTTATCTTCTGATAATTCCATAAATGCATCTTCTGTAAATTCAGAAAGTATCCTGTGATACATTCATCTTCTGATGGTTTTTACTGTAGTAATTCAAGTTCAAAATAAGATTCCATCAAGTGTATTTGTACACATCAAAATCCAGATTATTTAGAACCAACTTGGTTCTAACATCATTCTGTGTTGTTTCTGATGATTCTGGATGAATCATTCTGTGTTGTTTCTGATGATTCTGGTATGAATCATGCTGTTGTTTCTGCTTATGATGATTCTGGTATGAATCATTCTGTTGTTTCTGCTTCTGATGATTCTGGTGTGAATCATTCTGTTTTGCTTCTGATGATCCTCATTCTGGTTCGGTTTCTGATGTTCTGAGGCTGATCATTCTGGTTCTGTTTTTGGCTTATGTATTCGAATACAGGGAAGCTGTATTCGAATACAGATTCGTAAATTCCAGAAAATTCAGTTTTTAACACTATGTTTGAAATTTTCAAGAGGTTAGGAAAAACATTTCAAATGTTGATGATTACTTGGCTGTTTGGTCATGTTTGTGATGATGATAATTTTGACTGTGCTGAGTTATTTTAAATATGATTGAAAGGCATGAATTTCCTGATTTTGCATACTGTTTCCAGAGAAGTGAAACACTGCATATTCATGCATTGCATAGTCAAGTGGTACCCGCGATGGACCACAGAGTAATGCGCAACCACGTGCTGATGTGTTAAGCGATTGCACGAGTGCTGGACTGTTGAGCGTCTGCACTAGGTACTGATCTGTTGAGCGATTGTACCTTGGTATATAAGTGCTGGTCTGTTGAGCGACTGCACTAGGTACTGATCTGTTGAGCGATTGTACCTTGGTTTATGTCAAACGTGCTGGTCGGTTGAGCGACTGCACGAGTGTTGGACTGTTGAGCGTCTGCACTGGTGCTGATCTGTTGAGCGATTGCACCCTGGTCTTGAGGGCCGTTAAATTGTGCTGGTCTGTTGAGCGACTGCACCTTGGTAATTCCAAGAAAATTGTATATATGAGCATATACATATTGCATTGGGTGATTGACCGATGGGTCACATTTTGGGTATGTGATGTTTGAAAATTGTGTGTGTAAGTACTTTATAGATTCTGGAATTTTTGATGAATTGGTGTGACTGCTGATTTGATGTTTCTGCTTACAACATAATTTTCATATTTATTTGGTTGCTGCTTTGAAAAGTACGA
Organism: Cicer cuneatum; assembly: GCA_037974295.1. Lineage (NCBI taxonomy): Eukaryota > Viridiplantae > Streptophyta > Magnoliopsida > Fabales > Fabaceae > Cicer > Cicer cuneatum. The sequence continues at coordinate 69,162,408 of JBBPBO010001984.1, read as the reverse complement.
ATGTCATGTATTTCAAAATTGAGCATCCTTATTTATCATCATTGTTATATGATATGCCATGAATATGTTTGTGATTGCTGATATAAATGCTATGTGGTAATTGTTAATTTCGGTTGGTGACCCTTTACAATTATTGTGGAAAATTGGGCTTTGCCCTCATATGTGAATCAAACCCGTACCCCCGACGGTCACACTAACGACAGGGAACGTCGTTAATGTTCCTTGATCTTTACATTGTGGGCTACGTAAAGGGATGGACAGCCAGGTGATGATAAGACTTGTGGATGAGGCGGTGGAGACCGTGCTACCATAGCTTAGTGTATGATCAGAGTAGACTTATGTATAGGATTTTGAGCTCAGTGGTTGTAAATATTTATTTTGGGAATTATTGTAAAACTTTTCCGCACTCTGATGAATATTTTGGTGGATTGAGAATCCAATTTGATGTATCTTTATTTTAGCATATTATAAAGATCAATTTCTCCCAAATATCTCATTCGATTTAATGGTGATGTTGTTGTTCTAATTACCTTACTATTTTTGATTACGAAGTCGAATGATATATAATTTGAATTGATTTTAATTTCCTTGAAACGTAATTCTGAAAACTCTTTTATTTATGTATTCGTTTTTAAAAAAAAAATACACTCGCGCTGTGTTTTAAACTCGGGGTGTTACATGCTACTATTGAGTTTGGTGTATTCTACAAAAGGGGATGTAAAGATGAGTTGCTTGCCTACACGGACACTGACTATGCAGGAGATCTGGATGATCGAAAAAGCACCTATGGGTATGTTTTCATGCTAAGTGGAGGAGCAGTAGCTTGGTCATCAAAGAAGCAGCCAGTTGTGACACTTTCAACCACAGAAGCATAATATGTGGCTGCTGCTTCTTGTGCATGTCAGTGCATTTGGTTGCAACAAATACTTAAACAGATTGGAGGCACACATAGTAGATGTGTCAAGATACTATGTGATAATTCTTCCACTATAAAACTTGCAAAGAATCCACTCTTCCATGGTAGGAGTAAGCACATTGATGTCAGGTTTCATTTTCTGATGAATCTCACTAAGGATGAAATAATTGACATGAAATATTGTGGTACAAGTGAGCAGTTGGCTGACATTATGACTAAACAAATGAAGCTGGAAGTGTTTGAGAAGCTCAGAAAAGCACTTGGAATGAAGTCAGCTGAAGAAATAAACTGAAATGCTTCTGACATGTTCAGTTTAGGGGAGCGATTGTTGGCCGCATATTCAGCTCGAGTGTCTACTTTAGGGAGTAATTGTCAGTTTAATTAGAAGTTTAATTGTTGATTTAATCTTTTAGTTTGATAATAAACGTGGCAGAGAATAGGTTAGTTTAATTAGATTTCAATTTGGTTGTTAGGAGACCGAGTAAGCAGGTGCGAAATTCTGCTTCTGGCCGCGTTTTCTGCTTCTGGTTAGTGTGTTGTCCGTTTCGTCTGGTGTACTGTACCGGTTCGTCTGGTACTTCTGTTTTCTGTATTTTTGGCTATTTAAAGGCTCCAGTTTTAATTAATAAACATGTATTCAATTTCCAACATTGAGATCATTATTCCAAACATTTTAACACCATAATGTATTTGAGTTTTAATGGTTGTTCCATTTTTTGGAAAACAATGCTAATCGAGTATGATTTTATCGTGATAGTAATTGATTTAAGGGAAGTGTTGCAAAAATTCATTTAAGGGAAGAAATCACGTGAGTTAATAAGTCTTATTCTCATTTTCACGTAAAAACCATTTTTTAATATATATATATATATATTAGAGGATGAAAAAAAACATTTCTAAATATTTTTGTAATTTTGATGCATTAAATACTATAGTGATTATATCAAATATTTTCAAAATTAAACTTTTACTGTTTATGTTTTTGTTTTTTAAATAAGTATTGCTCTCGTGTCATCTTGAAGACGAATTAGATCGTGAAGTTATGCTTTTGAAAAGCAATACTAGTCATCATCACTCATTTAAATTTTAAAATGTTAGATGTGGTTATCTTTTGTTTGAGATTTTGTTTAACTTAAATAAATAAAAATACATGTAGTTGTGATAGATTTACAATGTGTCTCTTTAAATGTTTATGTGGCAGTTCTAACTTAGTTTTCAGAAAATAACTTTTTTGTTATCATAAACCAGCGAATTCAAGTTATTTTATATACTATTGTCCATAATATATAGAGGGGGAGCTTATTGATGAAGTTACTCATACTTAGTCAATTTTCAATTTTGTTTGTTTTTCTACTGTAATTACTTTTCCTCTTTTATCTCTTTGCAGTTAGTATGCTAACTGATAATTGGTTGTAAACATTTTGTATAAATAGCATTTGGCTATCTCTTTTTTAATGTGATAAGAGTTTCTATTATTCCATAATATGGTATCAAATGAAACAAAAATAAAAACAATTTTCTTACCTTTCTCTTTTATTTCCCTTCTTCTCATTTCTCTTCTTCTCCTTTCTGTTCTTTTCCTTTCTCTATCTTTTTTTTCTTTATGTTTCAATGGCAGACCTTCAAGATCTTCAAGACCCACAACAAAATCCTCATCCTCCTCTTCTTGTACCTCATCTTCCCCCAAATCGTGACCCTATAAATCACTTCTATATTCATCCAAATGAAAACCCCTCTCTTGTTTTGGTTTCACCGGTCTTGGATGGTTCGAATTTCATGCATGGGCTTGTGCTATGTACATTTCTTTGGAGATGAAGAACAAATTCAGTTTCGTTGATGGCACAATCAAGAAACCAGATTCTCAAGACTCAAATTTTTTGTTTTGGAAACGTTGCAATACTCTCGTTATATCTTGGCTCTATCATTCGATTTCTCCTGAGATTGTGAGCAGCATTTTATGGATTGACGACGCTTCTTCTGTTTGGAAAGAACTTAAAAATCGGTTTTCTCAAGGTGACTTTGTTATAATTTCTCAAATCACTTCAGATTTATCTTCCATCAAGCAAGGTGATTCTTCGGTGACAACCTATTTCACGAATCTGAAGAAAATCTCCGATGAGCTCTTCAATTTTCGCCCTATTCCGTCGTGTTCCTCTTCTTTAACCGGTTGCTGCGACACTTTTACTACAAGGTATCTCATTTTATCTTATTTTATCTTTCCTACAAGGTCTCAATGACATCTACTCTGCGGTTCGTTCCCAAATTCTTCTTCTTGATCCTCTTCCTCCTCTTACAAAGATTTATTCCATGATTTTACAACAAGAACGTCAATTGAATATTGGCAACATTGGAATTTTGTCTAATCCTACTGTTTTGGCATTGATACCCGTAATTGCTCTACTAAATCCTTACCTGGTAAATCCAAACCAAATTTTAAACCCAATTCTGGAAAGCATCCAAACCCTAGGTTATGCACTAATTGCAAGAAAACAAATCATACAATTGATAAGTGTTTTTTTCTACATGGTTTTCCTCCTGGGTACCAAACCAAGAAAGCTGTTAATAATATTGATTCTGTATCTCAAGATGATGCTTCCTCTATTCCGTCTTTCACTAAAGAGCAAGTTCAAGGTTTGCTAGCTCTTCTTACCTCCACTGCTTCTTCTTCCAATTCTTCTCATGTTTCAACGTTGGTTAGCAATTACAACTTGCAATCTGCCTCATGTGATTCAGGTAATACAAAAGGTAAATTTTCCCTTATTTGGATATTAGATTCTGGTGCCACAAATCATTTTACCACTTCTTTATCTTTTTATACAAGTTACACATCTATAAAACCTATTTCAGTTCGGCTTCCAAATGGTAATTTGACTTCGGCTTCTTATAGTGGCATTGTGGTTTTTAATGATTCAATTACCCTATACAATGTTCTTTACATTCCTATGTTTTCTTTTAATATTGTTTCTGTTAGTAAACTGCTTGAGTTTACACCATGTACTTTAACATTTTCAAATACCTCTTGTGTTATTCAGGATTTGAAAACTTTGAAGATGATTGGTAATGCAACTCTTTGCCATGGTTTATATGAACTAGTTATTCCTCAATCTAATACTCATGCTGCTCATAACACAACTCCTTCTATTCATGTTGTAGATACAATTACTCCTATTTTTCCTTTGACTCATGTTTGGCACTATCATTAGGACACCCTTCTTCTACTTGTTATACTAATGTAACCAAGAACAATTCCATGGTCTTGCCTGTGAATTTGTCATATTGTGATGTATGCCACTTTTCCAAGCAAAATAAGTTATCTTTTTCTCTTAGTGATACTGTTTCTGATTCTATTTTTGATCTTATTCATGTTGATATATGGGGACCTATTGCTACTCCTTCTATTCATGGTCATAAATATTTTTTAACAATTGTTGATGACAAATCTAGATTTACCTAGATAAAATTAATGACTGCCAAGCATGAAACTAGGAATCGCATTATTTCTTTTGTTCATTATGTTGAAACTCAATTTAATAAAAAGGTTAAAATACTTTGATCTGATAATGGTTCTGAGTTTTCTATGGTTACCTTTTTTAATCAAAAAGGTATTATTCATCATACTTCTTGTGTTGAAACCCCTCAACAAAATGGGGTGGTTGAAAGAAAGCATCAACATATCTTAAATATTGTTAGGGGTTTTTTGTGTTCAATCTCATTTACCCATTTCTTTTTGGAGTTATTCTGTTTCACATGCTGTTCATATTATGAATCTTTTACCTTCTATGAAATTACAAAATTTCTCTCCTTATTTTTTGTTATACGATAAAGAACCTAATATTTCTCATTTACGAGTTTTTGGATCTTTATGCTTTGCTTCTACTATTTCAGCTCATAGGACTAAGTTTCAATCTAGAGCTAGGAAATGTATTGTTTTGGGTCATAAAGATGGTGTTAAAGGGTATATTTTATTTGATCTACACACCAAGGAAGTTTTTCTTTCAAGACATGTTGTTTTTTATGAAAATATTTTTCCTTATCATGTTGCTGTTGATTCTGTTATTACTAATATTCATGATCAGCTTCCATTGCCCACTGCTTCTAATTTTCTAGATTTGTGTAATGAATTGGATACTGTTGTTGATGGTGATATGCCTACCACTTTATCCCATCCTGTTTGCCCAAATGTTTCTAATAATAATACTGATATGCATGAACTGAATCTTGATTCTCATGCCACTGATTCTGTTTTACCCCATCCCCCTAATTCTAATATTAGAACTTCTACTAGATCTAGAAAGATTCTTGCATATTTGAATGACTATGAATGTTCTCTTGTTCCTCTTCCCAAGCCTTCTATCAACCATATTTCAGGTAATCCTCATAACCTTCGTCATTTTTTATCTTATGATCATGTATCTTCTTTGCATCGATCTTATATTTTTGCTCTTTCTGCTAATCTTGATCCACGTACTTATAACCAAGCTATAAAATTTGATTGTTGGAAAAAAGCAACGGATAAGGAAATTAATGCCTTACAACTTAATCATACTTGGGATTTAATTGAATTACCCATTGATAAGGATGTTGTTGGATGTAAATGGGTTTATAAGACCAAATTAAAATCTGACGGTACTATTGAAAGGCACAAGGCTAGACTTGTTGCAAAGGGGTACACTCAACTTGAAGGAGTTGATTTTTTAGAAACTTTTCCCCTGCTGTAAAAATTACAACTGTCAGATTAGTTTTGTCTATCGCTGCTGCCAAGCATTGGCATTTACATCAATTAGACGTCAACAACGCTTTTTTTGCACGGGGATCTTCAAGAGGATGTTTATATGCAACTTTCTCCTGGTTTTGACTCCCCTAAGCCTAATATGGTTTGTAAACTTAAAAAGTCAATTTATGGTTTGAAACAAGCTAGTAGAAATTGGAATCATAAGCTTACTTCGGCTCTTATTTCTCTGGGTTACGTTCAATCTTTATCTGATTATTCTTTGTTTGTTAAGAGTTGTGCCTCTCATATTACTATTTTGTTAATTTATGTAGATGATATTGTGCTTACTGGAGATGACATTGATGAAATTCATTCCATCAAAGATTTTCTTGATTCTACTTTCAAAATTAAGGACTTGGGTCCACTCAAATTTTTTCTTGGTCTTGAAGTGGCTCATTCAACGAAGGGCATTTCATTGAATCAACGCAAATACGCTTTGGAATTGCTTGATGACATGGGACTTCTACATTGCAAGCCTGCCTCTACTCCTATGCTGCCAAATTTGAAGTTGTCTAAAGATGATGGCTCACCTTATCCAGACCCAAAACAGTATCGCAGACTCATTGGTCGCTTGCTTTATCTCACACATACCAGGCCAGATCTCTCATTCTCTATTCACAAACTTAGTCAATTTGTATCAAATCCTATGTCTTCACATTTTCTTGCTGCTACTCGTATTCTTCGTTATATTAAGGGCTGCCCTGGGAAAGGGTTATTCTTCTCTTCTTCTTCAACATTTCAGCTTTCAGCTTTTAGCGATAGTGACTGGGCAGCATGCCCTGATTCTAGAAAATCAGTTATCGGCTTCTCCATATTCATTGGTTCTTCTCTTATTTCATGGAAGTCTAAAAAACAGACTGTTGTTTCTCGCTCTTCATCAGAGGCTGAATATCGCGCTTTAGCTCACACTACTTGTGAAGTTCAATGGCTACTCTATCTCCTTCAAGATCTTAAGCTTCCTTTTTCTACACCGGTTCCAATTTTCTGCGATAATAACTCTGCTACTCAGATTGCTCGAAATCCTATCTTTCATGAACGCACAAAACATATTGAGTTAGACTGTCATTTGGTTCGTGAGAAATTGCAACATGGCGTCATTCACCTTCTACATGTTCCTTCTTCTGCTCAACTTGCTGATATTCACACCAAAGCCTTGCCACCTACTTCTTTTCATTCTATTGTTTCCAAGCTGCCCCTCATTGACATATATGGTTCCAGCTTGCGAGGGCCTGATGAAGTTACTCATACTTAGTCAATTTTCAATTTTGTTTGTTTTTCTACTGTAACTACTTTTCCTCTTTTATCTCTTTGCAGTTAGTATGCTAACTGATAATTGATTGTAAACATTTTGTATAAATAACATTTGGCTATCTCTTTTTTAATGTGAGAAGAGTTTCTATTATTCCATAATACTTATGACACTTGAAACAAATTACAAATATATAGACTTAAATATTTTTTTTCTCTCTCTATTTTGCCTAAAATGAATTTAATCTTTCATTTCTAAAATAATTTTTTTAGTTTTGTATTATAATTAGTTCTTGGGATTTTTTTAGTCTCTTACTTTTTTTATGATATGACATTCTCATTAACTTAATTTGGTTATTAATTTTATTTATATATTAAAATATTAAAAATCAATTTGTTTTATTATATTTATATATATTATAATATTTAAAATTTTATTAATTTTTTAAAAAAAATTTAAAATTTATTTATCTTATTTAATTTTTTTAATAATTTAAAATTTTAAAATATTTTAAAATTTATTAATTTTATTTTAATTATTTAAATATTGTATTTCATATTTGAATTTATTACATATATAATATTAATTTTATTTATATTTTAAGATATTGAAAATAAATTTATTTTATTTATAAAATATTTAATTAAATTATTTATTTTACCCAATAATAATTTTCAATATTTAAATAAAATATTTTAAATTTTATTTATTTTATTTTAATACATAAATAAAATAAATATAAAATTAATTAAAACGATAATAACATGAAAATCATTTTTTTCGATTCATAAATATCACCTAAGTGTCACGTCATTAATGAAAATGCCACATAATAATAGAAAAATGGAAGAACAAAAAAAATCCTAAGAATTTGTTAACATGAAACTAAAAAACTGGTTTTAGAATTAGATGAATGAGAAATTCATTTTTTATAAAATAAATTGACTAAAATGCATTTAAGCTAAATATATATTTGTTGCGCGCGCAGTTAGAGAAACAGATTCGCACTCAAACAATAAACTTTATACCTTCTATTAAATCTAACGATCTACATTAAGTTGAAATACACAATGTCACTTTCACCGCATAAATTATATAACTTCTTTATGTTCATACTATTTTATCCATGAGTTTAGATACAGTTTTTCACTTGCTTGATACATGTGACTTAAATGATTCAAACAAAAAAATAGAGCAAAATTGAGTATTTCGCATGGAAAAATTGGACTATTTGTATTAAATACATAGTTGAAGTATAATATATATCTTGTAGAATAAATAAAAAAGATTTTTACGTTCCATTGTTTTCATTAGAATACAACGGTAAAAAACTACAAGTTGTGTGGTTATTTAAATCATGTAAGGTTAGGTAGAGAAGTCACTTCTAATCACTTCAAAAAAATTAACTTTGACACACCTGAGTGGATAATGAGGTAATTTTGTACGATGAAACAAACAAGTGTATTTTTAATTTCAACTTAGATCATTATGGATTTATCCAACAATACAAAATTACTAACAATGTACAATTGAGTGTTTATCGATAGTAGAGAATCCATTTAGTGTAAAGAAAATATATTGTAATGTCGTGTATTGTGTGGACAAATCGAATCTCTAAGTATTAACAAAAGTAGTATCTAGTTAAAATTGCTAAAGTAGGTTGTCGAGCTTGTTTAAGGCCAATCATAATGGGGTTCATACTTCATCAAATCATACTAAAATTGTCTTGTTTATGTATAGGCTCTAAAAAATTCTCCAAATTTAACTTTATTGCTCGATGATCATAGAGTTTATGGACTAAATCTCAAACATCACTTATTTCAAATTAGTTTAATCTCTTGTGCACGACCATTAGCAAATATATATCTATAATAAATTCCTTAATGGATTTCGCTTCAATTTATGAAATGAAAGCGAAAATTTGACACACATTGTGTACCATATATCGTGTATTCACTCCATAGGATATGTCACCGTCATATTGTGGATTAGACTTTTGGAAACTATCCAAGTATGGGGAAGGTTTGATGCCTCAACCTCCACTTATTCGGATCAATCATTTTCTTTACCATCGTTTTCCAACTTATTAAGGAATCTTTCTGGGGGAGGGGTAGTTTCATCAAAGGCCACACTTGCTAAAAGAGAAATTTTCACTTTTGCATTGAATTCATTAAACTTATATTTTCCATTGTTTAAATCAAGACACTTGCACCAAAATACATGAAAATGTGAAAACATATTGTAATGACATAACGGTATGTCACAAATTAATTGTGTTTACTCGTTAAATAAACAAAAACATATTTTTAAGTCAAAATTAAGGTTTACAAAAAAATAAATTTTAAAAACCCAACAAATATTTATCCATTCAATACCTTATCCATCCATTCAACTTCGTATATATCATTCTTTAACATAAATTTCTTCATGTGCCAACCCATAAATTCTTTAACATAAAATAGGAAGTCCAAATTCATATGTACCTCTCATCCCACACATATCACATAAAATGATGGAACAATATAATTCCAAAACGATACAAAACCATACAGTAGAGTAGTTCAATTATTTTTTGTCATGTTTAAGAGCGACTGTCACAAATTTGATCTTGAGATAGGAAAAGAAAACTTGAACCTCTCTTTCATTTCACTTTAACTAAATTTATCTATTTCTCAATTCAAATTCAAGTGTCTTCTTCTCTTTCTTAATCTCATATCTATCATCCAGATTTTGAGAAAGCACACTCTAACACGTTTATTCTACATATCTGTTTCAGTTTCATTCTATTGAAATCAAAATAACATATTGCAAATCAATATATTTTTTTTGACAAATTTGTTTGTGTTCCAAACTTTTTAATTTTCACGAGAGATGGATTTGCGAGAGTTTGATTTGCAAGAGAAGTTTTTCTTTACTAAATTTTCGAGAGAATTTAATTTTCTAATTTTGTGTGAATTTACGAGTTTATGGACATGAGTTTTTGGCATATTTTTGTTTTTATTTAACCATTTTAATGTTTTTAATTTCGATTTATAAATGAACGAATATTGATATTTCCACGTTATCGTAAATATGTCTTATCGCACTATCACTCCATTAAAAATTAGATACATAATAATTTTCAAACAAAAAAGTAAGGAGTGAATAAAATTGATGGTCTGAAAATCTGAATTTTCAAAGACGAATCAAAGTATTCTATATTTGTAATAATCAAAAGAATTATTTCAAATATATATTTTTTGAGGCCGTACATTTAGAGGGAGGAATGAAAAATGCGGTTGAATCTTTTAGTTGAAGGATAATTGTTAAGTACCCATACAAAATCTTCACCTTAGCAGTCGAGTTGAGTGCGGTAGTTGATGGCCTTACGGAGAAGAGTGTGACGTCCAGGGAATGGGTTACTATTATTGAAGTTGTCTTGTTCTTCTTCTTCTTCATTATTATGTGTGGTATTGATCCTCAATCTGTTTTTCTGTCTCTCTCTTCTCTCCATCCTTTTAGTCCTATTAGCACCAGAAGTAGGTGGTGGTGGGTTGTTAGGTTGGGTGTCTGTGGTGGCTTCATGAGTACCGAGTCTGGGAATTCTCCCTCCTTTAGAAGTGCCGAGAAGGTCGAAATCAACTTTGCTCCAACCAACCTTGTCATTGTTATCCCAACCAAACCTCTCGCTTATCTCATGGAGTTCATAATCTGCTCCACTGGATCTAGCAGTAGTGTTATTGTTGCCATTCAATACATTTAAAGCGAACTCCCACTCGATGCGGTCTCCGTAAATTGGGTCTTGAAGGACTTGGTCTGCAAGATTTGCCCACTCCTCAAAATCCCTTGCTCGTAAGTTTTTTGATACCCATCTCAGGTACCTTGACGGAAGGCTTCCCAGCATCTTCCCCTTGTATTTTCCGAAATCTATTACTCTGTCTCTGGCCAATCTCATTTCTGATTTGCCTCTCATCGATACTGTATACCGCTGCTGCTTTTGCTTCTGACGATGATCTGTTTTTATACGACAACAGGGATCCCTAAACATAAAACAAACATGCTGCTGCTGCTGCTGCATCTGCATCAATAGAGGAGAAGGATACATCACTAATGAAATGAAATGAAACAAAACAAAATATTAGGGATTATCTATATATATATATATATATAGCATAATTAAATAAATGTTATTGGGTGGGTCCACGTCGACTGCTTCCTTTCCACTCATTCACTCAAATAAATAAATTAATATTTACTAATCTAGTTTTTGTTTGATTTGGGTGGGTAATTTTGAAACATACATATTCAACTTATCAATAAATGAAGACAGTACGATTAGATTGAGCATGGTGGTGGTGGTTGTTGTTCCTTCTTCAACTTTAACACATTCCAGATGTCATACTCATTCGCCGCCACCACCAACGCTCTCCCAATACAGCCCTCACTCCCTCTCTCTTTCCAACACTACCATTCACTCTCTTGTTCACAATCACTCAAACACAGCCTTCCTTGTTCAAGGCTTCAGGAAATATCTGTTGCTTCAGACTCACAACACAGTGAAAACAAAAATAACAAGTGGAAGGAAAATAAGGATGATGAAGAAGAAGTTGGAATTTCTAAAATACAAGTGCCCAGACAGAAACACATCCCCGTTTCCAAGTCCCAACTTCTAGATGCTATCCTCTCTCTCATGCTCAACCAAGATACTACTGCTCATCACTTTCGCCTTCTCACCTCGTAAGTTTCATTTTCCTATTCCTATACTTTGCTAAGAAGCATGGTTGGACCAAAAATGATTAAAAGAAATTTTGAACTTGAAATTGATAAGTGTTCATTAAGTAACTATCATAATTTCCTATTCCGGCATTTTTCATTGTATTCTTTCATTTGTTTTGTTACTCTGTTGCTCATCTCAAGCTAGAAAGAAGTGTTCTGAACACCTTCCAGCTTGCCGAAGGGTATTAGAGATATTAGTAATTGGTAATTAGAGAGTAGTTAGTTAGTAGTTGATTCTGGATATATAGGAGGTAGTTACTTATGTAAGGTAACTTTTCATCATTTTGTATCAATTTACGTTCGTCACTGTAATACAACTTTAAACTTTTCTTTCTTCTTTTGTGGATGCCATGTTTCTTAACAACTATTCTTATTCACTTTCTTCACCAACACTCTATAATCTTCAGCTGTTTGGACTCTATACTTCATGCCGAGCACAAAAGCATCTTAGAGGAAATGCGTTCCGATTATCACCTCACCAATGCACTCCAAACTCAGGATCAGGGGGATGATGACTCACAACTTGCAGCCAACGGAACCAATTTAAACTTGGTAACCAATGCCAATGACATCCTTCAATCTGGGAAGGGGAAGGTCTATCAGGATATGCTTTCCAACTATGCTCTTAACCTCGGGACTCTTTTTCGTTCTCTCGACAACATAACTGCAAACAACGATTATGATAGGGGGTCCAGGTTTGTTTCTTCCAAACTCTGCTCCTTTGTTATTCATGTGGTTCTTTCAATTCAATTATTGCTCTCTAGATTTGAAAGGAAAAAAAAAAAACTTGATTGGAGTTCTAGTCAATATAACTTGGAAACAAATTAAAATTATGCTTTGATTGACTCATTTATCCAAACTTATTGGCAGAGTTACCATCGCTACTCGTTTCCAACGTGCCTTCATGCAACTTCTTTCTAATGCACAATTTGAAGAGCTATCAGCTTGGGATTTAATGTTAACATCTGCACTGAATACAGACTATCTCCTTACCTTGCCAATATATGTTGATTGGAAGAGAGCTTATGAGTCTAATGCCATAATCTTTAGGTAAGTTCATTTCATATACATTTTTTCTGCATGTCTGTTCTTTAATATTAAATATTATATCATACTTCTAAAATAATCTTGAATTCTTGTTATGCATGTTTCATTTTCAAGTGGTATAGTTTCAGTATCAAAGATTCAAACAGTTCGATGAATTTCCTTCTGTGATCGATTAACCATTAACGAATGAAGTAACATAACTACTGTTAGGACTTCATATGAAAACTTGGGTCCAAATGGGCAGTTAATACATCAGCTTCCCAAGCTCATTGTGTGGCGGGTTTAGGGTAGAAGAAATAGGAGGGGCCAGTGCCAGAGTGGGAATGTCCATGTGGTAGAGAGTGCGGGAGGGTTGCCAACTGTGTAATGGAATTCCTTTTTATTGGGACTTGGAAGACAGAGAGAGCAGAGAGGTATGATATGGAAAGAGCGCTCCAGCCCTCTGTAGGCTGTGGTCTCTAGAACAACTTTTACTGTATTTCCTTTACTCCAGATACGATAATCATATTTTCTTTCCATTGTTGAGCTATTTTCCACATAATTACCAAGTATTGGTTTTGGATTCTGCCAGTTACCTTCTTTTTGCTCTTTTTTGTTATTGCATCTCCTTTTCTGTCAGGTCCTGCATTGGATGTTGCAAAGATTTATCAATGTGCCTATTTTTACAGTTAACTATAATGCAAATTCTTATGGTTGTTTGAAACTTTCTGGTACTGTTTTATTTTGTTCTATTTTTTGTTGTTATTTCTGAGCAGATATTGACCTGATATCTGTTCTAAACTCACGAGTTAAGCTTCTGGTTTAGGTAACCTTTTAGATGAAAACGTGGGTTTCAGTAATGCAGAATTTACAATTTAGCATATTTCTTCTCTTTATCTGAGAGTAATGTATTATCTTTTTCTATTGTAGGAGGGGTTATGCTACTGAGAAGCAGAATGGCCTATTAATTGTTGAAAAACTGGATTACTTACAGTCTAAGCTTCTACAAACAATCTTCTTTGTTGTATCAAAACCACTAGCAAACCTTGGCACCTGGATAAACGAGGTTACTTTTTTGTGGTAGTTTCATCATTTACCTTTATTGATATCTGAAGTGAGATATAGAATTATTCCGTTGTTCAGGCATGTCAAAGAAAATTCTTTACATACATTGTTTTACACGAATATAAGATATGCATCAATATTGTTTAAAATGCTTCCACTGTCTTTAATCTTCTATACATTTTCCAAGGATGACCGTTACTTGTTTTCTTTATGTCTGGCATCTTTTTTCTTACTTGTAGAAAACACAAGTCTTTTGATACAGTTTATCACTTAATTTTGCTAAATCGACTTATCTAATCTGTCAATCTATCTATTAGGCCACAGCATACCCTGGTTTCTCACTATCAAGTTTAGAAGTTATGTATGATATCATGATTATATCTATCTAGTCAAAATCTTCTAACAAATTTTAACACCTTAAGTATCATGTATAATATCTCTTGTTCACTTCTGCAGCGTTATGAAAATGTCAGTCAGAAACGTGAAGTGCACAATTGGACAGAAAAATTAAAGCTTTGGCTAAAGGAACTGTCAGTATTTAAAAAATCACTACTCTATAATGACAATGCTTTGGATGAGCAAACAGGTGTAAACCAAGTACAAAATGCCGAACTCCCTATCTGGCTGGCAGCTCAGAGGGCAGTAGCTCGATATGAAGGGATTTTGTCACCTGTTGGTCCTCGTGAAAGGCTCCTGAGGAGATTGCTTTCTTGGATTGGACTTATTCCCGCTACACCAGAAACACCTTTTCAGGTTGAAAATGATGGTGACTCTCCAGAACCTTATTTAAGGTTTGATCCACAAACAGCTCTTTTATTACCGTCTGTTATCTCTGCTAAAAGCTCCTATTATTTGAATCATAAAGGAACAAGTATTTGCTTTCCGTCATTCCAAGAAATCATCTTTGAACTCATATTGCTGATTGCAGCAACAGTGGCAATGTGGCATGGTAGAAACTAAGAATGCAGTATAGGCATATATAATACATGTACTAAAAAATAAATGAATACCAAAATACTATCTATATATTATTTCCATATCAAATACGCTTGGATGAAACATTCTTGCTCATCCAACATATGTAAAGAATGCCTCAACACAGTGTCAAGCAAATTCAAATATTCAAACTTAATATATTTTTTCCTGAAATCAATATTCAGGAGTATCAGAGTGTTGTGTGGGTGTCAAGTTTCTTTATGATCAATTTTGGAGACAGACGTGGCTCCTTTCTTTAAGCTCTGTTAACATAAAAGCTGATTCCTAATTGTTTACGCATTCCTTTTTCTGTGTTGGAAGTGTACACATCTTGATATGGGAGGGGAGTTGGTGGTTCAAATCTCCAATAGCATCAATATTAAAGACTGGGGCCAGTACCAGTTGAGCTATCCGCTGTTTGACATTATTTATGCATTAACTTCAACTTTGTAACTGGTTGTAATTTATTTTTAATTTGTTCGTGTGTTCAATAGGGAGTATTTATTTTGAATCATGCATAAGAATGAAGCCTTGAAACTGAAATAGATTGGATGCACCTGGAGTGATCAAATATCTCGAAATTACAAATGTGTGTTGATGTCATGTTTATTTTGCTAGTGTAGTGTAATTTGGTTGAGGCATCATCATTTGACATGATCAATCGTTGGAATTCTCTATCCAGGCCTACTTTTTTATCAAGGATATCACTTAGTGATACATGGAGACCTGCATCAAGGAAGTACTGCGGAAATGATCCTTGGAAAATGTTAAAAACTTCTATTTCCATACTTTTCTCACAATCAGTCTTGCAGGTATTACCTATAATCTACAATTTCTTTTAGGGATACTCAAATATGTACTTAGGAGAGCCATTCCAACGACATGTCTTATGTTTGTGACCTTCATGTCTACATGGCATCCCTTCCTGTTGCAGCATTTTTGGCCAAAAGGATGGAGATAGATTATACATCTATATTACTTATAAATATATATGATACTCTCCTAATTTTGCTACTAATGATTTAGAGGGGTTTTCAATTTTTCAGACAGCGATAGAGTAAATTCAAAGTTGCAATAGTTGATATGATAGAGTTCTTTACTGGCAATGTTTTTTTTGAGGACTGATATGATCAATTTTTTTAGCAAAGGAGAACTGATATGATTATTGATAGGATACTTGAGAAGTATGGTCCAGATGATGAGGGTGTTAGTGACCTCAAAGTATGACAAGCCCATTATTTTGAGGGTGTATGAACGTAAGAAAAAAGAGAGAAGATAGGAGTGGGGACGTGGGAGCTGCCTGGCTGGCAGTTAGTTACAATTCGGATTTTGTATAGAAGGGGGGAAAATAATCAATTATTCATTCTGCTTTCGGTTGGTAAAAGTTTTGAGGACAGATAAAACCTTTTATTTTATTTTCTCTTTTTCAGTGTTAATACCATCATGTTTCCTCATTTTCTGCTGTTAATTTGCTCTGTTTTATTTATTCTGGGAAATTGATCCAAATCTTATACATTTGCAAAATAGGAACCAGCATTTGAAGAATTAATTCTACTATATACAGAGGAAGTTGGTGAAACAAATGGTAAAGATAAAGCTGAGGTTCCGTCATTGCAACTAAAGATCTACGAGAGAATTCCTTTTCCAGATTTACCGGTAATTTTTTTGCCACTACAGGGCTGTCGGATCTCAGATGAGAAGACTTTTATTGGTGTTGTTCCTGTTGTAACTTTGGATTTTGATACGTTTAATTCTTCAGATGATATTAAATTTTTTTGCAGGTAGTTTTTCCTCACAAAAAGCTATCATTTCGCATCATAGACACTGTAAGAAATCTTCTAGAACTCTCGCTTCTTGCTTTTATTTTGTTTTAAACTCTTTTTAAAGTTGTATGCTATGTCTATTGTCTATAAGTGATTCTATATGTATATTCTGTATTTATGATAAATCATGATTTAATTTGAGTTTTTTCTCCTCCCTCTGTTACTAAATTTTCCCAGAGCAAACATTTTTCTAATAACTGCCTGGCCCAGTTTTACAAACCAATAAGTGTCTGGGCAATCCAGTCTTTGATAAAGATGAATGATAATTATGCTTGGCACAAATTTCTTGATAATGTTAGACAGTGTTCATACTTCATTTGTTCTCTCCTATAGACTATACACTAGATATATAAGCATAGCATACTTTCCTGTAATATATTTTAAAAAATAATGTAATGATGAAGAAAAATTAGAATCTTGTTTGTGAAGGTACCTTTAATTACCCTATTTGTTTAGTGTTGTAACTTTTAACTGGAAACTTACAGGTGCGCTTGGATGCTGCCACAATTTTGGGACTCCTGGCATATTTCATAAACTACAAATTTGTGAATGTCTTATCTTCCCCGTATGTACATATTAGTTTCATATGATATGATAATATTCCTAAAAAATGTTTCTGCATCTAAAGTGATATTTAATTATGGTTCAAATTTTATCTTAGTTACACTCAATTATCTCTAAGGATAGAAAGGTATTGCCTTTTTTTTTTTATCACAAAGTGGGTAGCTACCTGTAATTGTGTATTTCTTTCACTTCCTTTTCAAACAATTTTTCAGAGTAATACTATCAAATATCAAGCATGGTAGTTTCTAGGAAATGGTTTGAGCAGAGCATAACACGGTGTCAACAAGGGGAAAGAATGGTGCAAATGATATATTAGGAACATATTAGGTCAATATATGTTATTTAGTATAGTGCTGTTACATTTGTTATAGGGTTTTATTTTGTTTGGAACCTTATCTTATTCTTAGGGATTTTAATTTTACTTTTGGGACTCGTGGCATATTTCATATACTACAAATTTGTGAATGTCTTATCTTCCCTGTATGTACATCTTAGTTTCATATGATGTTGATTTTAATTTTACTTTAATAGGTTATTTGTTCACTTATTTAATTAGAATTAGGATAATAGGGGTTTGTGTTATGTCTTTTGAAACACATCATTTACACCATATATCAATATAGACAAAAAATTTATTCATAAATCTTTATTCTCTTCTTTCCTCCCTCTCTGCCTTAAAAAGCCCTTTATTTTTCAACACGTAGTATGAACTATCTATTAAGAATCCCACATTAGATGAGATAAGGCCTAACAAATTGTTTATGTGGTGGGTAGTGCTCATCCTATAAGCCGGTTTTGTGGGGTAGTGTGAGGCCCAACTCAAATATTAAGATGATAGCAGAGCCTATCTAAGATCCATTGAGTCACCTGTTATAAATTTTATGATGTCCAATCTTGGGTGTGAGAGGTGTGTGTTAAGAGTCTCACATTGGATGAGATAAGACCTAACAAAATGTTTATAAAGTAGTTGGTAGTCCTCACCCTACAAGCCGATTTTGTGGGGTTGTGTTAGGCACAACTAAATTCTAAGACTATCATTCTCCTATACTGTTATTTGTTATTTTAAATTGATTGTTCATTTATTGGATCTTCTTTCAATTTTATTTTAGCACTAAAAAGCATGTAAGAAATTGTTTGTATATTGATTATATGGATTTAGATATTTGGATTTAAATTTTGAAGTCATGGATTAATTTGAGCTTGCAGAAGTAAGGAATATGTAAACAGTAATAGGCTGTTAAACCCTAAGCTACAGGACCATATATTATATGACATACTTATATATCAAATAAGGTTATGGTACATATGAGCACATGCACACACATTTTCTCGATTGACTAGAAGGAAACACCTCATTTCTACTTTCCACCAGTAACTTTTTCTGCCTAGAAGTTACATCATTTGAGAAACTGTTGGAGCACTTGTTTACAATATTTTACTTTCATTTTATGTCAGATCAGCTGTATTACTTGATGTTGTTGCTATAAGTGCTCTGATAATATATGGGAGTCGTGTGGCTCTAGGTTACAAACAGACATGGGATCGGTATCAGGTAGATTAACATAATACTAGTATTTTCTTGTGCTATTATGCCTAAAGAGTATGGCTCCATCTTTTGCATTTTATGGAAAGGAAACATCTGAATTGTCAAATACGTTATATTGCAGCTATTAGTGAACAAGACACTTTATGAAAAGACCTTAGCAAGTGGCTTTGGCTCAGTGTATTTTCTTTTAGATGCTTCTGAACAGCAGCAAGTGAGAAACTTCTCCTTATGCTTTCTGTCCATTTATGTTTCCAGTTTCTGTGTAATTCTGGCGTTCTTGGGGAAGGGGCAACCAATGCTGCTGCTGAATCAATCAGTTGATAACATGGGGCTTAATTATTCAAAGTAGTTGAATAATTTTGTTTATCAATTTTAAGGTATAATGTAAAAGGCCCAACCTCTTGTGGTAGTTTGTGTTAGAAGGAAGAAAAATGTTTTAGATGACAATTGGATTAGGAGGACAGTTATGTGTGTTTTAATTATATAGACATCGCATGACAATTATGTTTTATTTGGCACTCCCTCCTCCGTCCTTAATTATAGGCACTCATTTTCTTACTCACCTATATTAAGAAAAGTAAGTAATAAATTTTGTGTCAATTTTATGTGTTGTTGTTTCTAAAATAACCTTTGTATATAAATATGTTCAACTTTGACTTTTCTTCATCCAAGATAAATTAGTAGTATTAATAAAAGGTATATTTGAAAAATAATAATAAATGCATCTAGTAATTTGAAAAGAGGAATTATATTTGGGGACAAACTTTTTCCTCAGTGTGGTTATAATTAGGTATAGAGGGACTAGTTTTTTCTGATTGTGTTGAGAGACAAGAATTCTCTGTAAGGACTTAGGCCTGCGTAAATGCTTTATTCCAATTCCGGTTTAAGTTGTCCTGTTTGTGTGCCAAACTCTTGAGTCTAACGTATAATCTTTTTCCTAAGTACATATTCAAATAGATATTTTTGATCCAATTGGTTGGGAAAGTATTATGGAATCATATAATAAAACTGAGGTTGGAATTGGATGGTGAATATGGTAAACTGAAAATCAGATATGATATACAGTACACTGCCTAAGTCATTCAATTTTAGTAAATATCAACATCTTTGAACTGGTCTCATGTGGTTTACATTAAGAAACCAAATATACGAACAAAAGTCCCAGTCCCAGTAGTGGATTAGGTTATGCACGCTATTTATTTTGTAAAATTAATCCGGGTATGTTCTTAAAACATAGGTTCCAACCTCATCATCATCATTATTATTGTTCTTATAATGTATTTTGACCTTCGTTAACTTTTCTCTCCCAAAATTTTATATGTGCAGTACAAGGAAGCTATTTTGGCTTATGCTGTCCTGCTCAAAGCAGATAAGGGTCAGGTTTGTTAAATTTCCTCCCAGTTATGCTTTCTTGAGTTCTGCTATGCACATTCATGTAGTTGCTTTGTTAGGAATAATTGTTTGCAAATCCATCTTATGATATTTCACTCTCAGCAATACATAAATCATGTGTAACATTCCTTACTGCAGGTCACTTCTCGACAAAGCGTAGGAGAGAAATGTGAGAGATTCATGTATGAAGTGTTTAAAGTGAAGGTGATGTGTTGATGGGGTTCTGCTCTCTAAAGTTAATACTTCAATCTGTTACGTGGTTAGGTATTGCTGACTATAATAATTGCATAATTTTACATTCTTATACAATTTGGAATTGCCAGGTTGAAATGCCAGTTGACAAGGCGCTCAATACATTATTAAGGCTGAACCTAGCAACTGAAACTTGTATTGATGGAAGGCATGGATTGCTGGCTATACCTTGTCCTCAGGCCTATGAGGCCCTTAAAGAACGATGGAATAGTTTGCTTTGTTAAACTTTAAATGTAAGATATGCACGTTACATAGGGTACTGGAAAGTAATGGAAACAACCTTTGCGATTAACCCAATAAAGGCACTGTATGGTACATAATCCCACCATGGCATCCAGTAATAATTATCTATATGATGAGTCTTGGCATTATTCATACTACACCTTGTGTAAATATATAAAACGAAGTATAGATCTTTATAAGGGTATGAAGCTTGATTAATTGCTTCTGAATCTGTTGCATCAGTTAGATTAATTTTAGATTATTTATGATCATGTTTTTCTTTTAGTTAATTTAGTTGAATACCCTTTGCTAGAGAGCAGGTACATGTACATGTACATGTAGATATATTGGTGTATCATTTTTTTAAAAGATATTGGTGTATCATTTTTCTTCAATCAATAAGAATGAGTCTCTCTTCTTCACTTTTGTCTGCTTCTCTCTCAATAATGTTTTCTTATTGGTTACATTAGTGAGTATTATTGTTGATATTGGTTTTTCTTTATGTCCTATCAGTATGTTTCTAACCAAATGCCCAAACTAGAAACCAATGCATAGTGACTATAAAACTAGAAACAAATGAGACTAGAAACATATTCCACAAAGAAGATCCTTATATACCAATATTTTATTACTATAACTCATCAATTCTTGATGAGATATGAAGAGGAAGTGTGTGAGTTCTCGATGTTTTGATGAGAGATTGATAACTTGATCGGAAACAGAATTAAACCCCTGTTCAAATATCTAAACAGAGAAATGTTCTTAATGCTCAAAAACATTAATGTGGGGCCGGGCATCCCCGACAAAGCTTACATTTTCGTGTGTTTAGATTCTCCCTAAAATCACATTGAAGAATAAATTTAGACACTTTTGGTTAAACTGTATGTGACCGTAGTCTAAGCCTTTGGTAGACGTCAGAAAAATTGGATTGAGCTGGGGAGTCTCGGGAGAGCAAAAAAAGTGTTCTCAAGCTGAAAGTCAAACTCAAAATAAGTAAGGTTTGAGTTTAATTGAACGATGCTCAATAGCAACTAGCTCATGGTTGGTACTGTATGTTACAATTTGGCTTGACCGTTAGTTAGGTTATATACAATACATACATACATACCCAAAACTCATGCTTTTATTTATTACTATTATAATTGTTTTTAAACACCTTCGAAACAGAAGCAAATTAAGAAGAATGAATAGAGTTTGTGAATGAATAATAATATTGATTATATAATGTTGGTGATTATTAATAACAATATGAGTTTGGAGTTGGAGTGGGAGTCTCCAACATCATCACCTCCTACACCTCCATCTCCACTTCCCATTAGTTATGGAGCAGGAAACAGTAAATACTCTTTCTCAGCTTCTTCAACTCCTTCGCCACCTTTCTCATTGCCTCCTTCAACCCACACATCTGCTGAAAATCTCCCCCTTCTACAAAAGACGACATTCATTGGTAGTCCTAATGTGCCATCAGTATTTTCACTGGATCGCCAAGATCCAGAATTGGAATCCAAGAGCTCATGCCTCAAGGACTTGTAAGTTTGAAATGATCAATCTCTTAATGTCTTTTATTTATTATATATATATACTTTACTTTCAGACACTTGACAGACACATATGAACATTCACAACACAGCAGCAATTACCATGTTCATTTGATATTTATATAATTTAGAATGATCAATGTCTATCTGCTTCTATTCCTTGTGTTGTGTTGCGTTCCTTGACTGGTAGGTTAAAGTTCCAAATACAGCAAGCAATTCTATGTTGGAGACACCCACCAGTCAAGTCAAATTAGTAGAATAGGGTGTTTTTGTTCCACCTTTTCTTTAATGCTCAAGACAACACTAACCACCTTTTCTTTGTCCCAACTCAATAACAACAGATTGGAATGGTTTATACAAAGATGTTGCAATTGTTGTAACAAATTCCCTTCCATCTTTCTAACACCACCCAACAACAGCTCCACAACTCAAAGCAATGGTCAAGATTATGTTTCCATTCATTTCAACACCAAAACTTTCTGCACAAACAACATCTAACATGCACCTCTATTAGCATTAAAACCCCTAAACAATTTTTATTTTCACTCTTTTTTATGTGTGGAGAATCTGGAATTCGGGTGCAATTAGCTATCAACAATGTAAATACCGACTGTCAGTCAAATCTCCCTCTCTCGCGCCCACATTTCAAAGTATAAGGGTGATCGTTGAGGTTTGCAGAACTGTGCTCTAGTATTTTTAAGATTTGTTGTTATTCTAGATAAATGAATAATTCGTGCATGTATTTGTCTTTTTTGTAAGTTTATGAAAATGTGACAAAACTGTTTGTGCACTGGGGACACTGCACAATAAATTTCAACAAGAGTTTCATAATCAATTGTGAAGACGTGTGACAAAGAATTATTATTATTGTTGTTGTTATTATTATTAATATTTGGTGCCTTTTTTATTTACTTTTTTAATTTTAAAATCATCTTCTTTGCTGTTAGTTGCTTTTACGAAATAATCTTTTTTTGGTTGCTGTTACAAAAAACTTGTATAGGAAAGTTGAAAGTGTTATTTTAGTCTTTCATCCAAAATCAGAAATAAGTTTTGGCACTAAGTATCTCTCATTCTTTCTTTATCATCGCTATTACTAGATCACTAATCGCATCACATTTTCGAATATGGTGAGCTAGTAATGGTTATGCCAGTAAAATTTACACCTTTAATTTTCCTCTACCACTCCTTCGTTTGCCACGTAAGTCTTTTATAACATCAGCTGACATCGATGATTTTAAAACTAAATTGACATGGTTTAAATTGAAGAAAAAAAAACTTACAAGTACGAAAATGAGAAAGACATGAACTTATGTATACGAATCAAATATTTTATTTTTCTTAAAAATGATGATTGAAAAATTTACTCAAATTGATTTCACTTAGTATATTTGTCAAAATTGACTCTATTTGAAAAAAAGAATAACAGATAATATATAAATTAACTAATGGTAGATAATTTTGCATACAAACGGATAAAACACAAGTTTGTGCATCGTTACCTGACTATTCTATTTTAGCCATACAAATTTATATGTTATAGTTTGCGGTTTGGCGGTGTTAAAGAAATTTTTTACCTTGCTTTCTTTTAAAGTGACATTCGGAAGTGTTATCATACCGCAAGCAGGAGGCATAATTCCAGTATAAATACTACAGTGAAACAATCCTACAATCTTGTTTCCACCATTTTGAAGTAAACAAACACAAATCCATGGTTGAATTGATGATCATGAGGGTGTGTGTTGTATGAGAGAGAGTCTAAAACTCTAATCCGTAAATGCAAATGCTCAAGCCGTGAGCTTCCAAAAAAATTCCAAGACTCCACTAAATTTCAAATAACTCAAAAGTGACAAGAAGTTTTACGCGAATTGAGAACTTTCAACTAAAACGTTCTCCATTTTTTTTCCAAACAAAATATTTTATTACAAACAATTCAAATTCTTCTAAAAATTCCATTCTCTCACTCAAATACTTCGCTCAAACGTATCTAAAGATAATTTATCTAACATCTAATGAAAATGTGTCATGTAAGTAAATTGGTGAGTGGAGTAGACATGAATTTGTTGCATGAGATAACATTAGTGGAGTAAACATTACTAAAGTTTATAGTTAATAAATGCATATGTTTTGAAAATTGTGTCATTTATATTTATATTATATAATTAAAATCTGGACACTTGTTTTTTATTTAAATATAAATTTTTTTCATTTAAATTATATTGAAAATTATAAATGCAAATTTTAAAGGGTTCAATTTTTACTCTTTTTAATATAAAATTACTATTTTTTATTTTTAACAAGTGTGGTTAGTCCATAAAGACACTTATCAACAATATCCTTAAACTTTTATACCCATAAAATTACTATTTAAAACATCAATTAAACTTTTAAGAAATGGAGATTATGTGACTTGAACCCACACCCCAAAATTTCAACTGTACCAAAAAAAAAATCAAACATTCACATTAATAAAAAAAAAATTGTTTTTTGCATTTTAGTGTACTCAACGATATTCTCTGCTCTTTTGAATCTGAACCGTTGAAACAACTAATTGGCATGTGTCGGATGAAGATAGAAGCAAATGGAGATGTTGATTTCTAGTGGAAATGGAGAGGATCTGCATCTTTTTCTACCGATTCTTTTTTCTACGAACCCCTTAGATCCCACCCAAATCGAAGCTCTACGAGCCCTAGATCTCAATTTATCTATCAAATCCTTGGTCTTTATATCGAATCTCCACAACTTTGCGTCAATTGCGATTTGTGAAACGCACAAGTCCTGAAATCCCCTCTTTCTTTATATTTCATAAATCTGATTTGTATTTGCTTTCAAATGTTTTTATCTTGCTTTGAAGGTGTTTCTGTCAGCTTTCAAAACCAGAGTTCTTCATTTACAACTTTCATGCGAGTTCAAGCCTTCCACCAGGTAATGTTGATGCTTACCATTTTTAAATAGGCAAAATAACTCCACCGCGTTACTTTAATTTAATTTCAGTTCCTTTATTTACTTTTTATCTGATTTAATAGTTTATTTAATTTTAAGTAACTGTTTGATTTTTTATGTCTTCAAATGTCAAAATTTATGTTCATCGTTAGCCAGAAAATTCATTATCAATTTCAAAGAAAATTCATATATTCATCAAATTCATAACTCAAATATTCAAATAAACTCATATCTTCATTTCCAACATCAAATCCATCAAATAAAGAACAATATCTTCTTCTTTCTATCTTTCTCCAAATCAAATTCCTAACCTAAATTTTAAAATGTGAGTTCTTTATTTGATGGATTTGTTGTTGTTGAAAATAGAAATATGAGCTTATTTTAAAGATTTTTGAGTTATGAATTTGATGAAAATATGGATTGTGTTGAAGAGGATTACTAATTTTCCGAGTTTTGTTTGAAGATCATGATGAATTTTCTAGATTTATGTAAAAAAGGATAATATTGTTGACATTTTAAGACATAAGAGATCAAATTGTTACTTAAAATTAAATAAAGGATCAAATAAAATAAAAAAGAAGATAAATGACTGAATATTGTTTTCTGAAATTAAATTAAGGACCAGATATTTTGCCTTTAAATTAGAACCGACCGAGTAACATTTTATGGTGGATAATATCTAGCATCAATTCAAATTGTGTTCTTCCTCTGATTCTATTTATGTCACGTGATTGATGTAGCTGGATTAATGTGTATGCTCTGTTGTTCATTCATGTGTAGTTTCATAACATGATAATTTTGCAGGGTTCACTACCCTTTGATGTACTATGAATATATTATATTTTAGTTTAGTGATGTTTATGTATTTGACAATTTGAGATGTTTTTTAATTGTTATTTTCTTCTAAGGTTGAACTATATGTGAAGTTTTTGGTACCGTTACAATTGCATAAATAATTAAAATTTAAATGCCTTGCTCGACGGAGGGGAGGGGAGGGGAGGGAAATAGGGACATGTTTGCTTCAAAGGAGGAGAGGGATTTTTTAATGGTTTTGTGTTTGGTTCAAAGAGAGGGGAGGAATTTTAAATGGTTTTTTAGTTATATTGAGTCCCTCTCCTCCCCCTCCAAGTCCTTCCAAAATGGAGGGAAAGCAAAATCAACTGAAAGGGGGATTTTGCTATCCTCCTTTCAGTTGAACCAAACACAAAAGCATTCACTAAAATTGCCAAGGGAATTGTTCTGCTCGTCAAGGGAGTATGCTAGAGCTTTTTGTTTGGAACATTGCATTTTCAAGAACCAGTTCAGTTGTAAAAACCAATTTTGTTCAGTTCATACAGTAGCAGTTTGGTTCAAGTCAGTTCACACTGCAGTGGTTCAGTTCTGCTTGCACAGACGCAGTTCTGTTGAAACTGGTTCAAATCAATTTTGCAGAACTTGGTGTACCAAATCATAGAACCAGTTTGGTTTAAAAGTGATAATGTGGTTTAGTGGTTTGGAGGAGCTATATAGGAGTTTGAGTGATAAGGAAGTCACGCGTTCAACTCCCCCCACCAACAAAAATAACAATTAACATTTGTCTTTCAATTCAAACAATAAAGAACCAATCTATTTGGGGTGAACCACACCTAGTTCGGTTCAGTTTATAAGAACTGTAAAATAGTTCGATTTAAGTTCAGGTTCACTTTTCTTTCTAAATTGAACTTTGCCCATGCCTAGAACTAAGATACTAAGTCTTTTGCAATCAACCGATCAATCATTGTCCATTCATTGTTTATTAATTAATCAACTATGAACTATCATCTACAACACTGATTGACTGGCTTATCACGCGCTGCCTGCCTATCCGAATTTTTAATATCTCCCTTTGTTATGATAATTGTGTCCCTCTCTCTCCCTCCCCTAATTTAATTTCATTTGCAGGTTTCTTGCTTGTGCTGAAATGGTCTGTTGTGATTATAGCTGTGCCAATGAAACTCCTTGTGTAATCCTTATTATACATTTCCCGAAATGCAATTAGCTTCAAACAGTGACAAGGATGAATGTTCAGAATGTGAACCCATCTTGAATCACCAATCGTCCCCAGACTCCTCCTTTTCCTGTGAAATTATTCCTGCCAACAGTGATGATTTACAGAATGTCCGTGTTGACGAGTCTTCTCCTCTTATAAATGGAGATCAACCACAATGCAGGATATGCCTTGATCTTGGAGGTCTATATACATACATGCATACATACATATAATTAACTATCAATACATTATAATATCTATCAGTATTGTAGCTCACAGGCATCTGAAAGCTGTTAACTTTCTGACCTTTAAATGAATTCTTTTAGGAGAAGATTTAATTGCCCCTTGCCATTGTAAAGGTACGCAAAAATATGTCCATAGATCATGTTTGGATAACTGGAGATCTACCAAGGTAAGTTTATTTGTCCTTCTTGATGTTCCTTATCATTGATCATAATAACACTGATATCTATTTCACATGCAATAGGTGTTGCTTATCCTAGTCCTACAAAGATGTACGGTATATTTATGATTGCATGATGCTTATTCACTGAGTTTTTTCCTTCTGTTGTACTAGGAGGGCTTTGCTTTTTCTCACTGTACAGAATGCAGAGCTGTCTTCATATTACGAGCAAATGTCCCAAAAGATCGATGGTGGTTGAGGTTGAAATTTCAGTTCCTTGTTGCAAGGGATCATGCATTCATTTTCATCATTGTTCAATTGGTATGTGATGGATTAGCTCATGTGTTGTGATAATTGGTACTCACATTGGTGACATTACTTTTGCCTTTCTTTTCTTATTTGTTTTCAGCTGCTTAACATAAACAGTCCAATATGCATTCGCCATTCCCCTGTTTAGTGAATGTTCTTGCGTCTTACCCGCTGATATTGCTGCTGTATCCCCTAGGAGTCTATATAGCTTAATATATGTGAAGATGTACTGTCCAAGTTGTTCGGATTCTTAGGACAAATCTCAGTTGTTAGTTTTCCTCTCCAATTGAACAAGTTATTTTATGGAAATTCACTTCAATTTGTTTTCTTTATTTTTACTGGTGCTGCAAAGAAAGAAACAAACCTAATTAATTTTAGCATGTATAAGCATAGTTGTCACTATTTGGGCTTGATTGCACATTTGCACTGCGTTTTCAATTAGTGGCTGGGGGCAGTGGTTTCATAGCTCCTTCAAGACCTAAGTAGCTCCGCCTGTTAAGTTATAGCAACCTTAGTTAATATATGTACCGTGGTTTTAAATATTTAAAGGATTCAATATAGTCTAACTAGAGCCTGCAATCATGATTAATGTGGTTGATTCAATACACTTTGAAGATCTCCCCCTCCCTGCCAAAAAATATAGATTGTCTGAAGGGATACTATTATTATTTGAGACACTGTAAATTTCTTTTCATTTTATAATTGTGCAGGTTGTTGCTTTCTTGGGAGTACTTATTTACAAATTCTATGGAGATGAACTTAGAGAAATGTTTGGCTATGAAGAACATCCATATGGATTTTATACAATGGCTGGTATTCCCATTTCTTCTTCACAGCAAATTTCAAGGCTAATGTGATATGGATAAAGATTAGGATTATTTTATCTTTTTAAGATTGGGATTATTTATCTTTTTAAGATTAAGACTATGTAATCTTTTTAAATTTCGGTTAATTAGGATTATTTTATTTCTTTCAAATTTTGAATTTAAAGTTTCTTTATCTAGATAAGATTCTGCATAATAGAATCCTTATTGGTAGTAGAGTTTGATTAGGATTAAGATTCTCTCTATTATCTGTAACCTCTAAAAAAGGCAGATTGCTATTGGAATAAACAAGAAATCAATTTAGAAAAATCTGTGTTAGTAGTGGAGAGGCTCTATCAATGACGAATCTGCTTCTTACTTTCACCATGGGTCTAAAGAAAAATTTACCGTGTCTAGACCTGCAACCTGATCTCATGCGAAGGTTCATAACACAGCTGCGACTTTTTCATGCTAGGATGTTATTGTTTCTCAATTAGTTAGTCGATTCAACATTGTAGATGTATGACAAGCATGTTACCTTAACCTACCTAACAACTTATTACATGAAATGGAAACCTGATAATGTTTGCTTTGTTTTGCAGTTCTTGCCATTATTTTGGTGGGTTTACTGTATGGCTTCTTCATAGCAATAATATGCGGCCAAAGAATCAATGAACGCCACTACCATGTTCTTGCCAAACAAGAATTGACAAAGGTCTGCTATGTAGTAATAATAAACGCTTTCAAATAATTTTGATTTACAGTCCCCAGAAAATCGAAGCATGTTACGCAAAACTAGTAATATGCTTGCTACTAAACAGGTCTTTTGGTCATATTGTATGCAATTTCAGGAAAACAATCATTTAAATACTTGTTTTTGTATTATTTGAGGATTATATTCATTTTCTTTTTTTTTTTAAATAAAAATTTAAGGTATTAAACTCTTCACTCTGTTGTTTACTTTTTCAATGCAGGAATATGTGGTAGAAGATCGAGAACATGTAAAGAATGTGCCTGAACTTGATCCCAGCCATGTGACAGAACTAAGGATGTTGGGCCTTTACTAGTCGGTATATGCATATCCCATTCTTTCTCGTTAACGTTTCTGGTCATCCTTTTTTAGATGTTAAATTATAAACAGTCTAAAGATAAAAGAGAGGCCAAAGAATTATGGGCAAAACCATTAAAAGATATCTAGAATTAAGGAGACTATGTGTAAACTTAGTTCCTTACAAAATATTATGATGTCGTTTGATCCATGCAGCTTACTCCACCCAGTGGAAAAGATTTGACTGTTGTTGTAAGTTTGAGAGTTTCTGGACCTATTATCCTTGTATGAATCTATTTATATCAATCTTTGGAAGGTAAATATTGCATGTTTTTTGTGTCTCCCTAATTTCATGATAAAAAAATATAATCAGCTGTCATAAATTCAAAATCCCCAACAATGCATCCCCATCAAATCATTACACTTTTGCTACATTCTTGTGCATTATGGAAGCATCTTCTGCCTAGTCGCCTCGAATTTGTTGCATCATTAATATAATGTGAGCTCTTGTATTACTGAATGTTTGGTTTCACAGTAGAATTGACAAAATCACAACAACTAGTAGCTTTTGCAAAATGACTGTGGCTCACCGTATGATTTTGTCAATCTTACTGTGAAACCAAACATGCATCTTCTGCTTAGTTGCCTTGAGTTTGTTGCATTTGCAGCTTGTCTCCATGCTCTCACACATTTGTATTCTGTGTTGGTCTGTCCAGGGCGATGTCCCATTTATATGACTTTTTAATTTATATGTATACTATCAATGTAAAAATGTTTTACACAAACTAAATAATGTATTGTCGCATCATTTAATGAGTATGACAAATTATGTGTTTTTTAAACTCTTTAAATGAGGTGGTCACATATTGGATTTTCCCCACCGACCCTGTATAGAAATTAATCTTTTTTAATGACTGCATTTACAGAAAGTGTGAAAACGTATTAAAGAAATATGCTTATTCAACTAGAAAACACTCTTTTCGAATCAATGGTGTATGGTGGAGTATAGAGAAAATATCATGGAGATCTTATGTACCCATAGCTGCATCAGGGAGATATTTGTCATTCTGGAGGAGTGGCAACAATATAATCTTTAACACGTTTTATTGGTTAATTTTCAATTGGCTCTCACTATTTTGAGATGGCCCCACTTAATTATGTGGGTATAATATGGTAGAAAGTGTCCAAATGAAATAATTGTTTTGTTTATATTCGTTTTTTTCCTAACGAAAGTGTTGCACACATATTATTATGCTGATTCTCGGTAACTTAATGAAATACGAGAGATTGAGACCACTATGAGTCTTTAGTTTATGAGAATTTTAATGCTACTATATATGTATAGCTGAATTTGAACACGTAATATCTAGTTAAGTTAGAAGATCCCAAACTATCTCTTTAAAGCGCTATTACATTAATAAATTAGGATATGAAACCATTTATAGGAATATAAGTGAGCTAATTATTTGATCTCACGTTGATTCAAATTATTCACACCTCTTATTTATGTTATTACTAGTAGTCGCGCGAGTAAGATTTTGTTAGTGGACTAAATATTTATACAAATTAAAATATTCGCAGAATTCATGTAGGAGGATTATATATTTTTTGCAGATAGAGATATAACTCAGGTTTTTTTTTTAATATCAATGTAAGATACATGCCTAAAATTATAGTAATAAACAATCATGTGTGAAAAATACAGTTAACCTTTAAATAATTGCGTCGAAATCATGGATGTTGACGTGAGAATTACTAAGAAACTCTAATAAAATGTAGTTATAAGCGTAACACATAACATAATATTTTACCAGATTTGCATCATACTCATGAGCATGGTAAGTTCCCAAATATAGGGATTGATCTTTAATGTCGAGGTGACAAACATATTCATCTTACTACAATACATATTAATTATTGTCTAAAAATAGTCACTTGGCTTATCATTCAGACATATTTTGTCGTAAAATTTTATATTTCATAAAAATTATTATGTAGTATATATATATGCACACGCGTGTGTTGAAAACCATAAACATATTTCTGGTTTTATTTGGTCATCGTACTTCATAAGGTTAGTTTGTAATAACTCAAACAATTACTGTTTGAATAATTGTGTTCGCTTGAGTTACTCTTAACATAAATAATTTTTTATTCTGTAAAAACTCGAATATGAGTTTTACAAATTAAAAATATATTCTAATAAAACTGAAATTGGAGTTTTATGGAACAAAAACTAATTCCAAAACACTCGAAGTTATGTTTTACAAAAGATTGTTTATAAAAATTGGAACAATAAAACTCAATTTCAAATCTTATGGAAGTAGTTTTTGGACTTAATTAAAATTTTAACTCATCTATTTTTATCAATTTATGAAATTGGTTTCCTTATTTTAAAATTAAAATATGTCGGTCTTTAGTTTCTCATTCTAATTTTTTAACTAAAAAAAAAGTAATGTAATATATTTTAAATAACATGACATGTAATACGATGATATAGAATGATTGACATCCGTTAAATTATAATAAAATCCTCTAAAAACATAATGTTTAGTTTCAGAAATTATACATTTTTGTAATTTAATTAAAGACAATAATTAATGCACTTTATCTTAGGAAATTGTATGTTACATCATTTAAAATGTGTGATCATTATTTTTCAATTCAAAAATCTGAAGGAGATACCAAAATTATCGAATTTTAAAATATGAGGGCTAATTCCATAAATTGATAAAAATAGAGGGACTAAAACTGTAATTAAATATATTTTTTTTTAAAAATAAATTTTAGTTAGTATGTTATTTGTTATGTAAATATCAAATTTGATTTTACCCATTTTTTTAAAATTGTATTTGGTTGTACTCTAATTCAATTTTATGAAATAATAAATTTATTCTTTAAAACTTAAATTCAAATTTTACAGAACAAAAAATTATACATGTAAATTGGAAATTGAGTTTTATGACTTTTGTAAAACTTGGAGGTTGAATTTTACGTAACAAAATATTACATTATTTTTTCATAGAACAGATGATAAATATCACAATAAATTAAAAAAAAATTATTTATATTGAAGTTAAAGTTGAGTTTTGCATGATAATATTTTAAAACTTAGTTATACAAAACTCAATTTGAATTTTGCAAAATTTAATTCAATAAAACTAATTTGAGTTTTACAGAAATCAAAATAAATTTAAATAAACTAAAATTTGAGTTTTACCGAACAACAAATTATTTTCATAATACATTGAGTCAAAAATAAGATTCCGTAAAACTCAACTTTGTTTTCGTAAGGATAAAAATATATTTGTTGTAAAAATCAATTCAAGTTTACGTAACAAAGAGTTTTACATGTAAAACTTAAGTTTAATACTTTCGTAAAACTCCAAAATTGAATTTTACAAAATATTTTTTTAAAGAATTTGGTTATTGGACTAGAGTTACATAATTCGCGGGTATATCGTAGGAACCGCGAATTAATTCGTAAGTACTAATTTGCTATAGTTTTGCAAACCAATCGCTATTTTTGGACACCACTCTAAATTTATTTACATAAATTTTGTTAATTGCATTAATATATTGCCACGGATTCCTATGTCAATACGTAGAGATCGAAAATAGGATAGGTCGTCTGTCAGGGGTCTATAGTCTGGCTTACGTATGATCTGGTCTAGTCTGACTTGTTTAATAAGAAAACTAGGTTCAGACTATTTTTAAAGCTTATTTATTTAAATAGATCAGACTCAGACTTATATAAAAGCCTATTAAGTCTGATAGATCAACATATATATATATATATATTATTTATTAATATTATTTTTTATTATTATTTATTAATAGTATTGTTTCC
The DNA here is from genome assembly GCA_037974295.1 of Cicer cuneatum. Classification (NCBI taxonomy): domain Eukaryota; kingdom Viridiplantae; phylum Streptophyta; class Magnoliopsida; order Fabales; family Fabaceae; genus Cicer; species Cicer cuneatum. The sequence continues at coordinate 69,128,953 of JBBPBO010001984.1, read as the reverse complement.
TATTTTAAAGTATATATATATATATATATTATTTATTGATGTTATTTATTAATGCTATTTATTAATATTATTGTTTCTTATTTTAAAGTATGTCAATTAGAGTATTTTAACATTATTTATTATATTAGATTTCATTATAATTTTATTAGTTTTTCTTATATATAAATATCTAATTTAGCCTATTTAAAAAATATAAAATATAACGTTTAAATGTTTTAATGTGAATAAAACTTTTAAATAAGTTTTCAGGCTATACCAGAGTTTTAAAAATGTCAGACGAGACCAAAAAAAAAATATGATAGACCGTAAGCCAGACTTAATCCTAAGAAATTAATCATAGCCAGACTCAAACCTTTAAAATTCTATTTTGACCTATTCTCACTCCTACGGTATAAGCGAGCAATTATTCTTTACCATTTTTTAGAAACTAGAATTGTTGTACTCAACTTCTCATATTTTAAAAATAATCGATGTGGTGTGGGACTAGCTGGGCTAGTACTTCGACCTCTTTCTTCCATTTTTTTTAAGATTTGTATTTTTATTTTTATGAAAATGTGTGTTTCTTATCATTATTAAGGACGGCTAATGGAAACTAGTACTCTCAACTCTTTTCTTATTTTTTATAGAGACTTGTGTTGAGATTAGTAATTCCAACTCTTTTTATTTTATTTTTATGAAGACTTATTTTTTACATAGATTTGTGTTTGTTATTATATCAACACTGCAATAAATTCATCTAAAAACTCATTACTTGCATATAAAAAAAAACTCATTATTCTTTTACAAATATTATACATTTTTAAGATATTGTTAAGATGAAACACTAATATTTTATTCATTTGATGTATTCTAATATATTTTTTTGAAAGGAAGTTACCAAACAAATTTAAAAACAACGTAATATTATTATTATTATTATTATTATTATATAATATTTCTATTTTAATATAAATAACTTTATTGTCTAGAAATTTGTCATAGCATATCTTCAACAAATAAAATATTTAATCATTCATCAATTAGGGGGAATACTATCAAAAGAGGGAAAAAAATAAGAATTGAGATATTATTTTAGCAAATTGTATTTGTCAAAGTGCTTGATACAAAAATATTGTCAAAGTTAATTTTTATTGATGATAATCATATTTTTATCATTTATTTTGTTGTTTTTAATTAAATTAATATTTTTAATTTTAACGTACCGATTTGTATATATTGAAACGTACCACGAGCCGGAACAGCGTACCAACTATATATACCTCTCACGTACCGAATACTTTGAAGATTACGTACCACATATCCGAACTCGTACCACGCATGAAAGAGAATTACGAACCAGGTGACCATGGCTAGACGAAGTATTCAAAATAGAGCAAATCAACAACAACTCAAGATGAGATTGTCTGAATTAAGCCTATTACATTTCAGGTGGATGCAACCTAATATATAGAAAATTGTGACGCTCGGTTTAGACAACTCATCTTTGTATAAGTGACATAATTGCGTTCGTACATCCAATCAACTCATAGCAGGTGTTGCTTATGTGGATCTAGTCAATCCTAAAAACCATTGTGGCACCACAAGGACTTGGGGTGGTGTAAATGGGTCTGGATAAGGGATCTTTTTGCATATTCTTGAACAATGTATTATTCTTTCATAGGGTTTGATACCATTATATTTCTTTTTACTTATGTGAACATTGGCGCCCACTTTGGAGCTACGGTAAAACTCTTCTTCATCCAAGCTCCATCATTGCACGAACACTAACTCACTACTACGACAATACTCATATATGGAAATACCTCTAACCAATCGGGTGTGAATGAAGGTTGACTCCCTTCCTCGCGCAACTCATGAACATTGTGAGGGAGCAACAACAGTGCCAAAACGAAGAACAACACCAACAATTTTAGTAAGCAGTTATGCGCAAACCCAAACTTAGGCAACAACTCCAACAATGTCACGAGGACAAATTGTGTTTGTCCCACAACACTTTAGGGAGTCGATCATCGACTCCTGCGATGGGACAAGAGAACCCCATACTCATGTTTCAACTTTTCAGACTCAAATGTTCATCTGCCGAGCAAATGATTCATTGAGCTACAAGATTTTTGCAGGAACCTTGAAGGATGTGGCGCCCAAGTGGATTGTTGGGCTTCCTCCCCGATCAATAATCAATTATGATGATTTGTGTAACACCCCGAGTTTAAAACACAGCGCGGGTGCATTTTTTTTTTAAATAATTAAAATGAGTTTTCCAGAATTAATATCAAGGGAATTAAAATAAAATCAGTTCATTTCAAAAGTTATCACCCAATCAGTGTCAGAGTGCAGAATAATACAGCGGAAAAGTAATACATTAATTCCCAAAATAAAATTACATTTCCCAAAACTCAAGACCCTATACAAAAGTCTAGACTTATCATGCACTAAGCTACAGTAGCACGGTCTCCACCGTATCCTCTATAAGTCTCGTCTTCAGCCAACCGTCCGTTCCTCTGCGTTGTCCACATAGACTCCGTACGTAAAGATCATGGGAAACTAACGACGTTTCCGTCGTTAGTGTATCCGTCGGTAGGACGGGTTCGGGTAACATCTGAGGGCAAAGCCCAAGGTCCACAATATAATAGCAAGTGGTCACCAACCGAAAATAACAAATATTCACATAGCATATATTACACAGCAACGATTTTAATCATGGTATAACGTATGATGATGAGGAAATAATAATGCTCATTTGAAAATTTATGACTTACATGCCTTTTCAAAACAGCAGTCAATGATTATGAAGTATGCGGTAAGTACAACAACACGTCAACAAAACACAATCATTAATTCAGAATTTCAGATTCTGGACAGCACTCGCACACATTAATTTCCAACATTCATCATATAAACAATCGTGACACACCGGTCAAAACCCTCAATGTAATGCATATATGCTCATGCATAATTTTCTTGGAATCACCAAGGTGCAGTCACTCACAGACCAACACAAATTAACGGCCCTCATGACCAGGGTGCAACCGCTCACAGATCAACACCAGTGCAGTCGCTCACAGACCAGCACGTTTGACATAAACCAAGGTACAATCGCTCACAGATCAGTACCTAGTGCAGTCGCTCACAGACCAGCACTCGTGCAATCGCTCATAGATCAGCACGTGGTTGCGCATTTCAGGGTACAGACGCTCACAGTCCAGTACCATTGCAGTCGCTCACAGACCAGCACTTATATACCAAGGTACAATCGCTCACAGATCAGTACCTAGTGCAGTCGTTCACAGACCAGCACTCGTGCAATCGCTCACAGATCAGCACGTGGTTGCGCATTTCAGGGTACAGACGCTCATAGTCCAGTACCAGTGCAGTCGCTCACAGACCAGCACTTATATACCAAGGTACAATCGCTCACAGATCAGTACCTAGTGCAGTCGCTCACAGACCAGCACTCGTGCAATCGCTCACAGATTAACACGTGGTTGTGCATTACTCTGTGGCCCATCGCGGGTACCACTTGACTATGCAATGCATGGAAGATGCAGTGTTTCACTTCTCTAGAAACAGCATACAAAACAGAAATTCATGCCTCTCAATCATATTTAACACATCTCAGCGTAATCAAAATTCTCATCATCACAAACATGACTAAACAGCCAAATATTCATTAACATTCTGAAATGTTTTTCCCAGACTCTAACATTCAATTACAATATTTAAAACTAGGATTTTTCTGGGATTTACGGATCTGTATTCGAATACAGCTCTTCTGTATTCGAGTACAGAAGCCAAAAACAGTATAGAATCACTCTTTGTATTCGAATACAGCCCTCTAGTATTCGAATACAGAGGCAGATTTCAGTGCATAAATCAACCTCTTTCATTACATCAGCAATGTTTTTAAAACATCATCACCACTACTTCAAAATCTCATCAAAAGTTCCACTTTAACTCACCACAACATTCCCAGTATTCCCCAGACACTGAGGGTTTACAAAACACTCTTGAAAACTTGGAATTTTCTGCAAACTCGAAATTGTATTCGAATACAGATCCCATGTATTCGAATACAGAAGCATGAACTGCAGTTTTAACATTCTGTATTCGAATACAGCATGCCTGTAGTCGAATACAGAAGACCAAACCTTGAAAATTTCAGCATTTCTCCCATGTCCTTAAAGGTTTTTCAAAACATCATCCCTTCTTAAAAAGTTCAAAATGAGTGAATGTAAGCCAATGGCCACCCCCATGCACCCAACCTGCTCACTTGAGAAAGATGAAACCAGCCAAAAGGCAGACCAGAAAACATACAGAGGTATGATTGGATCCCTTCTCTATTTAACTGCTTCTAGACCTGACATTATGTTTAGTGTTTGTGTCTGTGCCCGCTTTCAAGCTGACCCTAGGGAATCCCATTTAACTGCTGTCAAAAGAATTCTAAGATACCTTAAAGGAACCACCAACCTTACCTTGTTATACAAGAAAACCCCCACCTACAAATTAAAAGGTTTCTGTGATTCCGACTATGCTGGAGACAAGCTGGAAAGGAAAAGTATAAGTGGCAACTGCATCTTGTTCTGTGATAACACCTCAGCCATAAACATAACCAAGAAGCCTATCTTACACTCTAGAGCCAAACACATTGAAATAAAACACCATTTCATTAGGGACCATGTTCAGAAAGGAACCTTAAGCATTCAATTTGTGGACACTGATCATCAATGGGCTGATATCTTCACCAAGGCATTACCAGAAGATAGGTTCGAGTTCATTAAGAAGCATCTCAGCATGACCTCCATATCTGACTAGCTCAAGTAGTCAACTTATGAGTTTTTTATATTTCTTGCAATTTTAATTTCTGTCTTTTATTTTATGTTTTTTTTTACCTTCTGAAATTTGTACAGAGAAAAACAAAAATACAAAAACAGCAGGACCACTTTTTGGCTGATGACAAAAAGGGGGAGAAAGAGAGAGAGAGAAAGAAAGAAGAAATAAGTAGAAAATGAGAGACAAAATGAAAGGAGAAAGAAAAAGAAAGAGTGAAATCAAAAGAAGTTGAAAAGGAGAGGAATCAGGGAGAGAGAAAAAGAAAGAGTGAAATAAGAAGGAGTTGAAAAGGAGAGGAAATGTGAAGAAAAAGAAAGAGAGCAAAAAGAAGGAGTTGAAAAGGAGAGTATCAGACTTATGGGGAGAGATTGGTCTGAGGGGGAGTAATTCAAGTCATTCGAGTTATAAATTAGCAAAATAAGTTAAGGTTTTGTCATCATCAAAAAGGGGGAGATTGTTGGAACCAAGTTGGTTCTAAGACTTAGGATTTTGATGTTTACAAAAGCACTCAATGTAAACTTATTTTATACCTTGAATCATTAAATTAAATGTCATCAGAAACTGAAGAAATCAGAAGCAGAAGATCAAAGGAAAATGAATTCTGGAATTTCCAGAAGATGTTTCAGGATGACTAAACTGAACCAGAAGATAACTTTGCAGGCCTATATCAGAAGGAATAAAATTCAGAATGAAACATGGATCATATCATTGGAAAGCCTGCCAGAAGGAGAGTTGATCAAGACAAACAGGAATCAAATATCAATTTTATTCCAAAAGTTATTCTGACCAGAAGATGGCCTGGCAGTAAAAATTACACAGCCCAGACTTGTTCCAGACTTGACCAGAAGGTATGTTTATGAGTCCAGAACATGAAGATCAATCCAGATTTGGCCCAGACCATAAGATAACATGATTTAGGGCATGGAACTAAGTCCAGAACAAAAGAAATGAGTTCCAGAATCAACCCAGACCTGGTCCAAAATTAAAGGTAAAATGTCCAGACTGAAATATTTTTTGATCAAGTTTATTTCAGTTTGTTCCAGACCAAATTCCAGAATCTGTCCAGATCAGAGTAAAAATATCCAGATCAATGGTTCAGAAATAATTTTTTGAGTCCAGTGATGGTCAAGATCAGAAAATCAGACCATGGCCCAGAAGTGGCTGAAATCAGAGGGACAGGCTGTGCAGTCCAGAAATGGCCGAATCCAGAAGTTCATAGCATATCAGGCGCACATCCAGGAAGGCTGAAATCAGAAGATCAGAGGGCTATGAAGTGTGGTCCAGGAATGGCCGAATTCAGAGGACAATAGCATAGCAATCAAGCTGGTCCAGCTGTGGACTATCGCATGAAGATCCAATGGTGCAGATTTGATCATGGGAATTAATGGTGAAGATCTCATGATATTTTTATCAAAATATTATAAAAGATTTGTTATAAATTAAATTGGAGTAGCATGGAAGTCAGGAGCTGTGGCGGGAAGCAATGCACAGATTTGATTGGCCAGTTAAGATATGAAACAAATCTAAGGCTTAAAAAGATATGATTTTTATTTAAATAAAGCCCAATTGGTCAAGATATTTTTACAGAGAATCCAGCTATATTTAGCTCGAATTTAAGGATTGGAAGAGGCCCAAATCAGCATCTATAAAAGGAGGCACAAGGCAGATTACTTAGTATCGAAAATCACAAAAGGGTCATACACTTCAAAAGCAAACACTCTCAAATTTTCATATAAGTCAATTGTTGAGTCTCAATTTTTAAAGCAAGTACTCTTGTTGTTTTCGTTCCACTGTGTCAAATCTAAGTTGTTGAAGTAGAGTCTACAAGCTGTGGGAGTCAGTAGAGGTAGCAGGTTACTTGGCAATTAGATTCATAGTGTTGTGATTTCTTCTACAATCTGGGGTGTTAGATTGGCTGAAGAACAGGAGGTGTTTTTCCTCAAGAAGTCTAGGATTGTTAGACTATTGAGAAGACTGACTTGGAGGGTCAGTAGCAAGGTTGTAATTCAAGTTTGAATTAGTGAAATCCTTCAAGGCGAAGGGACTGGACGTAGCCTCGTTAACGGTGAACCAGTAAAAAATCTGTGAGTTTTTATTTTTATCCGCTGCTAACTCTATTTTAATTATACATCAAGTTTTGTTTTGAAAGTATTAAAACAGGAAAAGTTTCAAGTTAAGTCAAACACAATTCAACCCCCCTTCTCGTGTTTGCACCTTCAAACACAAATCTGTATTCGAATACAGCTTCCTTGTATTCGAATACAGAAGCTAAAAATTGAGTTTTTGGAAAAACTCGAATCTGTAGTCGAATACAGCATGCCTGTAGTCGACAACAGATGCGAATACAGTGTTTAAAATTTCACTTCTGTATTCGAATACGACATAGTCGTAATCGAATACAGATGTTTTAGTTAGAAGTAAAAATTCTTCTTCTGTATTCAACTACAAGGGCTCGTAGTCGAATACAAGTTTTGAAAATTTAGGGAAAACAGAAGCTGGACAGGTTGTATTCGAATACACACATGTTGTATTCGAATACACCTTCGAAAAACCAGTGAAATACTTCCTGAAACATTAACATTTTTTTTTCAAACTATTTCTTTTAAAGATGACAACCAAACATTAAACAGATTCTGCACTTTTTCAAACCCTTTCCTCATTTAAAATCTCTTTTTCCTTTAATTCATCAACACCACCAGAATCATCACAAACAACCAGAATCAGAATCATCACTATCATTAGAATCACACAAGACATCCAGAATCAGAATCATTCATATCATCAGAATCACTCAGAACAAAACAGAATCAAAATTATCCAGTTTTTTAAACCATCAACACATCATGGAACACTTCAGTTTTCTCACTCATCAGAATAAACATGCAAGTACTCAGTTTCTTCAAACATCAGAAACATGCAAATACTCAGTTTCTTCAAACATCAGAAACATGCAACTACTCAGTTTCTTCAAACATCAGAAACATGCAAATACTCAGTTTCTTCAAACATCAGAAACATGCAAATACTCAGTTTCTTCAAACATCAGAAACACGCAAACACTCAGTTTCTTCAAACATCAGAATATCATGCAAGCATCACTGAACAACAAACCCCAAACATAATGCATTTTTGCATTTTGAGACTATTTTCAAAACAGTTTTAAGACATGCATTTTATTCATCATTAAAATGACATGCAACATTTTCCAGCTTTCACTCATAAGTAAAATAGCATGTTTTATTAGAAAAACAGCAGCAACCACCATCTCAGATAAATCACATATCAACAAAATGCATTTTATTTCAAATGTCATTTTCGAAAATAGTCTTTCTCTTAAAACATAACTGAAATAACACTCATTCATGGCCCTAATGCAGCTAAAAATGGAAGGTGCCCTTACCCTTGTAGCGTGCTCTGCTATTTCTCTTGTTCCTGCTGCGTTCCCTTTTCTGCGTCTAAAAACGGCGAAGCTGTTCCCTGAGTTTGCTGCTGCAAAACTGGGTTCTTTATCTTCGTATTGAGGTGGGGATTAACTTTACTACTGGGGGTTTTCAGGTTTGAGGCTTGGATTCTCAGTTACTGGAAACTTGAGGAATTCCCTCTCTTCAATTTGAATTCGGGAAACTGGGCAGAACAGAGACAGGATGAGAGGGAAATGGGGTTGGTACATGCAATATGGGCAGTGAGGAGGAAGGAATGGTGTTCTGACTTCACCATCCTTCTCACTCCTATTTATAGGCTCTCATGGTGCCACCTCACTTGCCACTTGTCTGATTTTCAGCTTTTAATTGTCTTGCAATTAGCCACTAATCTTTTGTTAATGGTATGATTAATTTAATTACTTGAAATTAAATTACTTTAATTCTTCATCCAATAATTTCAATTCATACTTCAAAGTAAATATTTATATATATATATATATTCCCTCAAAACATACATATATTAAATATTTACAAAAATTCCCAAAATGCCCTTAACATTAATTCCAATATTAATATTTAAAATTAAGGGTCTTGCAATTTGGATACTAAGTTTTTGGTTTAGTTTGCCGTGAATAGTGAGAAGCCCTTCTCGGTGGTTGGTCTATTAAATGTTCGATAAAGAATCATTGAGTCAGTGAAGAGTTATTTTGCCAAGTTTAATAGTACTACTTTAAAAATGGGTGAGCCCAATGAAGGTCGGTTGACCAAGCAAGAAATGAGTTGGTCAAATGAAAGAGTGGCAAGCAATTCAATTGAAGACGAACTGACCAAACCTAATAAAACAAGTAGAAAGGAGAATTCGACCTAGTGAATGGCCGAGTGGAAAGACAAGACCGAGCCTAGTGATGGTCGACCAGACAAATGTGGTGCACTATCATTTTCTCCTCCATAAAACATTTATAACTACAAGGAAAGTTGGATGTATATACATAACAGAAGACAATACAGGAAAATGAAAGGATGGGCGAAAAGTAAAGGGAAAAACGTTTGGCCTAGGGAACACTAAATGAGCGGACCTGGTTCAAAGGAGTTTGGTCGAGTGAATAGGGTGAATGAAGCTTAGCCGATTAGAACTGGGTGAGTGAAGCATGGACGAGTGGAACTAGCCGAGTAGAGCTTGGCAAAGTGGAACTATTCGAGTAAATCTAGGAAGCATGAAACTGATTGAGTAGAATTGGATAATTGGAGTTGGCTTGTTAGGGCCAGTCAAGTAAGAAAACTTGTAGACTTACTTATACGATCAACATGAAGACTGGAAAAAAGACTATGTTATAGGGAGGATCCCATTGATAGTTATTCCTTGACGTCTGATAAGAATGGCCGAGAGAGTCATACATTCAAGACTATGTTATAGCAAATCTCCTATTAAGGGTGCTTCCTTGACGTTCGATAAGAATGATCAATAAAGTCATATCTTTAGGACTACGTTATAAGGAAGCTACCATTAAGGATGCTTGCTTGACATTTGATAAAGATGACCGAAAAAGTCATACCTTCAAGACTACATTATAGGGAAGCTCTCATAGAGAGTGCTTCCTTGACGTCCGATAAAGATGAACGAAATAGTCATACCTTTAAGACTACGTTATAGGGAAGCTTCGATTGATATTGTTTTCTTGACATCTGACGAGAATATATACCAAGTAGATTGACAGCTAAATATCAACAAATAGAAAACCAAAAACATATAATAGATAATATGCAGTGTTAGCAAAAAGTTAAGAGACGGTTCATAGACCACAATAACGGAAGAGCCTCGCAGGCCATAATATACCAAGTACACATGCTTTTAAAGAAAAAAAAGGAACACATGCCACAAAACATGAAGAAAATATTTCCAAAAGCTAAGTGTTCAAAAACATACAAGTTAACAATGCACACATTATCAAACACCATCCTAAACCACCCATCCAAAACGACTCGTCCCAAACCACTCATCAAAAACCACCTTACAATTCTTCACTCAACCACCCACCCATCTCCTCATCTGAACAATCTTCTTCAGATTCGGCTGAACCAGTAATAGTATTCACAATACCTTTCCAAACCACCCAGTCAGGGTTCATACCACTCATATCCAAATTAAGATGCAAAAATCCAACTTGCCTAAGAGCCGTAGAAAATCTGAGGTCAAACTCTTCTACCTTCCCTTCCTCCAATAAATTAATGTGAACCTTGGAGGCAACCAACTTAGTTTCCAAGGTGTCACGGGCCCAAATGGCCTCTATTTTGGCGGTCATTGCATTGGATCTCTTGACACATGAGTCCTTCAATGAAGCTTCGACCTTTTTATAGTCAGTCTCATATGTGACCAACTTCGTCTTTAAATCCTTCATTAAGTCCTCATAATCCCAATTCTTTTCTTCACTGTGCTTTAACATTTTCTTGGTTTAATGGGCAAGGCAAGCAGAAACAACTCGTATGCTGCCACATCTTCAAGAGATTGGTAACAACCCAAATAATGTACCTTACCCACATCACTCGTGTAGGGAATTTGAGCAACTATTTCACATAAAGGGAATCTCTTATCCCAAGCAAAATGGATAATTTATTCTTTCTCTTTTCCAAGTTCCAAAATAGAGCTCCATTGAGGAATCTCCTCAAAGGTGCCACAACACATCCTTGGAATATAAGGGTGAAAAGGAGGATGAGTGGCAATAAAGCGAGTTTCCGTACGAGAATGCTTCCCACGAGAGGCAACATGATGAATGGAGGTAGATACAGGAACATTTTTGCCAGTATAAGAGGAAATCTTTTTGTTTCCATCTTCATCAATCTTTCATTCTTTAATAAGACGACGCTCAACAACTATTGGATAGGCCATCTTCAAAGATTCTGCACAACCAAAAAGGAACAAACAAATTGTTACTAAGATGAAAATCAAAAATAATTTCAAAATTGGTAGGAATGCTGAGAGGGAATATCAATATAATAAGTGGGTATGGACATACAAATAATGGAAGCATGTTCGTAGTTCTTATGCCCCACATTCAATAAATCAATTGTGCTAACATGGATCACAATGCTCAAAAAGGTGATGTCAGCCAACTCATCTTCTATTGGGGACAAGAGATACGTATTTTGGAGATTGGGTCTTTAGTCCAAGATAACGGAAATAGCTCTCGCTCGCCAGCATCATAGAAGATGTGCGTATAAGCAGGGTGTGAGCAGACACAACAAAAGTTATTTTTGAAATGTTTCCATGCCCGAATCCATGTTCCAATAAGATGAGGGGGGAGAGTTTACCCACTAAGAGCCAAGTCATATGATTACTCTTTTTGACATGAAAGAAGTGAATAAATTTGCAAACAAAGGATCATACACCCAAACCTTTGCATAAGATTTCAATTGCTTTCACTAAGGCTCACATGTTTGGATGGAGCTGCGAGGTGGCCACATTAAGAGTGTGAAGAAGATGGCATTGAAATGTCGAGAATGGAAATTGGATATGAAGTTTGTTGAAGATACAATTGTATAAGTAGATATAACACACTGAATCTACATCAGGGGAGACACACATACTATCTCATCAAAACTACATGGCAAAATCTCAAAACAATCTTGGTAATTCTTACAAGCCAAGTGTTTATAAAAATGTTGAAGAGATTTGTAATTGGTGTAGTATGACTTGTGATGACAAATATCCTCGGCTATGAATGTGCAAACACGAGAAGAGGAGTTAAATTGTGTTTGACAAAGTTGATAACTTATTGTTAATTTGATGAAGGCTGGTTGGTTTTTATGAATTACTTAGAGAAGAAGCAATCGGGTTCAGAGGCAGCAAACAATGAAAACATAAAGAATTGGACACATAGATTTATCCTGGTTCATCACTAACTTGACTATATCTTATCCCCTCATTCAAAAGGCTTTAATCAACTAATTCAAATATCTTGAATTACAAAGCACCTAACCCTTCAAGCTAGTCTTCCCAAACAGTCTGACAACCCCATACTTTTGAGGAATTAACCACCTTGACCCTACAAGCCAAGTCATCTCCTAACAACCTGACAACCCCATATTGAAGAATGAACTAAACCACTATTGGGTTGGATACAAAAGATTGGAACTTTAAGTGTTTAATAATAATAATAACAACTCTCACACTCTAATACAAAAGATTCAATCAAAGCTGATAATAATAATAATAACTCTCACACTCTAAGTAAAAAAACACTTAAAAATATTTCTAACTTGAACAAGTGTTTCTCTCTTTAAACTTTAAGATGAATTTTAAATTTTGAGCTTATGAGTTCTTCTACTCTTTTTTTATTTTCCATGATCTTTTTCTCTAGCCTTGAGTATCTATTTATAGATAAAATTAGGGCTTCAATTTAGTCCTTGTTTAATTTTGAATTGTTTCCTCATTCCTATCTTGGTCAACAATGATCTTATTTAAAAATAGTTTTGAACAAGATATTTTTTGATAATATGTTCTTTAGTTAATTCTTTATTTATGAATCCAATCTGAGCAGTTCTTCTAAATTGATGATGTTCGTATTTTGTTCGGATTGAGTTTGTAAATTCTTCATATTAATTTTGTTCGTATTTTGTTCATATTGAGATGGTAAATTCTTCATATTGATATTGTTCATATTTTGTTCTTGATAAATCTTGATCAAATCTTCTTCAAATATTGACCATGTTTTCTTTTCAACTTGGTCAAAGTTTTTTTTGAATTATAAATTTAAATTAAATCTTATTTTAGATTTTCTTCAAAAACATGAATCTTATTTCATACTCTATGAAGTAAAATATATTGTTCTCATAAAATACTTTTGTTATCATCAAAACTCTAAATATAAAATCGACTTGGTTCCAACAACCTACCCCACTCAAAACAATCAAGGGTACGAGGGGTTGAATGGGGTGCGGGCGTAGCATGCCAACTTGAGATCCAAAAGCAGAAGACTTGTGGACTCTTCCACTTGGTCCCACTTAAAGATGTGAAGAATCCAAGAGTAGGAGACTTATGGACTTCTCCACCTAGTCACACCTGAAGATGTGAAGACATTTGGTCGCACCCAAAGATATGAAGACACTCAGTCTCACCCCGAATATGTGAAGAATCCAAGGGGAGAAAACTTATCAACTCGTCCACTCGATCGTATCCTGAAAATGTGAAGAATCCAATAGTTGAAGACTTGTGGACTCCTTCACTCGGTCGCACCCGAAGATGTGAAGTATCCAAGAACAGAGAACTCATGGACTCCTCCACTCGGTTAGACTTAAAGATTTGAATATCGAAGGCTAAGGGAACCGAAGATTGGCGAACTCTTCTACTCGAATATGCTTGGGATGGGAAGTAGCTAGAAGGGGGCTCGAACAACCAGAAAAATGCATGCGCGTTAAAGGGCTTGTTGCTTTATGGACTATGGACTGGATGAAGTATCCAAAACACAACGAACCAACAACAACCCAAGATGAGAATGTTTGGATTAAACTCATTTCATTCTAGGTGGATTCAACCCAATACATAAAAAAGCACGAGACTCAGCTCATACAACTCATCTTTGTACGAATGATAGAGTGGTGTTTGTACATCCAGTCACTCAAACCAAGTGGTGCCTCCGTGCACCTAGTTAGCCCAAAAAACCACTAAGACACCGTAAGGACTTGGGTGAAGTAAATGAGCATGGATTGAGGAGATCCATTTTTCAAAAAAGATTAAACTATAAAAAGAGAAGAAACAACTAAGGCTAGAGATCTTTTCGCATATATTTGAACATTATATTATTTTCTCTTTTTGCATATTCTTAAACATAGTGAACTACTATGTATATTTTACCTATGAAATTTACATAAGAAATTTTATATTTTGTAATACTTGAATTTGAGTTTTACAAAAATAAAATTATATTTGAATAAAATAAAAATTTGAGTTTGATATAACAAAAAACTACTTCTATAAAACTCAAATTTTGATATTTATATAACAGTGTCTAAAAAATGTTTCGTTAAACTCATGTTCAAATTTTATAGAAGTAATTTTTGTTTTGTAGTGTGTAAATAATTTTTTAGTATGTAAAATTCAAATTTTAATTTTTACCTAACTCTTTTCTTCAAATGACTTCATTTTTTAGGATAACTAACGGCTATATTTGTGGTATGCAAGTTGTAAATTATTAAGTGTATACAACAACAACAACAACAGTAATAATAATAATAATAATAATAATAATAATAATAATAATAATAATAATAATAATAATAATAATAATAATAATAATAATAATAATAATAAGTGTTAGATAAATTTTTAATCATTTTAAATATTAATTTTTATTTTTAGTTCTTTTAGAAAATTCTTTCGATTTTTTATCTTTCTAAATTTTCGACTATCAATTTTAGTATATGTTTTTTTACAAAAGTTCATGTCATATGTTTCTAATTGACTTTTTTGGATAATTTGTCGGTGTTAAAAAAATTAAAATATTATTAATTTAATAACTTAATTATTTAATCTTTAATTTGAAATTATAGATAAATTAATAAAAATTCAAAATAAAATAGTTGAATTATAAAACTAATAATATTTTAAAGTCTTATCAATAATATGTCACACAAAAAAATCACTTCAAGCATGCGACGTAAACTTAAAAAAAAATTGGTAAAATAAGATTAGAGAGAGCAAAGTTTGAAGAAATTTTTAAAAAAACTAAAAATAAAAGTCAGTATATTTAGAGAGATTAAAAATATATTTAATAATAATAATATATTAATTAGTATACTATTATAATTTACATTGGAAATTATCTTTTTTTTTATATGAAAAACAATAATATAAAAGGTAAGGCAAGAGTATTGTATAAGAAAAATTATCTGGTATAATTTAATTGGTTAGTTGGAGTGGATAATATTTCCTGCTTTACATCTTCACCAACAATAACACTTTTTTTTTATAAAAACAACAACAATAACATAACACTTTTTAATATTAAAATAATAGCAGTACGTAGTCCTTAATCAAGATAATAAAACTCTAATTTTATTAAATAATTTCCTCTTTCTCGCAATAAGTGAAATATTATTTTTAGTTTTTGTTTCTGAAATTAAGACGATAAATAAACAAACAATAATAATAAAGAATGAATAAGTAGTTTATAAAAACATACGAGACACATATTTGTTATCGATATTTAAAAAGTATGAGATAAATATTTGTCACCAATACATAAAAAATGTGAAACAAATATTTGTCGTTGACAAATAAAAAACACATGAGAAATATTTGTAACTAATAAATATAAAAAAAAAATAAGCTACATATATTTGTTACTAATAATTTAATAAAAATTCTAGACAAATGTTTGACATTAAAACATAAAAAACAAGGGACAAATATTTTTTATTAGAAAATATTTAAAACATGATGAATAAATATCTATAATTAATGTATAAAAAATACATGACAAATATTCAATATTGATAAATATAAAAAATTACAAGACAAATATTTGTCAATGAGACATAATAAAACATAGTACAAATATATGTCGTTTATAAATATTAAAAAAATATAAAATGTTATGAATAAATATTAAAAAACACAAAACGCATATTTTCCACTAATACATATAAAAATCACAAGAGAAATACTATTTGCCATTTTTAATAATATTATTATAAAGCTAAATGTGTATTTTTTTTTTTAAATTCCAAATATTACATTCACAATAAATAAAAATCTTTAAAATGATATAAACACTCGTGCGAATGCATCAGTTTTCGATCCTAAATCTAAAAAAAAGTTGAGATAGTCGATGAAGCTTAGTTAGATAAGGAGTTGATACGCTCCTAAAAGATAAAATGTATAAATTTTTGTTGACCATTTGATATTTAGGACGAGAGAGTATAGTGTTTAGAAAATTATAGGAGTGCATGGAATTCTCCAAATATTGGTGCAATATTTGTTGGTTTAATTTTGCAAATACAGAAGGTTGTGGTCCGTTTTGAAGAAAAAAAATGATAGGGGAAAAAGCAAAATGGAGGGAGACCGCAAGCGTGGGCCTTGTTATTAGGGAGATCAAAATACATAGATAGATTTGATTGAATTGAAATTGAAAAAATATATGTATATATAGATGGTGTTGGCTATATTTGGAGAAAGAAATTAGCAGTTAAAAATTTACATGTATGATGAACATATGCATGTTCCTACATTCCAGCAATAACAATAGGAGGAATGAAATGGGAGGGAGATGGCGGTGTGATTGTGATTACACCAATTCCAATTTAATTAATTAATTAATTAGAAATTGAAAAAGAGAAGAAGAGAAGAAGAAAATGAGCAATAGCATGAAAAACATGACGGGTTCAACATCCCGTGGTTCCACTTCATCCTCCAATGGACTCCTCACCGTCACCATTGCCAGTACCCACCCCGACGACCCCGCTGCTAACGACGATGACGACGATCTCCTCCATGATCCCGACGATCCTTTTGATATTACCCAAACCAAGAATGCTCCTCCTGAGACCCTCAAGCGTTGGCGAGTAAGCAACCATCATTTTCATTTTCATTTTCATTTTCATTTTCTCATCATCTACACATGCAATGCAGCAAGCAGCATTTGTGCTCAATGCATCCAGGCGTTTTAGATATACCCTCGACTTGAAAAAGGAAGAGGAGAAAGAGCAGAAGAAAAGCATGATTAGAGCTCACGCACAAGTCATCAGAGTAATTTTTTATTTTTTATTTTTTTTTATTATTATTATTATATATGTATCAATCAGTTTCCCTCTCTTTTCTAATCCATGATTAATTCATTCTTCTATTAGGCAGCTTTGCTTTTCAGATTGGCCGGTGAACGTGAACTAGGTAGGTATACTTATTTTCTTATAAATAAACTTCCGCAATCTCTAACATATCCTTTCCCCCCCACCTTTCTAAATTGCTAATAAATAGAGCAAACCCAGAGTTCGTCACAAGGCACCATTCTGATCAACTTTCAGCATAAATACTTGTTAGGAAACTAATTCCATTTATTTCATCTTCTGTGTCTGCATAAAATGTTATCTGCTACTGGATAAAGGGATATATGTTAACCACTTTGAAACTCATCCACCATTACAGAGTTACTGTAATATCACTTGCTTTTTTAGGTCCTAGCTGGTATTTGCTCTATCATTTTATATAATTGGTTAATGCTTACTTACTTTGACTTGTGATGATTTTTTTTGAATTGCTTATAACATCTTTAAATTATTATTTTGAATTGCAGTAACAGGTGCAACAGTGGCATCCACAACTCCAGGTGGTGACTATGCAGTTGGACTCGAACAACTTGTTTCAATGTCCAAGGATCAAAATATTTCTGCTTTACAACAATATGGAGGGGTAGGTCTTCTTCAACGTATTTTTGTCTGTAACATTGTGTTGAAGTCATCTGCTATGCTGATAATATAATATAGTGATGTCTTATTCAGGTTAAAGGCTTATCAGATTTTCTAAAATCAGATCTGGATAAAGGGATTAGTGGGGATGATGTTGATCTATCAAAGAGAAAAATTGCATTTGGAACTAATACATACCCTCGGAAAAAGGGTAGAAGTTTATGGGTATGCTATGTTATGTTATGTTGTATTTTATTTTTCTTTTAAAAAGATAGCATTGATGAATTAGTTCCTGTGCTGGTACTAATTCTTTATGGTTGTTTTACAGAGGTTTCTATGGGAAGCTTGGCAAGATCTGACCCTTATAATATTGATTATAGCAGCTGCAGTATCATTAGTGCTCGGAATAAAAACAGAGGTGTGATTGACTAATCCTCATCAATCACAACCGTAATTTGAGCATTAATAGGTCCCCTGGTTTTGTGGAAGTATAGGAAGCTTAATAATTGTAAAATTAGGTTCAAAGCACATGTGTCTGATACCTACGCTGTGCGAGGCTTTTGTCGTCTCCCTTGATAGGGGATAGGTTTAAACAAAAATCTTCCCAGAGTTCTACCATTCTTAAACATGGCACAATGCATATACATAACAAGAAAAAGTGAATTCATTGCATTTTGTTCACAATATAAATTCACTTTATTTTTTATTTTTCATTTTTTATCTATATTTTGCTTCTTTTATTTTATGTTTATTTGGGATATTTTCCTTCTCTCTGTCTTGGCAGTGTTTGGTTCCATTGCAGTTTTTCTTTCATATAGTAAGTTTATATCTTTCTTGAAAGTTTATGCTCTATTGTTTTTTTGAAATGGCTAGGGTTTGGAACAAGGATGGTATGACGGAGGAAGCATTGCTTTTGCAGTTTTACTTGTCATTGTAGTTACAGGTGATGGAATCAGTATTTTCTTTCGTTTTGATGAATCAATATGTATTTACTATTTAATCTTGACAACATTTTGGTAGGCGTCTATAGGATGGGCCATACAGTTGAAAAAGAATCACTGTTTTTTACCTATGTTCTCTTGATAAACTTTTAAATTAATACATTTAATTTAAATGATTGGTACGATTTATTTATAAAGAATATAAAAATCCCTAAGGCAGAGGTCAGGAAGGTTCTAAATTGATTTATATTAACTTTATGTTGTTACTTTTGCCTTTTTGTCTGTCAGCTGTCAGTGATTATCGGCAATCTCTGCAGTTTCAGAACTTGAATGCAGAAAAACAAAATATACAATTGGAGGTGTGTAACATTTTTTTAATTATTATTATTAATTAACATAATGTGGAAGTTGAACTGATCAATCATGTACTCATGAACTCGCTACAGGCCATGAGAGGTGGTAGAACAATTAAAATATCGATATTTGAAATTGTTGTTGGTGATGTACTGCCCCTTAAAATAGGAGATCAGGTGAATTTGCGTAAATCTCAGTTTGTTTATGTGGTATTTGAATTGTTTTTTTTTCCTATGTTAATTACTCTATTGATGTCTCAGGTTCCTGCTGATGGAGTTTTAATTACTGGTCACTCACTTGCCATTGATGAATCCAGTATGACGGGTGAAAGCAAGATTGTATGTTGTTCATGTATTCTAGTGACTTATTTATTAGTTTTTAATCCTTATTGAATGTTAAGAAATAAGTGTTCTGCAGGTTCACAAGGATCATAAAGCACCATTTTTAATGTCAGGTTGCAAAGTAGCAGATGGAGTTGGATCTATGCTGGTATAATATGAAATTATATTATTTGTGCTGGTCTGATTATTAGTTGACGAGCAACAGCATGATTGTTTTTAACGTTTGAATAATTATAGTGCAAAAGGTTTCCGCCTTATAAAGTTGCTGCATTCTGCTCTTTTAGCAGCATGCATGCTAATATTTTCTTTAGTAGTTTATCTTTAAACATGAGTTGGTATATGACATCATGGTATCGTTTGATTTATATGAATGACTCCTAATTGGTGGGAAAAGACTTGGTTGTTATTGTTTTTATCAAGGTAATCACAACCAGATTGGGGTGGAGCCGGTGTATGTACTGGTTCAAAGTTCAAAGGTCTGACCGTGGTCGGACCGGTAATAATAAATTTATTAATTTTTCATATAGTATTATAAAGCAAATAACAACAATTGTTGATGGAAGCGTGTTTTTCTCCTTATATTTCTCATTATAGGTAGTATTAAATACGTTTTTATCCACTTCTATTTCATTTTTTTTTCATAAGCAAAGTAGAGATATTAATTCATGAAGAAATATATATTTATAGTAGCACAAGTTGTACTAAGCTAGACCAAGTAACAAACTGGTCCATGTTTTTGACTTCCCAATGTCCCTTCCATGTATACTGCTGCAATGCAACAATTACAGCCACCATTTCGACCCACCCACTGCCAACATTATACCAAATGCTAAACAACATATATAACATCAACAATTCCTATTTTGTTATACAACAATAAAATGTTATCACACTAGAATCCACAAGCTGCTGTTAGAGTCTTGATGACCCTCTCCATCATTACATCAAGCATCAAGCTTCACACCAGCCAGACAACAACATCCAGCAAGGCAGCACTCACAGCTCCTCAGCAAAGTCTCCCGTAAAAAACAAATGCAAGTCTGTATTAAGAGTTTGGTCATCCTTTTCCCAATTGGAAAAGGTCCGACATCAGACACTTATAAAGCAAATAGGAGGACATCATATGTATATGAACTGAGTGTGTTCTGAAATACAAGTCAAGCCCCTTACATGTGTTTTTTTGACTAAAAAAATATGTGGTTCAAACACCCAAAACCGGACAAACGAGAGTTTTTACCGGTTTGTGCAGTTTTTATCTGGTTTTACAGTTTTTTGTGCGGTTCTTTCACAGAGCGATTCATGTGTTTTATTGAAACTTATGTTTGTTTGGTTCCCGATTAGACTGTTTAAATTGGCCAGTCCGGTCTGATTTTAATTACCTTGGTTTTTATGGTATTTAAGCTCATGTAAAAAATTCTTTTACAATGCTTCTACCCTGAGACATTTTATGCTTCAATATTTAGGTAACTAGTGTTGGTATAAATACTGAGTGGGGATTGTTGATGGCAACTATCTCAGAGGATACAGGAGAAGAGACTCCGTTACAGGTTTCCCCTGCCCAATCCAAAACAAAGAAAGAAAAGCTGTTGCTTTGGCTGTACCTTAAAGAAACCTACCTCACTTGTGTGTTAAAATTTGTTTTTTTGTTGGTATGTAATAGGTACGGTTGAATGGAGTAGCAACTTTTATTGGTATAGTTGGGCTTACAGTAGCTGCAGTTGTGCTTGCAGTCCTCTTGGGAAGGTAAACATAAGTTTCTCTTTTGGATGTACTAACTTATTAATGCAAGCTCGATGCGAACTTTGACTAGCTGTGTAATGAATTTGGAATTTTAGATACTTTTCTGGCAATACGAAAGATTTAGATGGAAAAGTACAATTTGTTGCCGGAGAGACTAGTATCAGCGATGCTGTAGACGGGGTCATCAAAATTTTTACCATTGCAGTAAGTGTGAATTCTGATTTATGTTTACTGCATTTTTTTTTGGTTCTTTAATTTTTTGTCATAGTTTTTCTCAACTAAATGTAGAGCCGCGCAGGTAACAATTGTGGTTGTTGCAGTGCCTGAAGGTTTGCCTTTAGCAGTTACCTTAACGTGAGAACATGTTACTAGTTTATTTTGTTGTGCAACACAAGATGTAGCCAATGTTAAGCTGACTGATGTTGTTTATTCTAATCTTTGTAATTTACATCTCAACCACTCTCATGACAGTCTGGCATACTCAATGCGGAAGATGATGGCAGACAAAGCCTTGGTAAGTATCTTATAATTCTCTAACAACACCTTAATATTCTTGTAATTTTTGCAACTATTTGTCATATTTAGTGTTAAAATGTGTTCTAACAATGGTACAGGTGCGAAGGTTGTCAGCATGTGAAACTATGGGCTCTGCTACAACTATTTGCAGTGATAAAACTGGAACTTTGACCTTAAACCAGGTGGGTTCCGTGATCCGAGGATTGGATAGTCTAAGAGGAGTTATGCCATAATTTACATGAGATCATTTATGTTTTCGTTGGCAAATACTAGGCTGCTATATGTTCGGGAGAAGCATACATTATGTATTTAAATTTAACATGGTAAAATAGATAAGGAACTCAACTGAAATAGAACAGCTGGTCAATAAATGGATTCTTTAGTAACTATTAAAAAGTACTACTCATAGATTAAACTAGTGATAGAGCCATTCTTGTGCGGGCAATGTCTCCAACTTCATTTTTTCTTTGGGTCAATTAGAGGTGCAAGCACGTGGGTAATATAAATAAAATATGGCATTGTAAAGAATTGAGCCTCATATCATATGACAAATGAGCTACAAGCTAGTTAGCAACGCCCATAGTTTTGTTACAGGCATAATCTATCTAATAGGGTTACAAGCTATTTGTTCATTCTGCTCAACTCCATGGTGCTTGCTGTATGCGTTTTCTTCCTTTAATTTATTTAGAATCCTTGAATTATCAGGACGTGACAGTAGCTTATTTTTGGAATTGTAGATGACTGTAGTTGAGGCGTATGTTGGGAAGAAGAAATTAAATCCACCAGATGACTCGTTAAAATTGCATCCAGAAGTTTTATCTCTGATAAATGAAAGCATAGCGCAAAATACAACAGGCAATATTTTCGTGCCTAAGGTATGTCTTGTCTTTCTTAAATTTAATAACTACATCTAAGATTCCCTTTTATGTTGTGATATTTGGCACTAAATTAACCCAATAAAGGATTTTCTAGTAGTCCAACAATAACAGTTTCTCGTGGTTTGATTGGATTTATTATTTGAGAACAGTATCTTGATTCTTGTGATTCTTAGACATGCAATCGCAGTTTCTGGTATAGTAGATAGTTTGTTTATCTTCTACATGATCTGTAACAATTCTGGTAGTTCTTCATTCCAATTTGCGCACATCGAGAAAAAATTCAAAAAAATTCCTGGGATTCTTTCATGAATGTTTGAATCATAGCATTATTAGCATTGCTTTCTGTGATCGTATTTGCGTTGGTAGGATGGTGGAGAGGCAGAGGTTTCAGGATCTCCTACTGAGAAGGCAATTCTATCTTGGGCCATGAAGGTACCCTCCATGATCTTTTAACTTTTATTTGTTTTTTATGTTCTTCTCTCTTCCTTGATTAATGTATTTATTTGAAGCTAAACTCATTGAATCCTCATGGCAGTTGGGAATGAATTTTGAACTCATCAGATCAAATTCAAAAATTCTCCACGTCTTCCCCTTTAATTCGGAGAAAAAGCGAGGTGGTGTTGCTGTGAAACCGGTAATCACTTGATAAAACTGTTTACTGAGTCATCCTTAGATTTAATGTACTCTATAACTTTTATGAGACTAAAATATCCATCCCATTGTGCTTTTGATATTTTTGGTCACTTTTGAACCTATTTAATTTCTAGAAGTGTATTTTGTTTCCTTTGCTATTTATGGAATCATATATAATATCATTTGGATGTTGTTTCCATCGACTTTCATATGCTAATCAGAAACACTTGGTATAATTTTTTTGGAAGGTGGACTCTGGAGTGCATATACATTGGAAAGGAGCTGCTGAGATAGTTCTAGGAACGTGTACGCAATATCTTGATTCAAATGGTCAACGGCAATCCATTGAAGAAGAGAAGGTTAGAAATAACAACTTCAAGTCGTGGAAAGTTTGTTGAGAGAATTAAAATCATTGAACTGAACAAATGGAAATTAGAAGAACATTTTCTTTTGGTTGATAGCTAACCCAAATTTAAACACCGACAAACACACCGAATAAGGCTACCATCTAATCACTTTATTCATATTAATGAGGTTAGAGTTGTGTCAAGTCACTCGATTGTATGCAATTATATATCAGTATTACTTTTTTATTTTACCAAAAATATAGCAACTGATAGCGGTTCATAATATTTCAGCACTTCCCTACATGAGTAATATTCATTTAAAAATCTTCAGGCATTCTTAAAGAAGGCAATTGATGACATGGCTGCTCAGAGCTTGCGTTGTGTTGCTATTGCATACAGATCATACGAATTGGACAAAATTCCATCCAAGGAGGAGGATTTAGACCAGTGGAACTTACCCGAACATGAGCTTGTTTTGCTTGCTATTGTTGGAATAAAGGTAAATGGCAAGTTTTTTTCACTTGTAATGTATTAAAAATTTATCTGTCACCCATAACTTGCAACTTTCTGAATAATTTAGTCCTGAACCATTATATATATAGGTAGGTAGATACTAATACAGTTTTAAATATCACAAATTTTTAATGAATTACAAATTGTGAGGTTGAAATTATTCTTTAGTGCTGATTTGTCCTTTAAAGTAACCCTGTATAATCCTTCTAACATACGTTGATCTGAATGTTCAGGATCCTTGTCGCCCTGGAGTCAAAGACGCTGTGAGATTATGCACTGAGGCTGGTGTTAAGGTTAAATTTCATATTGATCGAATCGAACAATTAGATATCACCGTATTTATATTGCAGTTGATCGAAAGCATTGAGGATAATGTTGGAGCGTAGCTTTTGACTTCAAAACTCGCATGAGTATTTGTCCAAAATGTAAAATCAAGGGATTCTAACAAATTGTATGTGTGTGAACTGTGAACCCATAGGTACGTATGGTTACTGGGGACAATCTTCAAACAGCAAAAGCAATAGCTTTGGAATGCGGAATACTGGTTTCAAATGAAGATGCGGTTGAGCCAACTATAATTGAAGGAAAGACATTCCGTCAACTATCTGATCAGGAAAGGGAACAAGTTGCTAAGAAAATAACAGTATGTGGTTCCTTCATTTTGGTTTTTTGTTATATTCATTAGCTGAAAGTAATGGAGAGTGTTACTCATCCACTACTAATTATTTTCACATAAAGAAATGCTGTTCAAGCTAGTGATCCATAGCACATATTAAATCTCTTGGGGTTCAAATATATATAATTTTGATTTGCAAAATATCTATAGGTGATGGGAAGATCTTCTCCAAATGACAAGCTTTTGCTTGTGCAAGCACTGCGTAAAGGAGGTGAAGTTGTTGCTGTCACAGGAGATGGCACTAATGATGCTCCTGCTCTTCACGAGGTCTGTATATTTCCTGGATGTACAGTATTCAGATTCAAAATTTCAAAGAATAAATTCGTTACTTGACACTAGTCTAAGGAAATGTTACGATTTTTTGTTGACTTAAATATGTTTTTTATAGTTAAAAAATACAATATTTTTAAAGATTAATTGTATTTGAATTTTATTCAATTGTGGTTCTTAAATCCTATATTTAACAAAATTAGCGTTAACTAACCACTGGGTATCTAGAGACAAAGCCCAGTACCCGTAGAGGCTTTACCCAAGGGAGAGCTATTTAGTATTGACCCAATTATTTGGAGATAAAGCACAGTACTTCTGGGGAAGCATAACTGTCAGCCAAGTGTGAGTGATGAAAAAGTCCACAAAATAAGCTACATGAAGATGGTATAATTAGAACATAGCAAAGCCTTAAGGATTTGGATTAAGATACAGTGTTTTGGCCCCTTATTCAACAGATTATGCAAAATGCAAAGTTGAGGCTAATGTTGTTCATGGTGACTTAAGTATGGAGTTTTGACATCCTTGCAAAGAAAAAACACCTTCTTTTTATGAATAACCTGGGTTAGATGCAGAGACCAAAAAGTCTATTTGCCTTGGATCTCAAAGATACAAGTTTGATTAGCGATTTGGGACCTTTTGAACAAAAAGATTTTTAGAAGTAGAGATGTCATACTTTTTGAGGATCAGACAACTAAATATTCCAAACAAGTTGAGAAACCTAAGTCAAAGGTTAAACAGTGATTGTAATCAGAAGTCATCCCCTATGGTATGTCATGATGATTTAGGGGGACAAGCTATCAAGACCAATCATAATGAAGCCGATAATCTATTCAAACACAAGTTAGAGGTGTTTAGTAGAGCAATCCACAAAGATTAATTATACACAACTATTATGGCAAAACCTACTAGATAACCTCAACTACGAATATCAACCAAACAGAGGCATCCATCTACTAGATATTTTTCAAATGAATATGTGACATTTACAAAAACAGGGAACTGCAAAGCTATGGCCAACTATGATATGGAAGAATCACACATATGATCTCATTGAGCTACTGGAGGGGAGATGGGCCTTGAAAAACAATTGGTTGTACCGAATCAAAGCTAAAGAGAGTAACTTGAGATTGGGGTATGAGCCTTCAATTAGTCAAATGATGTAATCAAAATAAAGACATTGATTTGGAAGAAATATTTTGTCTCAGTGCATGATCATAAAGAGATAGAGACAAATATTTCTATGATAAAGGTCAATTTGATTTGGTGTTTTCATCATATCTTTTTCTGAAAATTGTATAAACTATAAATGCATATTACAACAAAAGCTATAGTGGGGAATTTTTATTTGTTAAAAAAACTCATACAACCAAGATCTTTCACAGTTGGCACACAGTTAAGAGATTCTTCTAGGTAATTTTTGGTTCACCTAAAAAACATATATTTATCTCTTCATTCGATTTCAAATGTACATAGACATACCAACGTACAAATCATAAAATCACTTAAATTGTTCTCACAAATTTACACAATCATAATATTGTTCTTATTACAGTTGATATCTTGTTGTACTATTTCGCATTTTAGGCAGATATTGGTCTTTCTATGGGCATCCAAGGAACTGAAGTTGCAAAAGAAAGCTCAGATATTATAATCCTGGATGATAACTTTGCATCAGTAGTAAAGGTAATTAGTTATTCAGTTTAGCATGTTTGTATAAAGTCTTTTTTTTTCTTGATATGTCTGCGATTGGTACATCACTTCATATGGACAAGTAAAAAGTCACATGCATTTCTTTTGCTGTTGTATCTCTACATATATTTTTATGTTAATTGTGAAAAATAGGAAGACAGATTATTCAAGTTATGCTTGAGTGCGTAAAGCAACTCAACAACCATCATATTTATTATATACACTCCATAATTGGTTATATGTCTTGTTTACTAGAAAAATAGATACAAGTACGACTTCCCTAAGTACATTGGTCTAAAGTTTTCGTGGATTTTCTAATAGACCATAACATTTTATAAGATTTTTATGTGGTCTCTGAATTATATAACTTGGGATTTGCACTTTTTTAATGATAAAAGTACAAGTCATTATGCTAACTATGACTTGTATTGATATATAAAAGAATACAACTCGCAATCCTTAATTAGAACTTGCAGTTTTTTTAAGGCAATCATGATTGGCATCCACGGCTTGCACCAATTTTGTAATTGTATTTATATTTCTCCACATATTACAGGATAGAGGTGTAAATAGAACAATGTGTAAATTAAATTGTCTAAGATGTGTAGTTTCACTTTGTATAGGTTGTTCGCTGGGGGCGTTCTGTTTATGCAAATATTCAGAAATTTATTCAGTTCCAGCTCACTGTTAATGTCGCTGCTCTTTTTATAAATGTTGTAGCAGCAGTATCTTCTGGTGAAGTTCCTTTAAACGCAGTACAGGTACCTCACCCTCTTTAGTTGTGTGTATGTGTATGATTTGAACTAGGAATATTTTCTGATGTAAGATGCTTTTGGTACAGCTTTTGTGGGTCAACCTTATTATGGACACACTAGGGGCTCTTGCTCTGGCTACGGAACCACCAACTGACAGCCTTATGCACAGATCACCAGTTGGCCGAAGGTTTGGATTGATTGGCTTCCTCACTATATATGCAGCTTATGCTTAATATGATCTTATGTTTGGCTTTCAGGGAACCTCTTATAACGAATATCATGTGGAGGAACTTGTTCGTACAGGTATTGTTAAAATTCAGTGTATGTTTTTATTATTCTTTGATTTTGTTAGTAGTCCTAGTCAATACAATTTCCTAGATATTGAATGTGGCCCAGCTGCGCCAAGGAAAAGAATAAAAGACTGATTTGACTCCTTCATGCATGTTCCAACTTGGCTCAGGGCCGTTATAAATAGGTGTTATCTTATTAGACACATAAATTACTCATGTTTTTGCATAGTATTAGAGCAAGTTCTGATTCTATGACCTGTCTTTCTACTTTACTACCGCTACCGGCTGCGGCAAATGTCGCCGGCAGCACCAACTTTCAGTCTTTCAATTTTTGGCTTCAGTCATCGGTCGCCATCAAACACGACTGCCTTTCTAGCAACCAACCACACCACTACAGCTGCCTCAAAAGCGCTGCCTTCACTGTGCGTTTTTCCCTTCAAAGACAGTTGTTATTTACTCCAGCTGTCACTGTTCTGTCCTTTTTTACTCCGTTACAGCTGTACCAACACCAACTGCCCTTTTTCCAGTGAGACTCACCGTCCAAAACCACCACACACCTCCGCGCAATCCTCCGGCAAGCACGGCAGTGCTTTTCCCATTGCCAATCGACGCCGCACGCGCCGTCATGCATGTCCACCTTCTCTAGCGACACACCTCAACC
This sequence comes from Cicer cuneatum, assembly GCA_037974295.1. NCBI lineage: Eukaryota > Viridiplantae > Streptophyta > Magnoliopsida > Fabales > Fabaceae > Cicer > Cicer cuneatum. Next base: position 69,100,704 of record JBBPBO010001984.1, on the reverse strand, counting down.
AAATTCGCACGCGAGAGCGCGTTCACCTGTCTCCGGCCACTATATTTCATTGTCGGCTGTAGCAGATGCTCCTTTGCCACCTTCCACGGGTCTTTTCATCATTTGGTGATTTTTCAACTCCTTCTTCCGCACTGTTTCTACTGCTGCGAGAACTTGGTTTCGAGGACAAGGTACCATTTGCTCAGACAATCCTTTTATTCCCACCGACGGTCAATGCAATGGTGACTTTATTCCCACATGAATCTTTCAACTCCTCTTTCTGCATTGTATCTGCTACTGTGAGAACTTGGTTTCAAGGACAAGGTACTATTTTCTCAGGCAATTCTTTTATTCCCACCAACGATCAACCCAATGGTGACTCTATTCCCACATATGAATCAATTAGTGGTGCCTTTTATTCCCATCGACGATCAATCCAGTGTTGACTCTATTCCCACCTATGAATCATATTAGTGGCGCATTATATTTCCACAGATAATCAACCCGGTGGTGACTCTTTTCCCACGCATGAATCATTAATGGTGTTTTCTCTTCTCAAACTAGTCCAACAGTTGTCAAACTTAGTTTCAATTTTTGTTGTTAAAATGTTTTGACGTAAGTTTAAAACAGTAAGTTTTAGTTTGAGGGGAAGTGTTAAAATTCAATGTATGTTTTTATTATTCCTTGATTGTGCAACATCTTAGGCTAATTGTTATTAGTCCTAGTCAATACAATTTTCGAGACATCGAATATAATTATTGCAACATCATTATAAATAGAAGGTGTGTGATCTCATTAGACACATAAATGACTCATTTTTATAGGTATAATATTTTTTTTCTTTATAGACACCTTTTAAAATCGTCATTTTTGAGATCGTTCTATTTAACAGTAATCAATTTGGCATTTCAGGCTCTCTATCAAATTATTGTTCTTCTGATTCTTAACTTTGGTGGTGAAAGTATTCTTAGTCAAGATTCTAGGACACATACCTTACAAGTGAAGAATACTTTAATTTTCAACGCATTCGTCCTGTGCCAAGTAAGTACATGTTAATGAAAATATGAGATATTTGGTCATGCCCCTGCTTTCTCAGGGATTGATGGATCAAACCCTTCTTCATTCTTTCACCTACCAGGATATCTTTTTCTATGTTTGGGTTGATGAAATTAAAAGAAATGGAATCTTGTATGTTCCATTGCTTAAAAAGAATGAAATAGAAGGGGATAGAGTCAGTTTTTTTATTTCTTTATTCTTTCATAAAAATATCCAAACAACGAAATGGTAACTTTACTCCATTTCACTCCATTTTGTTTCATTTCATTCCATTCTATTCAACTATTAGATGTCTAACAAGGATTGGAATCATCAAGTGATATTATCCCCCAATACAATTGCAAGAATGTTATAGTCTAGTTAGTTCATCAAATTCTTATTTAACATCTTTATAATGTTTGACAGATATTCAATGAATTCAATGCTAGAAAGCCAGAAGGAATGAATGTCTTCAAGGGAGTGACTAAGAACCGTCTCTTCATGGGAATTGTTGGAATGACCTTTATACTTCAGGTAAATAGGCGTCATTCTTTTATTTATTTGCTTTGTTTCAACATTTTGAGTGCATCTTTGACACTATGTCAAATTGATAGATAATCATCATCGAGTTCCTTGGGAAGTTCACGACAACAGTGAAGCTTGATTGGAAGCAGTGGCTTGCTTGTCTTTGTATTGGGCTTTTCAGGTTAGTTCACTCAACTGCAGAAGGTTGATTATGACAATTCTGAGAGTATCACCCTCATGGTTAGCCAGCCGTCTTGATAATCATTTTACAATATGATAAATTGATAATCATTCTTCCCTATAAATATATCTTAGCAATATTACTTTATGAAAAAAAATTCCATGTGCAAGTTTGCAGTCAATTTAGTAGTTTTCATATGGATGGCCCTGGCCCTGCCTCCGAGTACTAACAGGCTGATTTTTTTGCCTTCCAACAGCTGGCCACTTGCGATAGTGGGAAAATTAATTCCAGTTCCCAAAACACCATTGTCACGGTGCGTCTTGAAGGTGTTCAGGCACTTGAAGAAGTCTCGTACTGCATAATAGGTTGCCAAACTTATCACCTGCAATTCAGAGTAAGCTAACGACCAACAGACATGTAACCATACATAGCGCTGAGCTGAGCTTTCTTTCTAGAAATTGTAACATAATGTATATTCAACGTATATATAGCAATTGTATCATTTTTAGACAAGTTCCTAAAACATATGGCAAAGTGAACAATGCATTTACCACTTTTCCCTTTTTTTTGGGTGGGATGGAGTGGGCCGTTGTCAAAAGTCCTATTGGAATGTGTATTGTTAAGTTCAAATGTGAATCGTTAAGTTTAAATTTGAATTGCTAAGTAAATTAATCAAATGAATTTTCACTTTGGAACTGATTCAATTCAATCTGCCAACCTCCTTACCATTTGCTGCGTAATTGACGTCTCCATATATTGAGAAATGACACTTCATCAATGATTGTTATTATATACTTGTGATTGAATTATCAGCAATTGGAATTTAAAAAAATTAATAGTATGGTATATACCGTACTTAAAGAATGTTAATAACGTTTCTTTAAGAGACTTTTTTTTAGTTGACAAAATAGACTTTACATAAATCTCATTTCCATGTTTGGTCAAACCCGATCTAGTTAGTGGACAAACTTCATACAATAATTAAAAAAAATGTTATAAAAGACTCCGCTGTTAGCATTTCTTCAATGCGAAGACTCTTAGAAATGCATGGAGTGTATTAGAAATGCACAAAAAATAAGGTACATATATATTTTATGAGTATTTTTCAATCTCTTTTTTAGTGAACGCTCAGATTGTGCTGTCTTAGAGCATAATATTATTAAGTGGAATAAATTAAATAAATGAGCATTAACATAGGAAGCAAGAGCTTGGTTTTGCTTTGCTTGTGAACTAAACATGACAGTCAGTAACAACAATATACAAAGTGGTTCTTCTTGGAAACATAAGAAGGCATGGAATTGGAGGTGGAACCAGAAATATCAGCTGGAAACTGTATGTAACAGTTTTTTCAATCCACATTATGATATTTGTGTCTGCATAAAATAACGAGTTTTCTCATATTTTTCAATTAGCCTGTTTAAATATCACTTTCTTGCATGATGCGGATATGGATTTACATATATGCAGTTGTTAGTGATATGCTCCAATGAGATTTTTGGTTTTCGATAATAAAGATTGTCTCAAACTCAAGATCACACACATGTTTTAACAAGAGCTAATAGGATTAGTAGTACAGTATTCACCAGATAAAGGGTCATCTGAAGCACAATGCATACAACAAAAGGGTTATCATGATTATTAATATTGATACAAGTAAGAGAACTTTTAGCCCTTCTTACTTATTTTCTGTGGATTAGAAGAATCTGATAATTGCTTCGTAACATCTGTCATTGTGGGCCTCTTGTGTGGATCCTTCTCAGTACATCTCAAAGCCACCGTAAGCACTTTGGTAACATTTTTCATTATGTTAGTATCTAAAAATTCATCTACAAGGCTTGAATCAACAATTTGATTTATTTCTCCTGTTTCACTCCACACGGATCTAACCCATCCCACTAAATCAGTACCCTCCAAAAATGAGTGAACTGCTACTTTCTTTCTGGTTATCAGCTCAAGCAAAACTACCCCATAACTGTACACATCACACTCCCTACTACTTGCTGTTGTGTAAGCATTCTCTGTCACAGGTCAATATAAACATGTTAATCCATATGATAGATAATTTTGCTAAGATAAGAAAAGAAAACTCCAATCAATCAATAGTTAGTTACCTGGTGCAATATAACCAATTGTGCCCGGCACAGATAAGGAAGGAATTGAAGTAGAAGATTGGTCCAAAAGTTTGGCAATACCAAAGTCAGCAATGTGTGGCTCCATATCAGAGTCTAGAAGTATGTTGTTTGGTTTGATGTCTCGGTGCACTATGGGAGGATCACAGTCATAATGAAGATAAGCCAACGCATGAGCAATTCCAACAGCTATCTTATATCGGACATTCCACTTTAAAGATGGTGGTGGTTTCTTTTCATGCAATACATCATAAAGGCTTCCATTTGGCATGTAGTTATACAGAATCAGACCATAATCTTTTCTTAACCAAAAGTTTTCCAGTTTCACCAGATTTCGATGCCTAATTTGTCCAAGGGTTCGAATTTCTCTGACCATGCTCAAGTTCTTACCTTTGCTGGCAGCAAATGCTAACTTCTTTACAGCAAAAGCTTTGTCTTGGTCTACTAGGGCTTTATAAACAACTCCATGGGCTCCTCTGCCAATAATATACCGATCACTTAGGTTCGATGTAGCCTCCATGACTTGGTTAAGAAGTGAAGAAGAACCTCCATGAGCAGCGAAATGGACTTGCTGCTGCTGCTTAGATTTTCTGCCGAAAACGATTACATAAACTAATCCCAACAACAGCAAAACAACAAATATTGAGGTTCCAAGAGCTATCATCACAATTGAAACTTTACCGAGGCCTTTGTGATTAAGTGTTTTGATATCAGTATCACATCGTTTTAGATGGCTGCTTTCAGTGCAAACCAAGCTATTGGATGGTGAACAACGGATACATAGCCCAGAATTCCCCAAAAATGATGACATGGGAGAATTAAGCAGCTTCATTAGCATATTTGGTATGGGTCCCTGAAAAGAATTGTATGAAATATTGATTTGAAGTAATGAAGGGAGTTCATCAAGAACTTGTAAGCTTCCTGTCAAATTGTTCTGAGATAGATCCAGCACTTGCAATGTTTTCAAATTTCCAATTTCCACAGGAATGTCACCTATCAGCCAATTAGAACTTAGATTCAACCCATAGATCAAATTATGCAATGCCCCAATGGATCTAGGAATTCTTCCTCTAAACATATTCCCACCAATATGTAGTTCAGAAAGATCTGTAAATACAGACAAGAAAACTGGAATGCCACCGCTAAATTGATTCTCTCTCAAAATTAATGTGTTTATCCTTGTCCACCTCTGCAAACTTGATGGCAATGAACCATTCAAGAAATTAAATCCCACATCAAACTTGTCCATTTTGGTACAGTTTGAAAGCTGAATTGGCAAAGGACCTTCAAAGTTGTTGTGAGCAAGATTAAGAGTCCGAAGATTGATGAGGTTTCCTATCTCTGAAGGTATAGGCCCGCTAAGTTTGTTATCTGAAAAAATAAAGTCAGTGAGATTTGTGCAGTTTCCCAAAGTGGATGGAATGGAACCATTGATTTTGTTGTTGCTGATATCAATGAATAAGAGATTGGGATTGCTTTCAAAAGGAGGAAGAGGTCCAGTGAAGTTGTTATGTTTAAGAATGAGTCTTGTTAGAGTTGTACAAGTTCCAACATCAGGAGGTATGCTACCTTGAAGTTGATTGATTCCCATATTCAGAACTCTCAACTTTTTGCCAAAACAAAGATTTGGTGGGAGGTTGCCAGTGAACCTGTTATTTGTGAAGTCCAATAGCAAAAAACTGCTATTCATTCCCAAGCTTTGTGGTATGACTCCAGAGAACATGTTGTTAAACAATGAGATATTTTTGAGGTGCTTGAGCTCTGTCATCTCCAAAGGAAGTTCCCCAGAAAGGGTATTATTATACACAATTAGATGCTCAAGACTTTGAATCTTCCAAATTCCAAGTGGAATTTCACCTCTCAATTGGTTTGAAAACAATTCAAGGTCCTTCAATTCACTCAGTTTTCCTATTTCACTTGGAATGTTTCCCTCAAGTCGGTTGGAATACAAGTGCAACTCATTCAAAGACTTGCAGTTACCGATTTCCGGAGGTATTTTTCCTGACAAATGGTTCACAGAAAGGCGTAGACGGGATAGCTTTGTGAGCTTACCAATGGAAGATGGAATAGTTCCAACCAAGTTACAATTCACAGCAGCAAATTGTGATAAACAAGTACAATTCCCAATGCCTGAGGGAATGCCTCCACTAAAGACATTGTATGATATATCCAAAAACAGTAAATTTTTACAAAAGGAAGAACCCATTAATGGAATGGTACCTGTTAGAGTGTTGACGGCAACATCAAAACGAAGTAGATGATGGAGATTGTTAAGAGTGTGAGGAAGGACACCCTGCAATTGGTTAGAATTCAAAAACAAGTCTTGAAGTTGAGTGCAGTTGGCAATGGATGAAGGAATTGTACCAGAAAAGTGATTACTTTGGAGATACAAGTAACGAAGTTGAGTGATGTTGGAAATAGTAGTTGGGATGGGACCTGTAAAAGTGTTATAAGAGAGATCAAGAAGGTGGAGGTGAGGGATTTGAGTCAAGGAGTGAGGAAATGGACCAGTGAGAAAGTTAGTAGAAAGGCTGAGATAGGTGAGGGTGTGGAAGTTGTTGAATGAGTGAGGTATTTGACCGGTGAAAGAGTTAGCAGTAAGGTCTAAGTGTTTGAGGTGGGTGCAATTAGCAATTTCAGGTCCAAGTTGACCAGAAATGTCATAATCAGCGAGGTTAAGAGAGATTACATGGTGATGGGAAGGGTCACATTGAACTCCAAGCCATGAGCATGGTGTGGAATGAGAGGCATTCCATGAGGAGTTTATGGAAGGAGGTAGTGATGTCCAGTGTGTGATGAATGACAAGAGAGCCACTCCATCTGAGTTGAGTGAAGTAACAGTAAGAGTAACACCGTACAAATACAAGATGGAAGAGAATAAGAGAAGTCTCATGGCAGGTTGGTTGGTTGCAGCAGAATAGATGAAAATGTAATTGTGAGAGTAGAGGACAATAACAACATTAATTAGTATATTATGTGAGGTGGTGGTGTTTGTCTTTATCTGTTCCATTGGGTTGCTCTTTGTCATTACACATTAGTTTTGAGTTCACACTTACTACTTACTTCACACGCATTCACATTCACATTCACCACCTTTTACACTTTTCTATATTCAACTCTTTTCTTCTTTTTTTTTTAGTTGAAAGCGATTTATTCCTACAATCTCTATGTAAAAGATCAATACATTCTTATCTTAAAATATTCAAATTTTCCAGTCAATTAGCAGATTTGATTTCATTAATCAAATGATTAAAGAAAGACCTGTCAGATGAAGTAGTAGGAGTGCACTTTTTGTTTCTAGTAAGACTGAATAAAATAGAAAAAATGTTTAAAAAGTTCTACTGATGTTAGTGTTAATAATACTGATTACCAAACCTTACCACAATTGCATCTGTAGCTGCAAACCTACTCCTGCACTTTATATAACTAGATTCTGACCCCGCGAGGGTGTTAATATGTAATTTTTCTATTATTTTATATAATTACTTTTCACTATAAAAATATAAATATGCTAACGTGAAATAAAAATAATTTATTTATTTTTATAAATATTATTTATTTATTTGCTTATACATTAAATGTTAGTTTGTTTGGACCATTGTTATTCTTAAACTGTTTTATAGTATTTTTAAAAAAATCAATATCCACGTTTTACGTTTTAACCAACACTCTAATTTAGAGTTTCTCAAATTTACGTCAAACATATATTTTTAGTTTGATTGCTGAAAGATGCTTTCAAACATGTGTTTAGTTGAAATAGCTATAATTGTTTTCTTGAGGAACCTTTGAGCATTTTTAACCGGTAATATTAAACCATTTGTTGTGATACAACCAAATAAATTGTTAATTTGAAATTAGAGAATTGAGATCGAATAACATTTTTTAAAGTAAAATTGAAAGTTAAAAGACACGTGACAAATTGACATCTCAACTATTTAATTATTTGCAACACCCTAAAAGTATTATTAATAAAATGAAAAGATCGATAACAAAAAATAAAGAAGAAAAAAAATTAAAATTCACTAAGAACGGATAACCTATTTATTTATATTGATAAAATGAAGGTATTGTTTAAATAACAAGAAGTTGAATCATATAATAACACTATTGTAAATACAATTAATTAATTTAAATGATTTTCTTTGTCAGCATATATATGTTACCACACAACCATATATCAAGAAATAAAATCAATTATATATTTAATTTGTATTGTAAAATTGAAAATGTGTTACAATATATTGCTTTTAAAGGATAAGTGTATTGTATTATCATTTTAACTAAATGGTCCACGATTACTTTCAAAAACAACTTGTACTTTATCATTTTATATAACAAAGACAAATCAATCATAATGTTTTACGTTAAAATCACTGTACAATGATGTTTTATATAGTTGTAATGACTTTTAGAGTTCATTGTTTTTAGAGATGTAATATTTTATTAACTTTAACATTTTGTTAAAAGTTTGTTAATTTTTTGTTAGTGTGATTTAAGTGATATTTTATTTTCATTTATAGGTAATGAAGTACAATTAATACATATTTGAATTTTGAATTAACGTCTAGCTTGGTTGGCGAAGAATGACAAAGTTTTAAGAATAATGTTTTAGGTGCAAAATCGGATAAAACTAACTATATCCCTAATTCACTTAAAAAAATATGTCATTAATATTTTGTAAAGAAAGATTAAAAGTAAAATTTTCAAATTAAATTTAGTATTAGTATATATTTATTTGTTGAAACTTGAAACGTGTTGTTTAAAGTAAATTTCAATTATTTATCAAATAACTATCAAAAATTTATTTATTATTAAAAAAATCAAAATTGCAATAGGTTTTTTTTTTATTAAAATTAAAAAAATTAAGTTCACATTATTTTAAAAATTCATATATTTTATGATGATTGAGTTAAATGAGAGATAAATTTAGACTCTCTAATATAAAATTGATTAAATATCAAAGTGGTCATATTTGAAGATCATATCAAATATGTAGATGAAAATAGCTTTTTATTTTAAATTTGAAGACACAAACTATATTTTTTTAAGAGGATATAAACTACAATTTGTGATGAAATTCTAATATAATGAAAGAGAATTGTGAATATATTTTAATTATTAATAATGATATAGAATATGTCATTATTTTGTGAAGGAATATTAGAAGTAAAATAATAGCTTTAAAGATAACTGAATTTTCAAATTAAATTTAGCATTAGTATGTATTTATTTGTTGAAACTTTAAACATTTTGTTTAAAGTAAATTTCAATTATTTATCAAAAATTTATTTATTAACTATTAAAAAAAAAAGCACGGTTGAATTAGATGAACAATGAATTTAAACCTTTAATATTGATCAATTAATTAAATATGAAAGAAGTTATGTTTGAATGTCATATAAAATTTGTAGATGAAAATAATTTTTTTAATTGTAATTTGAAGATATAAGCTACGTTTTTTTTTAACTGACATAAGCTACAAATTGATGTAGATAATACCAAAAGTAAGGTGAAAATCTAATAGAATGAAAGAGAAATACAAATACATAAATTATAACTTACATACAAATGCAACGTTTCAAACTCAAATCTACAATTTTTGAAATATGTAGAGATGTCTCTATTCTAATTTTTTTCATCTTTCATCAATACAACTATATAGTTGTATGGACAATTTAAAGTTAGTTTCATAAACGTTTTGGTTCCAAAAACTAACTAGAGATAGTTTCATATTTGTAAATGATTACGTAAATATTTAGGATGATGTAAAATTAGATATGAGGTATTTTATTAACAATTAATTGGAATATGTAAAGTTAGAAATGTAGAAATACCAAAAGTTGATTGAAGTAAAAAAATAGTATAATTATTTTCATAAAAAATTGTGTAAAAATTTTAATATATACGATTACGTGTGAAATACAAAAATTAAATTAATAAATAAAATATGTAAAATAAATTATAGAAACATAAAAAAAAAATCAGATAAACATATAAACATATAAATTATGTAATACAGATAATATAATATGACACGTAAATATATAATATAACATTCAATAGAATTTATATAAATAGATCCAGAACATCGGAAATTAGTATATTATAAAGGCGACAAAAGTGTTAGATAGACCTCACATGACCATTAAATAACATCTGAATCATTGCTATACGGCCATAATTTCCGATCCAGCTTGACTGGACTGACTGATTGTCCTCTGCATTAATGTGCTCAGATTTTGATAAATCATGGATAAAAATCAGGCTATTTAAATTTAAATTATAAAATAAAGTTTTACATTTTTGTACCACGTCGATTAATAACGAACAACCATAAATATATTTGACCGTAAAGGTGAACATGAGTGCGGGTCAATCCGATTACTTAATCCAATTCAACTCAATTTTTATTCGTACTCGATCATGTTCAGGTATGACTCGACTCAACCTGTTTATATTTAGTTCGGGTAATGGATTCAACAATTTGAACCCGTTGACTCAACCCGCGGTAACTAGTTATATATATATTTTTTTAATTTTTGTTTGGTAGCTCAATAACAGGTGTTTATAACTGATTTTTATATGAACGCTGATGTAAGGAGTTTATGTGTCTAGACTAAATATAGAAATTTTTATTTTTTTTTGAGAATAGGCTTCAAAAATTTATTCTTCATTAGCGTTTAATTTGTTTTGACCTTATAATCTTGTATATGACTACTCATAAAATTCGTATTTAATTTTTAAAGTGTCTCGTTCAAAAAAGCAATATAATTTTTTAGTTAAATACTATTTATTTAAATGTTATATTTTGCTATAGTTTGCATAATGAATGTATGAACTCAAAATTTATCTTTATGATTAATTTAGTTTAAATTTTTTACATTTGTCAAATACAATTTTTTTGAATTAATTACTATTTATTTGAGTTAAATACTATTTATGAGCAAAAATGATGCTTATGTAAAAGCTTATACTTATGATAAATTTAGATTAAATTTTTTATATTTAAATCTATTAAACACTTTTTTTTTAGTTTTTTATTTGAAAATGAAACACTACTATTAAAAAGTGATGGTAGTTAAGTGGCCGGATCTTTTTTGGGACCAAAGTGGACGTGACATTTGAGTTATAATTTTTTAAATAAAAATTGATACATAACAAATAACCCTTAAATAAAGGTGTACATGGGCGCAGATCGAACTGCCAACCCGCTCACTCAACCCGTTTTTGACCGGGTTGGTTCAGATTAAATAAAAAAAATACGGGTTTAGAACTTAACACAACTCAAAGATAATCAATGCGGTAGAGTATCAAATTTTGTTAAAACTCGCTCAATCGAACCCATGTACACCCCTATATAATTGTGGGAAATATCCGACCCGACTACAATAAATTCAAATTCCATAATTTCATTTAAAACCAACTCTGCCATGTGTCAAGTGGATATGATTTTAGTTTAGTAAATATTTGAATATCAACCAATTTGATCTATTTTGATTAATATATATTTTTTACAATTACAACAATAAATGTTTGACCCAATAGTAACATCACATTGTCAAATTGTCATTTGAGTATAACAAATTCTAAAGCCATTATTTAATGGACGAGAAAAACCCACACTTAACCAAAAGTGGAGTGGATTTGGGTTTAGATTTTCCACAAACTTCTTATAACGCTTTCTGTTTGCTTGCTGTATGAGACTCACAATACTGATTTCATATTAGAATCTTTCCCATTTCATTTTAAAAATTTAACTTTTCTTGCAAACCCAATAGATTTTTAATACTAACAAAATAAATACATAAATTACAATTAGACTAACATAACATATTTTTTAGATAATTTATAGAGTTAATAATAAATATAAAATAAAATATGTTGATTTTATTTGGGTCGATTGAGTGGCCAATTTTTTTATAACTTTGTTTGAAAATTAAAATTTAAAAAAACAAATTAAAAAATGTATAAAATGAGAAATTTAAAAAAACAAATTAAAAAATGCATAAAATGAGAATTTACTGAGTAGTTTCTCATAAAATAATAATTTTTGGAGATGTATTTTTTTTAAATATATTATTTTATTATATTAAAATATGTAATAATTAATACCTAAGTTATTACATGTCATTATTATTTTTTGAATTTATAACACATGAGTTCAAAATAACTTATATTATTTTTAAGTAAATTATTTTTAGAAATAGAAAGTTAAATATTATTTTTTGTGATAAAAGTGGTTAAACCCACTTTCTTTTAACTTACTTCATTTAATCTTAAATATAAATAATTTTAAGTCAACAAAATTTTAGACTAAATAGTTCTTGATTTAAAACTGTTTATATTTAAGATAAAATAAAATATAATAAAAGGGCCATAATACAATTAGGAGCAATAACATAAAGACAGCAGCTAGTCTAAAATATAGACTCTAGCAAGAGTATGATGAGTCTGTTACGGTCCTTCTGGTCCCAAGCGGAGGATGAAAGCGAGTGTTTTGCATGATCAGCCCACACCCATTGATTCCTACACTTTCAAATGTTAGCTGTCGGAAAAAAACACAAATTTCAAATTGAATAAAAGATAAAATTCCATAAAACTTTATAAAAAGCGGAACCCCGCCCTTATAATAATAAGATTCCAAATTATAGTGTCCGAATCAGCTCAAATATGTGTAAATGTAATGGAATACCCAATATAGGCTTGAGGTTGCACCTAGAACGGATCCATGGATCATTCCAAAAGTTGATATGAAATCCAAAACTTCAATGTTATGAAATCCAAAACTTCAATTTGCAACCCCTTCTCCTTAATGTCATAAAAAACATTTTTTTTATAATAACAAAAAATTAAGAGTATATTTAATTTGTTAAGTTTATTTATTAAAATATAATAAATATTTTAAAATTATTAATTTATCTCTGACAACGACTAAATGATATATAGGACACGGTGTCTATCAACTAAATGTTAAACACTAAATATAGTATCTTCACTTTTGCTACCTGCACCCCCGTTTTTGCTTCCCATACCTCCTAAGTTTTTTTAAAAACCAAAAACTCTAAAATACCCTTCTATCTTCTATCTCATTAGACCACTTTCTTTTTCATTCTTCATCCCCTTTTTCACCTTCTTCCACATTTTAAACCCAAAATTACAAAACCTAAAAATCATCCATAACTCACCTACTATAACTCATTATCATTCAAAACTCACAACATTTACTCAAACCTTACAACCTATTAATCTCATATTGTCATTGTTGTTAAAGTGTTTAAAGAATATACGTTCAAAGTTTTGATTTTGGTTGAGTTTCTTTTTTCAAATCTGGAAATCATACGTGAACAACTGAATTTGCGTAAACAATGGAGTTCACGTGAACTCATATGAAGCAAGGGTACGTGAACTGAATTCACGTGAACTCAGTTCACCTAAGTTAAATTTTTTGCCCAATTTGTGCGTACGTGACCTGAGTTCACGTGAGTTAAATTTTTTGTCTAATTTGTGCATATGTGAACTGAGTTCACGTAAAATAAGTTCAGTTCAGGTACTATTTTAAAAAACCCAGAATCACAACGTTTTAATGAGGTAGAAGACTAAAGGGTATTTTGGGATTTTTGATTTTTAAAAAGACTTAGGGGGTGTGGGAAGCAAAAACGGGGGTGCAGGTAGCAATAAATAAAAATTCGAACTTATGTTCATCATATTCATTACTCTTTTAATTTTTGATTTCTGGATTCAACTACCTGCCTTCGCCTTGGGATGTTTTTCAATCTGCTGGCCTGTGACATACTATAGGTAGTAGGAGTATCCGATAACTGATTCTTAATTAGGTTTTGTAAATTCGATTATTGACCCACCGAATACTGTACCCAATAATAGCATACTACATATCTTTGATTGCATAACATATATAATTTTTTATTTTTTATTTATTTTTACACAGCCAACCTTGGTTGATACCAGCTAGCATGGATCTTAATGATCTTAACAAGGTCTGGGAAATTAAGCCTCTTAAGAGAATTGGAGAAGATGAAGCCAGTAAGATTCTTCAAAAAGTAGCTAATCAGGTGCAACCCATTATGACTAAAAGAAAATGGAAAGTTAAGGTTCTTTCTGAATTCTGGTACTTTCTCATTTACCTCCCTTTCACTTCATGTTTTGTTGTTACACTTGTGTGCCTGCCACTATTATTTTTCTAACAAACATTACAATACAGTCCTGCCAATCCATCCCTTTTAGGGCTAAATATAGGACCAGGTGCAGAAGTTAAGTTGAGACTACGCAAGCCTAACCGGGAGTGGGATTTCTTCCCATATGAACATATTCTTGATACCATGTTGCATGAGCTTTGCCATAATCAACATGCTCCCCACAATGCCCACTTTTATAACCTTTTGGATGAAATCAGGAAGGTAATCATGCTTTGCTCCCTGTCTATATATTCAAATGCTTTCTTTGAGTTATGATGACCTTTAAATAGCATGTGCTTTGCAATGGTATGCATTCACCCTGCACTATTCTGGTGATGCACGCATGGTTTTACTTGTCTATATAGATGAAAAACTAGTTCAGTTTTTAGAGGGTACAGCACATATATATCTCGCTATATATTTTTCCTAGTTATAGACATTTCATGTTGATAAAATTCAAAAGAAGATTGTCATCGATAGACATTGCTGAATCAAAAGTGGAATCTTTTTCCCTGGTTTCATATGCTGTGTACTAGTTCTTTGTTAAACTAGGATCTTATTTATGTTGTCTTACTACCTTTTCATATATGTGCACATTCCTGTTAGTATCTATCATAGATGAATTGCTTTCTTAGTTCAGGTCCTATTTGCATGCAGGAATGTGAAGAATTGATGGTCAAAGGGATCAGCGGCACTGGGAAAGGATTTGACCTTTCTGGGAGACGTTTGGGTGGATTCTTCCAGCAGCCGCCTTTGTCATCACTTCGCCAGACTGCAATGGCTGCTGCTGAAAGCAGAGCACAGAATGGAGTTTTGCTGCCTTCTGGACCTCAGCGTGTAGGTGGTGATAACAATATTAAGTCTGCTCTGAGTCCGATACAAGCTGCTGCCATGGCTGCTGAAAGGAGACTACATGATGACATGTGGTGCGGGTCAAAGTCTGCAGGGGGAGACACTTACAATCAGGAGGGTAGAAGTTCATGCGGACCTTCTGTGAGATCTATTCAGACTCCATGTATTCAATTTGCAGTCGCCAAGGAAACAACCGGGGAAGCAAAATGGCAGTGCAATACTTGCACTTTGTTAAATAAGGTACAATTTTTTTTTTTATTTGTTTAATTACGAGATTGGTACAACAAAAACAACTACCATTATATACTAAAGATGGAACATTTGGTTTTAAATCTCTCATAATGGTTTGATCTATATTTTTCCTTAATCTTCCTTTACCTTTAGTTATGTGACTCCTCCATTTGTTCCTGGTCGGTGCTTTAACAAGGCTTTTCCATACATGTCAAAACTCCAAACTGCCAAAGACTAGATTCTATCTTCTTATTTGCAATGACAACTAATCTGATTTTTTTTTTGCTTTTATGATTGTATTACTAATCCAATGTTACCTTGTGTAACCACTCGTCTAGTGTATCATTTTCATATCAATGTCAGGTTTACTTTCTTTTTTGATTTTTTACAGCCAATTATAAGATTGATAGAATGCATAAAAAATTATTGTTTTGACTGGATTTTATATTAATCTATGTGATGTGTCCAATGTTTCTGCTTCATTGTTGTGTACCATGACAAATAGATTGACCCTGTCAATTTGAAATTTTGCAATCTGCAACCTCTATTCAATTTCAACTCATGTTGAAGAATAAAATAAGTCATTCAAATGTCATTTTATACCTTGACACTTGTTGCATTTGCTGATATGGGTAAATTTTGCAAGCTATCTTGACAAGTGAGGAGGTATATGCAGGCTGTAATTTTTGTAGGATAAACTTTGTTTCAAGGAATCAGGATCTTTCTATCATAGTGATACTGTAAGTTGTTCGATCATAGATGTACCCAAATGTTTTGTTAGCAAGTAGATGATTTAAATTGTAAAAGGGTTACAGAACCTCATGGTCAGGGAAATGATGTGGTGTCATTTGTTCACTAATTAGTAATTAACAAATGAAATAATGAATGTAGCCAACTATTGTTATTGTAGACGTAGTGATCAAGACTAGGTAAGGTTCTTCTCTTCCATATGGTAGAATAGAGCTCTTCCCCGGGGCTTTTATTTTGAACAGGTACTTAAATCTATATTGATCATTATCAACAGAACATATGCTACGCATGTAATTCGCAGTTGCAGATGTTTCCAAACAATTTAATGGACCAGCTTTGCTAGGAGGCATGACATCGCTTGATTAATCTTTTTCAGTTATAAAAGAAAATGGTGGATACAACTTAAACTTTGACACTGAAATGAGTAACTGTACTTAGACAACTTTCTATTCACAACTGTGAACTAATGCACTTGATCAGATAATGTTGTTGAAAAACATATCAAGTGACGGTTATCTATAATATAATATGCTTAAAAGTTGTCGAGTAGTTTTTATGTTTTACTTTTACCCCCACACCTTTTCCAAAACACATTATATGAAGTGGTTTAGTTAATTAGTGCATTTCGAACTAAAACATTGTCCAGTGGATTATTTTTTTAGGTGTGATCTTTTTTATGTAATCAAAAAGCCATTCAAGAGATTTTTAATAATGGTACTCTCTTAATTAAATATAAATGAATTCTGCTGCTGATGAGTTGGTTTATTGCAGCCATTGGCATTGCTATGTGAAGCCTGTGGAACAGAGAAGCAGAAAGATGTTTCAAAGTTCAAAGTTTGGCCTTGCAAATTTTGTACACTAGAAAACAGCATTGAGCTTGATAGATGCTTAGCTTGTGGAGAATGGAGATATTCACATGGCCCACCAGTCTCCATTCGCGGGCCTTATGTTGGCACCTAACTGAACGCAAGACACAAACAATGCTTATCCTTATAAATAATATGGCAACGTAATCGCATATTTGTTAATCATTTTAGTAAAGAAATATAACACTGTATATGTAGTGTATGAGGTTGTTGTGAGAAATTAGACATATAATAAATTTACTAATAGGACATGTTTATTTTGTTTCAAACTTAAAGAGTGAATAAGAAGGAACAAGTAAATTAAGACTAATTACTACAATGGTTATTATTATTATTATTGTTGTTGTTTGAGAAAACGTGCGGAGAATAAAACAAATATATGTGTAAAGTTTTGCATTTTTTTTGAAGTTACTCAAAGCCGTGAAACACATTTGGAACATCGACAGACTGCTGATGCCATGAGGGTGTGATTGCTGCCTATTTCAACTGCAACGAATCTGAATCGGAAAGCCTTTGGTATAAAACAACTAAATAGAACTTCTAAATACCCGAATAGGATTCACACCAATCACCACAAATATAAAACTTGCAATTATATATAGGAACTCTTCTGGCCTCAAAATTTGAATCCGTTAATGAATAATAAAATTAATGATGTTATCCAAAGTTTGAACTCACAGTATTTTTTTGGCTCATTTCAAATAAACATTGAAGGGTGGATTAACGGCCTTAAAAACTATTGGAGAAATAAATGTAGTTTAAAATAGGTTAGTAACCCCTGTACAAATTTAATAGTAGAATGAATTAAGTAAGCAAGCATTTTAAGTATTAGTTAATTAATTATAATAAAGGGTAATAATGATAATAATTTTGAAAAAAAGAAGAAAAGAAAGGAGGAGATATTTCGAGGAAGCTTCGGGCGCTCGGTCGCAGGTGTGACTTCCTTCCATACATACATACATACATACATCTATCCCACATGCCGGCCATTCAACGCCAATAGCCAGCCAGCCAGGCAGCAGTCACTGCTTCCATTTTCTTCATTCATTCATTCCTCTTAATCAATACAGATTCCAGATTTATTATTATTATTATTATTATCATGTGAGGTAGAGTGGTAGCTAGATTAGATTCAACAAAACAAACAACTGATTTTGCTGCTGCTGCTGCTACCCCCAATCCTGGCTTACTACAAAGGTAGGTAAACTTGATTTGATTTGATTTGATCTCATCTTTATCTGATCTGTGTTGCTTCTTCCTTTTCATCCCTAATTACTTAATACAGTTGCAGATGGGTTCTGTGTCTACAGAGGTCAAGATGGACACTGATTTCGACGAGGAGACTCCTTTCAGTACTTCACCCTCTGCTTCTATTGCTGCATCTTCTTCTTCTTCTTCTAAACATCACACTTTTAATTTCGAAACTGCAGTTAATTTGCCCAAATTCAACCATTCACGTACAAGACGAATCAGCAAGAGTATATATATTGTTTTAATCAAAGCAAAGATCAACTTGTTGCTACCTTTTGGTCCCTTGGCCATCTTCCTACATTATACCACCACCGCAAAGCATGTATGGGTCTTCTTCTTCGCCTTATTGGGTATCGCTCCTTTGGCTGAACGTCTAGGTTATGCTACCGAGTACGTCTTCTCTCTATTCAAACTTACAAACTTCAAACTTCAAACCCCCTTTTTTCTATCTCTCTACTAATTTTCTATTCTCTCTCATTCAGACAGCTTGCCTTCTACACCGGACCAACAGGTATTACATACTTGCTTCTATTTGTTACATCACCTTATTACTGAATTTTGTCTTTCTCTATTTAACTCTTACTTTTGTTCCTATCTGCAGTTGGGGGTTTGCTTAATGCCACGTTTGGCAATGCAACTGAAATGATTATATCAATTTATGCATTGAAAAGTGATATGATTAGGGTTGTTCAGCAATCTTTACTTGGTTCAATCTTGTCAAATATGCTTCTAGTTCTAGGATGTGCATTCTTTACTGGTGGGATTGTCCACTACAAAAAAGTTCAGGTTTTCAATAAGGCAGCTGCTGTTGTCAATTCGGGGTTGCTGTTGATGGCTGTAATGGGAATACTATTTCCTGCTGTGCTTCACTTTACTCACTCAGAGGTTCATCTTGGGAAATCGGTCTTATCTCTATCAAGATTTAGCAGCTGTATAATGCTACTGGCCTATGCAAGCTACCTTTTCTTTCAACTTAGAAGTCAACAGAATTTTTATAGTCCAGTCGATGAGGTTGCTTCATTCACCCATTTTATTTTTCGTTGTAGCACTCTATCTTAGATTTGTCATGTATAATAATTAACTTGTAATGCTCTGCATATGTATATTTGTTTTTTGTTATAACTCTGGTATTTACTTATTCATTCAGTCATTGTCTTTTTACTTTGTGTTGACTAATGTTGCACATTTACTGGCCTCCATTTTGCTAGTAGGGCCTTATTTTACAGGTGAGAACTTCTAGATACAAGTTTGACTAGAGTTAGCAGATGAAAGATGCATTTATTATATGTGTATGTCAACAATGTAAAAGCTTACTATCATCTCCTAATACACATACAAAAGAAAAGGAATAGTCAATAATTCAGGATGCCTTTTGAGAGGTTTTATTTGGATCACTAGATCCATATATTTTATTTAGTCGGCGAGAATTTTACCAAATGACTGATTTAAAACTAATGAAAATGGTAGAAGTAACGGACAACATTTTGTGATGGTGTTAGTACTTAGATGGAATTTTGATGGACTTTTCAAGACAAGGGGAAATCGTAGGGCCATGATCATTCTATTTTGTTTCTTCAAATTAGATTGCATAATTTTTTTTAATGATAAATGTTGGTTGTTATTTTGTGGACAAAGTTGAGCCTATGACCTCCTTATCACTTCAACCTCCCTTCCCTAAATCACCAAACCACCTATCACTCCCAGTTAGACTTCATAGAGTCACTTATTGATATTCCATCTAAGCATCTTGATGGAGCATGAGTGGATTTTTCTTGTATTTATTACAAATGGGAAATCTTTCTTGTTTAAATATATATATATATATATATATATATATATATATATATATATTTTTTTTTTTTTTTTTCAAAACACAAAGGAGTTTATCTGAGTGAATTTGTACCTATGGTATGCAGTTTTTCTTTATTATCCAATGGTTTCTTTACAGTTAATATCCATAAATTATAATACAGGAAGGAGATACAAGTGAAAATTCTGACGAGGAGGAAGAACTTGAATTATCTCAATGTGAAGCGATAATCTGGCTTGCTATTTTGACAGCATGGGTATCGGTATTGTCTGGATATCTTGTGGATGCCATAGAGGTATTGCTATACAGCAATTTTCAGATTTCTCAATCATTAAGCTTCTGTTATTTGGTATTCTTGTGGAATGTTGAATTCAGGTTTGTTCTTGTTAGTGTTTGCTTATCATAGTACATATACATTGTCTTGTACTGTGCCATAGAGCCATGTTGGTGCAATGCCTATGGGCAAAGAACAAATAAAAAGATTCATTTATACCCCCATATTTTTGTTAAGTGAAAGAAGCATGTAAGCCCAACTCAATATCACCTAAAACAACAATGTTACTTTATACGATAAAAAAAGAATATTATAGGAAATCATGAGGGAAGATTCTAAACTCATGAAAAAGAAAGTTGGAAACAGAGGATGAAGAGTTTAAACACACTTTAATCCTTGCCAAAAAGCTTAGCTAA
This sequence comes from Cicer cuneatum, assembly GCA_037974295.1. Taxonomy (NCBI): domain Eukaryota; kingdom Viridiplantae; phylum Streptophyta; class Magnoliopsida; order Fabales; family Fabaceae; genus Cicer; species Cicer cuneatum. The sequence goes on along the minus strand of JBBPBO010001984.1, from coordinate 69,080,212 downwards.
CAGAATCAACATATTCTCCATTGCTGGGTTGGATGTTGCGCTGTAAAACACTATTTTTACCTGGACGTAATTACTCCACTCTAACAAATTGTGCTATGTAGCATCTGTCATTCATGTCCTTGTTGGTAAACTTTAGTAGACATTGGGTTTAACTCTTAAGTTGATTGGTAAACATTGTATTTCTGGCATCTTTCAGGGAGCATCTGAATCATTGAATATGTCAGTGGCTTTTATTAGTGTCATCTTGCTTCCAATAGTAGGAAATGCTGCAGAGCACGCAAGTGCTATCATGTTTGCCGTAAAGGACAAGCTAGTAAGTGCTTTCAAAGCTTACATTCATTCTATGAATACTGTTTAATCTGTTAATGGATTCAACTTCTCACAGGATATCACAATTGGAGTTGCTGTTGGATCATCAACACAGATATCTATGTTTGTGGTGCGGCCTTGAACTGTTATCAAATAGTTATTTTAGCGTATATATTTATTATATCTTTCCGTGAATAAACTAGCCTGGATTTCTCCATGTCTTAGAAAGATGTTTCAAGTTAATTAACTTTTTAGAACGGAATGTTGGTATCAGAAAAAGTTGATTCTTATTCTCTTGAAAATTGTAGATCCCTTTCTGCGTGGTTGTTGGATGGTGCATGGGAAAAGAAATGGACTTGAATTTTCAACTCTTCGAGACTGCCACACTTTTTATCACTGTGCTGGTAGTTGCATTTATGATGCAGGTGTGTGATTCTTATTTGGCCCTATGATATTGTGTTGACAGCATTTGTCGATGTTTCCACACTGTATTTGCAATCAATGGACAGAAGACATGTCTTATGTATGGAAGTAGAATGGAAATTCCAAATGACTAAAGAGAGATGGAGGGACTTCAGCAAAATTCTGAATTCATTCAATTATTTCTTACACGGTTAATCTAAATAAAAAATTAGTCAAAAGTAATAACGTTGAAAAATACTAAATTGCTTTTGTGTTTTTTGTGTGATACTAAATTCCATTATCCTGTATTTTTGTGTGTCTCTTTTTAAACTCACGGATACGTTGAGGAGATAATGGATTAAGATGACCCGCTAATACCATATGCCCCCTAAATGCACAGGCATTAGGCACTCATTTCTTTGTATATTGTTTTGACACAGATTCCATCACACGTTTCTCAATTATTTTTCGTCCAACTCAACATCGGTTATTATCAATACTTGGTTTTAGATTAGGCGTCTCTTAAGTTTATGATAGATAATTGGAAACAAAGTAAGATACAATACAGCAGGTACTTCAATAGTATTATCTATATAAATGTGTTACTTATGGGATATCAAGCAATTGGAGCAACATCACGCATGAGAGTGCATGTTTAGTGTTTCAATTTCTCATTTCATTATATGGAATATTAACTTATTTCTCTTACGCTGATAATCTCATTCAGAGCCTTCTATTTTTAAAGCACATATCTTGCAACATAGATATTGAAAACTTATGTTGATTGATTGAATGTTTTCTGATTTACAATGACGTAGATTGCCTCTATATATAGGCTTCAATTTGTAATATAACATTGCAACTAGATTAAGTACATATGTTTGGAAAGCATGATTGTTGGTCTTTAAGCTGATTAGGGTCAAAGTACACTTTTTAGTCTATGCATTAGCTGTTTGTTGCATTCTCTGTCTTTGTGTTGTATTTTTCTTCTTCATATTTTTCCACTATCATTTATATTGCTTTTATCCTTGCAGGAAGGAACCTCAAATTATTTTAAAGGCTTGATGCTTATTCTATGCTATCTTATAGTTGCTGCCAGTTTTTTCGTACATGTAGACCCTAAAAGCGGTGAGTTTGCAATTAACATACTACCTAGATTCATAGTAGACTTTATCACGAGGCAGAAGCTATAGATGAATCTAATTCTCCTAATGCTAAAAAATTTCCAACAACCAGCATGCCTAGTTTGTTGTTCACCTGTCTCTTCGCTATCGCCTCTCCAGATATGCATATAATTTATCTGTTTAGTATGAACTTTCTGTTCTTAGAATTTAGATCATTCAGAAACTGGATGAATCATCAGTGTAGTTCGAGAATGCCATCCCAAAAATGGATTTGGTAATGCCATGTGTCATCTGATCACTGAACAAGCTAAAAGTAGCAGAAAGGAATAATTGTTGAATTTAGTAAAAACTTATAGAACTATTTAATACTTCCTAATTCCTGTAAAAAAAAAAATACTTCCTAATTAATTTGGAGATAAATGGAAATTCTATTATATTTCAGTTATAGAAATTTGTTTCCAAAAGCTTGAGCTAAAATTGATTCTTTTCCCCCTCCTTGGTTTACATTAAGAATTAGAATTGTACCTCCTTGGTTTACAATTAGAATTAGAATTGTACCTCCAACTCTTGGAAGACTGAAGTCAATGCACCCCTGTTGTATTTTATTGATATGGCACATCCATGCATCCAACCTATGGGATTTTGTTCACCAATCCCTGTATGATATAATCTACCTAGAGAGGGGCTTACATTTTGGTAAATGTAGTGTATTCTAAGATGGGCTGTCCACATTTTTGCTTCTGTCAGTTTGGCACCACTCAATTGTTCTAGTCGTGTTCAAGCTGTGTACCAAATGATTGGAATTTTCCTTTAGGAAGTTTACTTATAAAATTGAAACACTTCTTAATGATGTTCAGAGAATTTATTACTAACATATATGCATATGACTCGCTTTAATTCTGCTTGTGGAATCTGGTACAGGTGATGACTAAATATACTGCTTGCTTGGCAGCTGTCCATGTTGCCTTTCTTTACTGGGAAAGCCGGAAAGGTAGTAAGCAGTGAGTTTGAAAGATTTTAAAAAAAAAAAAAAAAAAAACTTCAGCCTGCATTCATCGTAGGGTGGGAAACCTTTAAGTGATCAGGGGCAATGCACTGTACTGGAAATTTTCAGCGTTGTACTATATTGAATTTTTGAAAGGATGCTTTAATCTGTATTATTTCTTTTTTTTTTGTCTATAATCTGTATTTTTTTTATCTACATAAATTTCATTCATTTTACCGAATCACTAGTGAATCGCATCGAAAATAACCAATCATTGCAAAGTTTGTGTCTATTTTGAAAATAACCAATCATTTTTTTTACCATAATACACACCTGTCATACACGCTTTTAACATACAACATCTCTTACTCGATAAAATTTTAGGTAAAATATGTTTTTAATCCGAGTAAAATTTTGACTTTTTAATTTTAGTTCTTATAAAATAAAAATATATTTTTTAGTTTTTATAAAATTATTCAATAATTATTTTTAATTTATATTGAAATAAAATATGTTTAATTGTTTTTTAATTTTAAAAATTTTAAATGAGTTTTTGAAATAATGTTTAAAATTTTATATAAAAAAAATTTATAAAAATTTAAAATTTTTTAATTTTAATAAATTAAATATAAATTTTTTAAATATTAAAATATCAAGTTAAACACAAATTTATAACTAAAACCTTAAATTTATTTCAATCCTTACGATGGACATTAACTTGAGGCACTAAATCAATAGATCTGAATGTAGTTTTGTATAGATGAATGTAGAGATATTCTAGCTAGATACAACAACTTCGAGGTTGTTTTTTGCTAGGCCTCATGTTTTGTCAAAAATGTATATCTCTTGTGTTCCTTAAATGATTTTTATGTACCTGTGATTGCAATATATATGAATTTCTTTAATAATAATATGAGATAACTCTTTTTTGGAAAGAATAATAAGAGTTCAGTTCATTTGAGTAAAAGAAATATAACTGAAACGAACCGATTTATTAAAATATATATAATAATAATAATATTATTATTATTATTATTATTATTATAATATTAATGAATAAATAAAACCAAACAAACTAACTCCACCTCACTTATTATAATATTAATAAATAATAATATTCTCCTTTTGTCTTAGCAACATCTATCTTCTCCTTTATATTTTTTGTTTTTTTTCTTCTTTCTTTCTTCTTGCTTCTTCTCACTTCACTACATATAAACCCTCAATCTTTGAAATGAATTTAACATTCCAAAAGCATAACTTCTCATACTCCTACAAATGCTCTTGGTTAGGATTTTGAGTTAGAGTTTGTGCTTTAAGGAAGGAGAAGGATACCTACTTCTTGAGAGTTGTTTATTAAGACTCTTTGAGGTAAATACACAACTCTAATACTAGTATGAATTTCTAGAAAAAATGTAGTTTTGTTTAAACATCTTATTTTTGTGTTTAAAGTAGATTTAAAGGATTTTTATGGTTTCCTAGAGTTAGCTAAACTTTAAAATAATTTTTCTAAAGTCTTGAGAATATTTTTGATACTCAGATTTGTCAGCTGAGGTCCTACCAGCTACTCTGAGAGTTGTTGGAGAACAAACTTAGGCAATTCTTCATAATTGTGAGCAAATGACGATCATTGTCATATATTTTTATTATGTTATATTTATTATTTTACTCGTTTTCTATGTTAGAGTATTTATTTAAAATTTGGGAAACACAACCTTTGAATCTTTATCGATTTCATCCTTTATTTTAATGGTCTTTGTTATATAATATGTCATTAGTTTGATTTATGTATAAGTTATAAAATATTTAAATATTGAATTAATATACAATTGAATATGTTTTCATGAGTTATGATGAAATAGGAAATGATTTTTAAACGTGTTTTGGAAATCATTGTTATAATTATGAAATCGTCAACGACGGTAAGTGCACCTAGTTACATCGTTTTGATTAGGGAAAGTTACCCGTTTGATGGAGCCGCCCCTATGAGAGATGTCTGTTGAGACAAAACAGCAACTTAAATAATTTTGAGGATAAACAAAGATAAAATTAAGAATTATAATTATGATTCTAAAGCATGTTTTTATACCTAATAAGTGTGCTTGAGTGTATTAATCAAGATAGGTACCAAGAAAATTAAACAAAATCAGTTGAGAGAAGCAAGATCGAATATGAAGATCCAAGAACATTCTGGACAATATTTTAATGTCACCAGAGGCTACCTCTAGAAGTTCTCACCAGAGGCTACCTGATATGATCCTGGTTGTCATGAATCACTTTAAAGATCGTTCTAGGTAGGAAACTTATAGATTTGAGCCAACAACACGTTCTGTTGGAGAACGCAGTAACTGGGACTTCGAAAGCCAGAATCAGACGATTCCAAAACGAGGTGAAAGATGACGTTCCGACACGCAAGTTAGGCTGTTGAATCACTGAAAACAAGTATGTAGAACTCAAAATATGATCGCAAGTTACTAAACACGAAAATTGATAGAATTTGAGTAATAGGGTTTGATCTAAAGGAAATTCAAATTACTATTTAACAACGAACCAAGAAAAGAATGGCGCCACAATCTAAGGATTGATAAGCCAAAAGAACGCCACAATGATTAACAACCTTGATAAGTTCAAAGTGAATTCTTTCAAGAACTCTAGAGAGTAAAGCCTCACAAAACTAATGTTCAAAATCTGCCGATAAAAAAATAAGGGTTTGCCTTTTATAGTGGCAACTCCTTACAAGTTCTGTAAATTTGGCCCAATTCATGTTTCTACAATTAGACCCAATTTTCTTATTAATTCAGTCTACTAATTAATTAAAACTAATATTAAAATCTGATAACACATAGATGCCGCCTTCATTCCTTAACTCCTTCAATTTGAATTAAACAATTTATTATCTTGGGCTTCAATTCTTCATGACTTGTACTTGCTTCAAATAACGTGGTTATCAAGCTATTTAAAACCTCTTTTGCTTTCTTTGACCTTGCTCTTGTCATTGGAGTTCCAAGACCTTGAATATCCTTTATGTTTCCTTCCTTGGTTCTGCATTCTATGTCTTCATCATTCCCTCCTTCTTGAACTGAATTTGCCCTCAAATTGCAATTTGCTTCAACTGCATCATAAGGAGACAAGTCAGCCACATTAAAAGTAGGACTAACACCAAACTCACCTGGGAGATCTATTTTGTACGCATTATCATTAATTTTGGACAACACTTGAAAAGGTCCATCTCCCCTTGGTTGAAGCTTAGATTTTCTTTGAGAAGGAAATCTTTCCTTCCTGAAATGAATCCAAACCCAATCACCTGGTTCAAACACAACCTTTTTCCTTCCTTTATTAGCTTGTCGAGCATAGCTATCCACTTTCTTTTCAATTTGTGCCTTTACCTTCTCATGTAATTTTCGAACATATTCAGCCTTAGCGTTCCCATCCTTATGAATTAGAATAGAACTACTTGGCAAAGACATTAAATCAAGAGGAGTGAGAGGGTTAAAACCATAAACAATTTCAAAGGGAGAATAATGAGTAGTGCTATGAACAACCCTATTATATGCAAACTCAACGTGGGGCAAACATTCTTCCCATGTCTTAATATTCTTTTGGATTACAGCCCTTAGAAGAGAAGAAAGAGTTCGATTCACTACCTCAGTTTGGCCATCAGTTTGTGGGTGGCAAGTAGTCGAAAAGAGAAGTTTAGTTCAAAGTGTCCTCCAAAAGTGACTAATGAATTTATTGTCTCGATCACTCACAATGCTTCTAGGTATACCATGAAGTCTAACTACTTCTTTAAAGAACAAATCTGCCACGTGACAAGCATCATCCACTTTTCTGCAAGGTATGAAGTGAGCCATCTTGGAGAATCTGTCCACCACTACAAAAATTGAATCTTTTCCGCTTTTAGACTGAGGAAGACCTAAAACAAAATCCATGGAAATATCAATCCAAGGGGAGTTAGGTATTGGTAACGGAGTATACAAACCATGAGGCATAACTTTAGACTTAGATTTCTTACAAACAATGCATCTGTCACAAACTTTGTGTACATCACGTTTCATGTGTGGCCAATAAAAATGTTCATGCAGCATGTCTAAAGTCTTTTGTACCCCAAAATGTCCCATTAATCCCCCCTCATGTGCTTCCTTCACAAGTAAATCCCTAATGGAACTTTTCGGCACACATAACCTCTTTTCTTTAAACAAATAGTCATGATGCTTAAAATACCCATTTTGGGCTGCATGTACACAGGATTTATATATTTGAGAAAATTCGGGATCATGTTCATACAATTCTTTAATTACCTCAAAACCAATAAACTTAGTTTCAAGAGTAGAGAACAAAACATACTTTCGTGAAAGTGCATCAGCAACAACATTTGACTTACCTTTTTTATGCTTGATCACGTACTGAAATTACTCAAGAAATTCAACCCACTTGGCATGTCTCTTGTTGAGCTTACCTTGGCTCTTTAAATACTTCAATGATTCGTGATCACTATGTATTACGAATTCCTTTGGTAAAAGGTAGTGCTGCCATGTTTGTAATGTTCTAACTAATGCATACAACTCTTTATCATATGTAGGATAATTAAGAACAACACCATTAAGTTTCTCACTAAAATAAGCAAGGGGATGCCCTTCTTGCATCAAAACAGCCCCTATCCCCACATTTGATGCATCACATTCAATTTCAAAAGATTTAGAGAAATTAGGCAATGAAAGAATAGGTGCATGAGTCAATTTGTCTTTGAGGGTAGCAAATGTTTGTTCTTGTTTTTCACCCCATTTAAATCCCACATTCTTTTTAATCACTTCATTTAAAGGTGCAACTAATGTACTAAAATCTTTAACAAACCTCTTATAGAAACTAGCTAAGCCATGAAAGCTTCTTACCTCGTGAACATTGTTAGGAGTTGGCCACTCCTGAATAGCTTTCACCTTCTCTTGATCAACCTGCACTTCCTGTGAGCTAATAACAAAACCAAGAAAAAAAACATGATTTGTATATAAAACACATTTTTCCATGTTTGCATACAATTTCTCACGCCTAAGAGCTTCCAACACACTTCTCAAGTGCAAAAGATGATCATCATAAGATTTGCTATAAATCAAAATGTCATCAAAGTAGACCACAATAAATTTCCCTAGAAACTCCCTTAACACATGGTTCATCAACCTCATGAAAGTGCTAGGTGCATTTGTTAATCCAAAGGGCATGACTAACCATTCATACAAGCCATATTTTGTTTTAAAGGCTGTTTTCCATTCATCTCCTTCTCTAATCCTAATTTGATGATATCCACTTTTAAGATCAATTTTGGAAAACACACAAGCACCATGCAATTCATCCAACAAATCATTTAATTTAGGAATGGGATGTCGATACTTTACCGTGATATTATTGATGGCTCTACAATCAGTGCACATCCTCCAAGTCCCATCTTTCTTAGGCACAAGAATAACAGGGACTGCACATGGACTTAGGCTCTCTTGCACCCATCCTTTTTGCATCAAGTCTTCAACTTGCCTTTGGATTTCTTTGGTCTCTTGGGGGTTAGCCCTATATGCTGGCCTGTTGGGCAATGAAACACCTGGAATGAGATCAATTTGATGTTCTATACCTCTTATAGGTGGTAGGCCTCGAGGAGCCTCTTTCGGAATTACATCTTCAAAATCCTGCAACAAAGAAACAACTTCACTAGGAAAAGAATTAATAAGACCTGCAACCTTTGAGTCACTCTCCTTGCTCAAAAGCAATAACATTGGTTTTTTTAATTGCATAGCTTTTTTTACCTCTTTTTTTCTTATGAACAAATTTTGTGTTTTTCTCTCTTTCTTTTGACTCTCTTGTTCTTTTCCCTCTTTCTTTTGACTCTTTTTTTCTTTTCTCTCTCATTTTGGATTCATCCTCACCAACCTCTCTTGGAGACAAAGGAGCAAGAGTAATTTTGGGTTCTTTATGTACAAAAGAGAACTTATTTGTATAACCATAATGATTGCTTTTCTTATCATACTGCCATGGTCTTCCGAGAAGTAAATGACAAGCTTCCATTGGAACTACATCACATATAACTGTATCCTCATACTTCCCAATAGAAAAATTCACCTCTACTTGCTCACTCACAACCTGCTCGCCTTCCTCACTAAGCCATTGAAGTTTGTATGGTTCTGGATGGGGTTTAGTCACCAGGTTCAGTTTTGACACCATTCTTGCACTTGCAACATTAGTGCAACTTCCTCCATCTATAATTAAAGAGCATAACATACCTTGGATGAGACATCGAGTATGAAAAATATTCTTCCTTTGCGTGTCATCCAAGTCTCTTGATTGACTGCCCAACATTCTTCTAACCATGAACAAGTCTCCTCCCTCAACAACTTCATCCTCATTCTCTTCATCACTAGATGTAGCAGATTCAGAAGATGATCCACTAGAAATATCTCCATTCTCCTTAAGCAACATGGTCTTCTTAGTTGGACATTCAGAAGCTATGTGACCTCTTCCCAAACATTTGAAACATTTAATTTCACTACTTTTTGTTTTCTTATGAGCATCATTGGATTTATTTTGAATTCTCTGAGGTGCAACCGTGGAGGTGTTTGATGAAGTACTTCCTTCCTTCTTATTTCTATCCCTCCAACTAGAGGAATTAAAGTTAGAAGAATTCTTTCTGATACATTTTCTCTTTAGTTGTTGTTCTACCTTAGTAGCTTGATGCACTAAGTCCTCCAACTCCACATAATTTTGTAATTCCACAACATCATTTATATCACTATTCAGTCCTTGTAAGAAACGTGCCATAGTAGCTTCCCTATCTTCACTAATATTGGCTCTAATCAAGCACACCTCCATCTCCTTATAATAATCATCCACACTTTTGCTACCTTGTGTGAGCCTTTGAAGCTTGTTGTGAAGGTCTCTATGATAGTAAGAAGGAACAAATCTCTTCCGCATTAACCTCTTTGTAAGACCCTTAAATTTAATATTAATTTATGGAATTAATATTAAGGGTATTTTGGGAATTTTTGTAAATATTTAATATATGTATGTTTTAAGTGAATATATATATATATATTTATTTTGGAAGAGGAATTAAATTATGGGATGAAGAATTAAATTAATTTAATTTCGAGTAATTAAATTAATTGGACCACTAATTAAGGATTAGTGATTAATTAAAGGATTAAGTGCTGAAATGATACAACATTATTTTATTAGTATTTTCAAGAAGGAAGGCACTCAAGTAATTCCATGAGTACACGGCAGAGGAACTGAGCAAAGACCAGAACACACACTCTCCTATTTTGCATGTAATGAGTGATTGCATGCAACAGTAATTTTCCTCCCATTTCTGCCCCTGGTTTCTGAAAAACAGCTTCACGGGTTCTTTAAATTCAAAAGAGGGAATTCCTCCAACACCATAAACTAGAAATCCAAACCTCAAACCAGAAAACCCACAATAGTAAAGTTAATCCCCACTCATTTACGAATCCAAAGAACCCAGTTTTGCAGCAGCAAACTCCGGGAACAGTTTCACCGTCTCTATACGCAGAGAAGGGAACGCAGCAGAAAACAGAGGAAATAGCAAAGCACGCTACAAGGGTAAGGGCACCTTCCATCTTTTAGCTGCATTAGGGCCATAAAGTGTGCTGTTTCAGTTCTGTTTTTAAAAGAAAAACTGTTTTCGAAAAATGACATTTTGAAGGAAAATGCACTTTGTTGATATGTGATTATCCTGATGGTTGTTGCTGGCTGTTTTTCTAATAAAACATGCTATTTTACTTATGAATGAAAGCTGGAAAATGTTGCATTGTCATTTTAATGATGAATAAAATGCATATCTTAAAACTGTTTTGAAAATAGCATTAAAATGCAAAATACATCCTGTTGGTGCTAGTGTTCTGTGATGTTTCTTGTCATTCTGTTGTGTTTGAGAAAACTGAATACATGCATGTTTGCTTTGGTGTTTTGGGAAAAACTGAAATGTTGCATGTTTGTTCTGATGAGTACTGAAATGTTGAATGCTTGTTCTGATAAGTGTGAACACTGAAATGTTGCATGTTTGTTCTGATGAATGAGAACACTGAAATGTTGTGTGATGTTCTGATGATTGATCATCTGTCTCTGTTTTGGATAAACTGGTGTTAATGGTTCTGACTCTGTTTTATGTTGTGTGATTCTGGTGATGATAATGATGATTCTGCTTCTGGTTGTTCTGGGTGATCTTGATGATATTGTTGATTCTGATTCTGGTTGTTTTGTGTGGATCCTTTCGTTTCTGTTTCTGATTCTGATGATCCTTGAGTGGATCATACTGTTTCTGTTTCTGGTTCTGATGATCCTTGTGTGGATCATTCTGTTTTTGTTTCTGGTTCTGATGATCCTTGTGTGGATCTTTCTGTTTCTGTTTCTGGTTCTGATGATCCTTGTGTGGATCATTCTGTTTCTATTTCTGGTTCTGATGATCCTTGTGTGGATCATTCTGTTTCTGTTTCTGGTTCTCATGATCCTTGTGTGGATCATTCTGTTTCTGCTTCTAGTTCTGATGATCCTTGTGTGGATCATTCCGTTTCTGTTTCTGATGTTCTGGTTTTAATCATTCTGATTCTGTTTCTGATGTTCTGATTTTGAACATTCTGCTTCTGTTTCTGATGGTTCTGATGTGAACCATTCTATTTCTGCTTCTGATGGTTCTGATCTGAAACATTCTGTTTCTGCTTCTGATGGTTCTGATGTTAACCATCTTCTGATGATTCTGATGTGAATCAGTCTGTTTCTGCTTCTGATGGTTCTGATGTGAACCATTTTGTGCTTCTTCTGATCAATTCTGGATGAAGTCTGGGTTATTCAAAATTCGACTGTCATGCCATGTTCTGGTCAAATTATCTTCTGGATTACTTCTTGCTTTTGACAACTTATGGACTGGAGCAACTCTCCACATGGCAGGCTTCACAATGGTTTGGTTCAAAGAATCTTCTTATATTTATTCCCTCTGATATAATCCATCAAAGATATCTTCTGGTCACTTCTGGACAAGTATGGACTGTTGAAATTACACTGCCAGACTATGTTCTGATCAGTATAACTTCTTGATTGCTTCTGATATTTGAATCATTCTTGTTTGGAGCAATTCATATTATGGCAGGCTTCCCTCTGGTGTTTTCCAGATGTTCTTCTGATTTAGTTTCTGGTTGATATAAGCCTCCAAAGTTATCTTCTGGTCGGTTTTGGACATTCTGGTTTATCTTCTGATAATTCCAGAAATGCATCTTCTGTCAATTCAGAATGTATCCTCTGATACATTCATCTTATGATGGTTCTGTGTGAATCATTTTGTTTTACTTCTGATGATTCTGATAATCATTTTGTTTCTGCTTCTGATGATTCTGACAATCATTCTGTTTCTGCTTCTGATGATTCTGATATAAATCATCCTGTTTCTGCTTCTGATGATTCTGATAATCATCTTGTTTCTGCTTCTGATGATTCTGATAGTCATTCTGTTTTGCTTCTGATGATTCTGGTGAGTCATTATGTTTTGCTTCTGATGATTCTGGTGAGTCATTCTGTTTTGCTTCTGATGATTCTGGTGTGAGTCATTCTGTTTTGCTTCTGATGATTCTGGTGTGAGTCATTCTGTTTTGCTTCTGATGATTCTGGTGTGAGTCATTCTGTTTTGCTTCTGATGATTCTGGTGTGAATCATTCTGTTTTGCTTCAGATGATTCTGATTCTGGTACTATTTCTGATGTTGATCATTCTGGTTCTGTTTCTGATGTTGATCCTTCAGGTTCTGTTTCTGATGTTGATCCTTCTGGTTTGTTTTGATGTTGATCCTTCTGGTTCTGTTTCTGATGTTTATCATTCTGGTTCTGTTTCTGATGTTAATCCTTCTGGTTCTGTTTCTGATGTTGATCCTTCTAGTTTGTTTTGATGTTGATCCTTCTGTTTCTGATGTTGATCATTCTGGTTCTGTTTCTGATGTTGATTATTCTGGTTCTGTGTTCTGATATTCTGATTCTGGTTCTGTTTCTGATGTTCTGGTGTTGATAATTCTGATTCTAGTTCTGTTCCTGATGTTCTGATACTAATCATTCATTCTGGCTCTGTTTCTGATGTTCTGGTGTTGATGATTCTGATTCTAATTCTTTTTCTAATGTTCTGATGTTAATCCTTCTGATTCTGGTTCTGTTTTCTGATGATCTGATGCTGATCATTCTGGTTTTGTCTTATGTATTCGACTACAGGCATGCTGTATTCGAATACATAATGTTAAAATTGCAGATTTTCACTAGTTTCAGCTTCTGTATTCGAATACAAGGGATCTGTATTCGAATACAGATTCGTATTTTCCAGAAAACTCAGTTTTAAACACTGTTTTGTGAATTTTAAGAGTTTGGGGAATAATGGAAAGACTTGTGATGATTAAGAGGGGAATTGTGTGATAATGTAAAGTGTTAATGATTACTTGAATGTTTAAGCATTGATGAGCTGATAATAAAATTGGTTGTGTTGAGGTATTTTGAGAAATGGTGGAAATGCATGAAATTCATTGATGTCGCATACTGTTTTCTAGAGAAGTGAAACACTGCATATTCATGCATTGCATAGTCAAGTGGTACCCGCGATGGGCCACAGAGTAATGCGCAACCACGTGCTGATTTGTTGAGCGATTGCACGAGTGCTGGACTGTTGAGCGTCTGCACTAGGTACTGATCTGTTGAGCGATTGTACCTTGGTATATAAGTGCTGGACTGTTGAGCGTCTGTACCCTGAAATGCGCAGCCACGTGCTGATCTGTTGAGCGATTGCACGAGTGTTGGTCTGTTGAGCGACTGTACTGGTACTGGACTGTTGAGCGTCTGTACCCTGGAATGCGCAACCACGTGCTGATCTGTTGAGCGATTGCACGAGTGCTGGACTGTTGAGCGTCTGCACTAAGTACTGATCTGTTGAGCGATTGTACTTTGGTATATAGGTGTTGGTCTGTCGAGCGACTGCACTAGTACTGGACTGTTGAGCGTCTGTACCCTGAAATGCGCAACAACGTGTTGATCTGTTGAGCGATTGCACGAGTGCTAGTCTGTTGAGTGACCGCACTAGGTACTGATCTGTTGAGCGATTGTACCTTGGTATATATCAAACGTGCTGGACTGTTGAGCGTCTGCACTGGTGCTGATCTGTTGAGCGATTGCACCCTGGTCATGAGGGCCGTTGAGATGTGATGGTCTGTCGAGCGACAGTACCTTGGTGATTCCAAGAAAATTGTATACATGAGCATATGCATATTGCATCTGGGTGTTTGACCGGTGGGTCACGTTTTGGATATTGTTGATGATTGGAAAATTGATGTGTGTAAGTACTTGTTGAAATATGAGTTTTCTGATGAATGTTTGTGATTGCTGAAGTGGTGATTGTACTTACAACATGTTTTTCCATATTAATTCGTTGTTGTTTTGAAAAGGCATACATGTCATGAAATTTCAAAATGAGCATCTTTTCATCATTATTATACAATATGCCATGATTATATGTGTTGTTGTGAGATATATGCTATGTGCTTATTTGTTAATTTCGGTCGGTGACCCTTGCTATTATATTGTGGACTTTGGGCTTTGCCCTCAGATGATATCCAAACCTGTCTCACCGACGGTTATACTAACGACAGAGACGTCGTTAGTTTTCCCAGACCGTCGCGTACGGTGTATTCGTGGACGACGCAGAGGGGCAGGCAACTGGCTGAAGAAGAGACTTGTATGGGATACGGTGGAGACCGTGCTACTGTAGCTTAGTGCATGATCAGTCTAGACTTTTGTATAGGGTCTTGAGTTTTGGGAAATGTAATTTTATTTTGGGAAATAATGTACTATTTTTCCGCTGTATTATTCCGTACTATGATATTTGGAAATGAATTGGTGAAAACTTTATTTTAATTCCCTTGACATTAATCTTGGAAAACTCATTTTAATTATTTATAAAAAAGAAAAAAAAAATACACTCGCGCTGTGTTGTAAACTCGGGGTGTTACACTCTTCATCTCCACTCAGCTATCCACCATTGGTTCTTCATACCTCACTCTTTCTTTTTGTAATTGGTCCCACCAAATGAGTGCATAATCAGTAAATTCCATGGCTGCCACCTTTACCTTCTTCTCTTCCGTGTAATTATTGCAAGAAAAAAGTTGTTCAATTTTCATCTCCCACTCAAGGTAAGCCTCCGGATCACTTTTCCCCTGAAACGATGGTATTTTAAGCTTCACTCCCTCTATTCTATCTCCTCTACCACCATCTTCAGTTTCTCTTCTCCTTCTTCTACCTCCTTCATTACCATGATTTTCGTGATTTTCTAACTTTTCAATTCTAGCATGTAAATCTTCAGTATGTTCTCTCAGCATTCTTTGCATTTGAGCAATTATAGCTTCTACTAACAATCTGTTGTTTCCCCCTTGAGGAGGGGTATCATCACCACTTATTCCTGCCATATCTTAAACAAAAAGAAAACAAACAAAAGTGAAAGAATAGGACCTCACCACACAGCTCACATGTTTACACTCTTGAATTTATCACTCGTGTTTCACTCAATTTCGGCTTTTTCAATAATGAATCCCTCTTGCCTTTTTCCACTCAATTGATCTCTTCAAGTTCTTAATTGAATCAGCAAGAACCTCAATATTTTATACCAAAAAAAAATAATTGGTACGAAGAACTTAACGTAACACAAAACAATAATAATGTGATTGAAAAAAAAATTATTTTTAGGAATTTTGTCAAACAGGTAGTGTGCACTACTTTTTTTTTGTATCTCTTTTTTTTTAAGTAGCAGCAACACACAAATTAACTAAGGACGACAATTCAAACAAAAGAAACACAACTAACAATTTATGTTTCACAAAAAAAATAAAAATGCATAAACATAATTTTACTCAATTCCAAACCTAGAGACAAGCTCTGGTACCAAATGATATGATCCTGGTTGTCATGAATCACTTTAAAGATCGTTCTAGGTAGGAAACTTATAGATTTGAGCCAACAACACGTTCTGTTGGAGAACGCAATAACTGGGACTTCGAAAGCCAGAATCAGACGATTCCAAAACGAGGTGAAAGATGACGTTCCGACACGCAAGTTAGGCTGTTGAATCACTGAAAACAAGTATGTAGAACTCAAAATATGATCGCAGGTTACTAAACACGAAAATTGATAGAATTTGAGTAATAGGGTTTGATCTAAAGGAAATTCAAATTACTATTTAACAACGAACTAAGAAAAGAATGGCGCCACAATCTAAGGATTGATAAGCCAAAAGAACGCCACAAGGATTAACAACCTTGATAAGTTCAAAGTGAATTCTTTCAAGAACTCTAGAGAGCAAAGCCTCACAAAACTAATGTTCAAAATCTGCCGATAAAAAAATAAGGGTTTGCCTTTTATAGTGGCAACTCCTTACAAGTTCTGTAAATTTGGCCCAATTCATGTTTCTACAATTAGACCCAAATTTTCTTATTAATTCAGTCTACTAATTAATTAAAAATAATATTAAAATCTGATAACACATAGATGCCGCCTTCATTCCTTAACTCCTTCAATTTGAATTAAACAATTTATTATCTTGGGCTTCAATTCTTCATGACTTGTACTTGCTTCAAATAACGTGGTTATCAAGCTATTTAAAACCTCTTTTTCTTTCTTTGACCTTGCTCTTGTCATTGGAGTTCCAAGACCTTGAATATCCTTTATGTTTCCTTCCTTGGTTCTGCATTCTATGTCTTCATCACTACCTCTAGAGGTTCTCACCAGAGGATACCTCCAGAAGTCGTCACTAGAGGATACCAGAAGATACATCCAGAGGATACCTCCAGAAGTCGTCACCAGAGGATACCTCCAAAGGATATCAGAAAATACCTCCAAAGGATACCAGAAAATACCTCTAGAGGATATCACCAGAGGATCCCTCTAATTTAAAAGTCAAGAATACGCATCACTATGATCAAGACTCATTTGCAATACAAAGGAAGAACCAAGTCTGCTCTTAAACATTAGAAGCAGAATGAAGAACGTTCTTGCTTTTTGGCCTGCTCTCACCTAATCACTAACAGAGGACAAGCCAGCTATTCCTAACGGGAAAATGAGCTGTCAAAAGCACTTTTTGAATCTATAAAAGAGAACTCAAGATATAGGCAACAACCAGAACTGAACAAAGCAACCATTCCATCATTTACAAATCAGATTCAAGAGTTTCTACATTTTTCATACATTTCGCTAAGTTCTGTCCAACTATTAGAAAGTGCAACATCCAATCACGACTGTGTGCTAAAACCACTCTCAATTCCAAAGATCAGAATCAAATACTCAAACACGAATTGAGGATATTTAGATTCTATCAAAACACTTTATCATTCTATTGTAATCTCAAGACAAAGTGAGTCAAAACTAGTCTTGAGAAGTTGTGAAAATCCTTCTATGTTACAGAGAAGGTAGTGTGAGTAATCATTTGTAATGATTGAAGGATAGATCAGTGGAAAAAACTCCTTTATGGATTAAAAGGTATTGGTTGTAACAGATCGAGATAGAGCTGCAGAAAGTTTGTGGAAAAGTCAAGAGAGTTCTTGCCTTGGAGCACTTAGTTGAAAATCTCACAGTTGTGAGGACTGGACGTAGCACAAGTTGGGTGAACTAGGATATATTTGTGTGTTATATTCCTTCCCTTATCTATTTACTTTCAAGTCTTTAAATATCAAATATAATAGATTAACTAAAACTGTCATTTTCAGCTAACCAAGAACGTTATCCGTTTCTGGATCAGAACCAAGAACATTCTCTGTTTTTCTGATTTACAACCAAGATCAATCTTGAGTTAATTTTTAAAAGGTTAAGTTACAATTCAAACCCCTTTCTTGTAAATTGGTACTTCAATGTCATCCGTAAGAGGAGAGGATTATCAACAAGATGTAAGCTCCCTAATTGATTCGTGATCATGCATTGCAGGATTGAGAGAACAGGGTTATCCGTTAGATGGAGCCACCTCTAACGGAAATGTCACCCTTAGGAGGAAATGGCTATCAATGAGATGAAGCTGCCTCTTAGTTCTCAAGAATTTATATTTTTTACTTGTTTGATTTCCTATGTTTTTTTAGGTTGCTCATTGTGATTTCACTTTTCTACAAATTGAATTTTAAATTAATGATTTTATTGTGTGTATACTTTACTTGAGAATTATCTATATTTTTTGCAGTATTGTTTAGTATAATTGCCACAAGTTTGTAAAACAATTATTCATGTCTTTTTGTGTTTCCCTTCTAGTTGGTGGTGGTTGTTGTTTCCTCACTAAGTCTTTGTGACTTACCCCTTCATGTTGTTATTTTTTTTTCCAGATTCACAGACAACTGAGTAGCAAACTGTTAGTAGATTCAAGTCACGATCATATTTTTTTTGGTAGGCCTCTTTGATCGAGGACCCTTTTTTGTAAAGTCTGTTGAGTCGTGATGTATTTTGCAGCTATTTTGAGTCTATAAAGTTTTTGGGAAATGTATTAAATATTTATATTATGCTATTTTAAATTGACTGAGTTAGAAGTTTAAACAGGGATTTTGTAAATTTGAAATTGTTTATATATTTTTTGAAATGATTATTGAGAATGATTTAATTGCTTAATTGTTAAGTTAGTTGAGAGGCTTGTCAGGCTAGGAGTATAGCTTGTGTGCCGATCACAACATTTGATTTTCGGGTCGTGACAATAACGAAAACCCTAAAATAAAAACACTCATTAAATGAATATTAAAGAAAAGGTTAACATGTGAAACGTACGTTCTTTAGAATAGTAAAAAACAAATTTACTATTAAACATTACAATTCAAAATAAAATAAGATGAACGTTAAACTATATATATTTGATCTATTTCACTCTAAAAAATTGAACAAAACAGTTGATATTTAAAATAATTTTTCCCTCCCTTTTATTCTCCTCCAATCAAACGATTCTTAAGTAGATCGTGAAAGGCCATGGGAAGAGGAGAGGGAAGATGGATAGAAAAGACACAGTGTGCATGTTGTATGATATATATAAGATCAAAATGAACGTGCAATATCCAATGGCCAAGATAAAACAAAATGTTGCTCATATATATGGACAACCCATGGTATAAATCTATAATTTATAGTGATATTATAAATTGACTACCAACAATATGTAGATTTCAACTTGAGGTTGTTCTCAGTTTAAAAAAGTTTGTAAATTTATGGTATGATTTCCCTATAAATTACAATGATATTATTATTTTGCGGTGAATTTATGATAGACCACTTTCATAAGTAGATTACGGTTAATAATTCAGAAGTACTTAAAAATGATTAAAAAAATTACAACGATGATCGACAATACTATTCAGAAGTAATAGTTCATAACCCTCTTGATTTTTATGGATAAGATGATGATTTATTTGATGTCGATTCAATATATATATATGCGTGCGCATGTCTTCTTTTATTTTTATATATATCTTAATTATATAACTATTAACGACTATTTCTAGTCGTTAGAGTTTTAAATATTTTTCAAAATACCGATTATTCATTATTCATGTAGTTTATATTAGAATTTCCCCCAACAATCATAGATTCCAACTTATAGTACCGTTTTAGGGATGTGAGTTGGATACTTTAGTACCGTTCCTATACATGTGATTTGAAAAATAGGTATACCCAAATTATATCTGGATGAATAACAACTTCAATATTTGTACCAGTTCTCTTTTACAAGTAAATTATCTCTTCTTGTGCCCCTATTTATAATGCGGAAATTTACCTTATTCATCGTTTTCTTTGTTTATGTCCAATAGATATATGGGTACAATTACCACCCCTTTATTAATTACATTAATATGTAAAAAAATAAGGACATCATTTTGTAGATGAAAGTTCAATCGGGATGAATCATTTTACAGAATAGTTTCAAAATAAGGTGAGAGAAATTTCTAAGATATAAATTTAGAATGTGATGATTATTACATCACATAGCAGTTGGATTATTGGAATAGACTGTGTGGTCGTATATAGATCACATTATTATTAAACTAGTGTAAGTAGTACTAATGAAACATTTGACATTATGCAGTGCACAATATATATATATATATATATATATATATATATATATACTGTTTGAAATCATTTTTCTCTTCTTTAATGTATGAGAGTAAGTATAGGAAAGATAGTATTGTAAACTACTATTGAAATATAGGCTAGAAGAGATTGTGTAATTTTTTAAAGATTTTAAAAGTATTTCAAATGGATTCGCTAATATTCAATATGCATAGATTGATAGAGGCAAATAAAAATTTAAAATTTAATCAGATACACACTTTAGAATTTCTTATTACAATAGTAACAATTATTATATTGTTTATTATTATCACATTCTTGTTTTTAATTTTTACAGCATTCTCACAAGACAAATTCTAAAAAAGAAAAAAAAAAAACACACACACACTTGTAAGTTATACATATGATTGAGTTGACTGACTATGTAGGAATGAATATGTGTGAAAGCACGAACGTTGGTTGAAGGTTTTGTGAATGTTTCAATTTGGAAGAGCTGCTGCTAACTTTGCTCTGAGATCCTTGCGCAAGATTTTGCCAGAAGGTGACTTGGGAATTGCATCAATGAAGAATACTCGATTTATTCTTTTGTAAAACACCACCTGTGTAATTGCAAATTGATTTATTATTATTGTTATTATTAATAATAATAATAAATTTTGAAAAAGAATTACCTGTTTGGAGATAAATTGTTTAATTTGATCCTCGGTTAAGTCAGTGTAACCATTTGATCTGACGACAAATGCAACGGGTACCTCTCCAGCCGCTTCATCCTTCATTCTGAAATATAAGTAAATAAATAAATAAATAAATAAATAAATGTTAGTCCGAATAATTAAGATGAATGAAAATGAGACATACGGAACAACAGCAGTATCAGATATTTTGGGATGTGAAAGAAGAAGAGCTTCGAGTTCAGCTGGAGCCACTTGAAATCCTTTGTATTTAATCAATTCCTTCAATCTATCAACAATGAATAACTCATCGTCTTCGTCAATATATCCAATATCACCTGTATGCAACCATCCTTCTTTGTCTATCGTTCTCTCTGTAGCCTCTTTGTCATTTAGATAACCTTTCATTATCTGGTTCCCTCTTATGCATATTTCACCTGATTTGTTTCGAGGTAAAGAATGACCCGTTTCTGGATCCACTATTTTCATCTCTGCATTTCTTACAACTGTTCCACATGCACCTGCTTTTACATTCACAGCTTCTTTTGCAAATGCTAAGCTCATTGTTAGCACGGGTCCTGCCTCAGTCATTCCGTATCCCTGTTATGTTATTTTTATTATTATTATTATTATTATTTCTTTTTAATTGACACTGACATACAACCATAAATAACAACAAATAGCTTATCACATGAGTTTATTAATTCACATTCATTTCTTATTTATACTTACTATATCTCATTGGGTGCAACAGTTTTAAATTGTAGATACAAGTTTGGAGTCTATAATAAAATTAAAAAATAAAATTGAAAATACTAGTTAGTACCTGTCCAAGAATTGCGTTGGGGAATTTGGTCCTAACAGTTTGTTCGAGTTCTTTACCAAGTGGAGCACCCCCTGATTTCAATATTCTAATTGAAGAGAGATCATAGTTTTGAAGATCTGGTGATTTTGCAATTGCCAATACAATGGGTGGAACAACCGGTGCAACAGTAACTCGATGTTTGTGAACAAGATTAAGGAAGGCATTTATTTCGAATTTTGGCATGAGAAGAATGGTAGACTTAGCTCTTAGTCCACATAACAAAACAGAGTTGAGAGAGTAAATGTGAAACAGAGGAAGCACACATAGTATCACATCCTCACTTGTGTAATAAAGATTTGGATTCTCTCCATCCACCTGCTGTGCTATGCTACTCACTAATCCTTTGTGTGTTAACATCACACCTTTTGGTAGTCCCGTTGTTCCTGATGAATACGGAAGTGCTACCACATCATTTGGATCGATCTTCATCACTTCTTCTAATTCAAATTCATTCTCGTCACCCTCGCTTACTACACTTGAGAAATAATGCACCTCAACATCATCATCTTCTTCTTCATCCACGTTAGAGAGAGAGTCTACCAACACTACCTTCTTATTATTATTATTATTATTATTATTATTATTATTATTATTATTATTATTATTATTATTATTATTATTATTATTATTATTATTTATCACATCATCATCGTCACCCTCCACCTTCAACAACGCCTTCACTTTTTCGTAGTAACATGCTTGTGTTATCACCAACTTGGAGTTCGAGGCTTTTACTTGCTTACCAATTTCTGCCGCCGTGAAGAAGGGATTAGCGGCGGTGGCTACGGCGCCTAGATAAGAAGCGGCAAGAAAGGAGAAAACAAATTCAGGGGAATTGGGGAGGAGGATCATGATGACGTCACCTTGTTGGACTCCTAATTTGTGGAGACCGAAGGCAACTCTACGGGAGGTGAGTTGTACGTCGGAATAGGTGTAGTGTGTTCCGGTGGGGGCATTGATGAGACAAGTATGTGAACCATATTCTGAGATGTTTTCAAAGCAATAAGAATGGAGGGGAAGGTGGTTTGGGATGTATATATCTGGAAGCTTCGACCTGAAAATTATTTCTTTTTCTTCTTCCAGCGCCATTGAATTGAATTTATTAAAATGAGTTCAATCTATCTAACAACTTGTTGAAATGAATGAAATACGACACGACACAACACAACACAACACAACACAACTCAACTCAACTAGTTGTTTCCTTGCGTGTTGCTTCATTGTTTAATCATCATCATCATCATGTTTATATGTTTATAATAGCAAGGGATTACGGCTCCGCAATTGTTGTTGGTGAGGGGTAAATTCGAGATAATTGAAATGTATGTGGGGCAGAGATGGAAGTTCCACATCAAAGTTGGTGAAGGGGAGATTAGATAGTTGGTGAGGTGCAATGTGAGTGGTTTAGCGTTTTTACTTTACTTTATGTATGTGTGGATGGATGGATGTTGAAAATTCAATTCCTTGGTGGGGTGGGTTAACTTTAACACTACTTTGAGTCATGAGTGAGTGAGTGATTGAGTGAGAGTGGGTTGAATTCAACCAAAAAACATAATCCTAATTAGAATCGAATTCGAGGGAGGCTATGTTATTCGGTCACCATACTACCTACCCCAATTTGATCATATATCATAATATTAATATGGCCTTGGCCTTCCAACCTTCTAACTGGACCTCTTCTTATCCTTAACTCACCTACCGCGCACAACTCACCGTTTTTGTTCACATGGGCCTCCTTCCTCTATTTCTCATTGCGGCCCATTCATTCTCTTCATTGGACTTTCTTTTACCACAAAAAAACTCCAATTATGTTTCTAAATCACACGCTGGGACGGACAGACGGACGGGGTGGGGTCTCTATCACAATAAATAAATGGATTGGACCAAACGCCTTCCAACAACTTATAGTTGTACAGATTAATATTGTTTACCAAAACAAATGATCCAGGATCATTGGTTAATTTGAAGAATGCTTAATTAAATAAATAGTTAAAGCTAATTTATAAAACTAGTAGATGATGATATAAGGACCGCAAATTAATGTCATCAATACTACTACTTGTTAACGTCTTCACAAATGAGGGGTTCATTACCAACGGCTTTTGTACTTGTAACATAAATAATTAATTAATACAAGAGCAGATCATTTCTCAGTTCTTTAATTATAATTAAGCTGATTTAGGATAACTTTAGCTAGCCACCACCAAGTACGTTAATTAATTAATTCTTAATTTGCACATTTTTGGATACAAATTAATTGGATTCTAGCTAGCACCTCCAAAAAACATATTGATAATTAATTGGATTCTTCCGTAATTATTTTATGTATTAATATATATTTTAGAGGTAGTGTGTGTTTGGTACGAGTGAATGGTCGAAAACTGTAAATTGTTTGCCAACCTTACTCTTCGAATTCGAGTGAAGGTAAGAAGAGGTTCAGCTGATAACCGTTTTGGAATATAAATATATGTTGAAGGATGCAGCCAGAAACAACTTCATTAATTAAAAATAGTGTGTTCCGTATATACACACGCAAAAAAAAGAAGGATAATCAAGTTTCATGCATGCCTTTGTGTTCTTGTTCTTCTTGTTCTTGTTCTCCCTTGGTAGTGGTACTAATAATAATATTATTGTATCCAAAGATGGGAGCAGTGGAAATTATACAACCGTGGGTGAAGCTATCGCGAATGCCCCGGATTTGAATCCCGAGCTTTACATAATTCACGTTTTAGCAGGCATTTATGAAGAGTACATTCTCATTCCATCTCACAAGATTAATATTAAGCTCCAAGGAGATGGTCCAAACCACACAATTATACTTGCTCACCAAAATGGTTCCACCATAGGTATATGCACGTACGCTTACAATTTACTTTGAGTGAGTTTGAAGTATATGAATGAATGAATAGTGTATATTAAATTAATGTTTGAATGCAAATGTGGGCGCATGCATGCAGATATCCGTGGAGAAGGGTTTATGGCAGAAAACATGGGATTTGTGAACTCGGCGGGGCTAGATGCAAGCGCTGCAGTGGCTGTTCGGAACGAAGCAAACAATAGCGTATTCTTTCAATGCTCCATCCAAGGATTCCAAGACACTTTGTGGGCGGTTTCCGGTAGACAGTTCTACAAAAATTGTTATATCTACGGCACCGTCGACTTCATCTACGGCAACGCTGCTGCAGTATTTCAAGATTGTATGGTTTACGCACGCTATAGACAGTACGTGACATTCACAGCTCAGTCACGTGAGGATCCATATGAGAAGACAGGTTTCACATTCCAACATTGTAATTTCACCATGTCACCTGAGGATGAGGACAGAAAATCAGAGGTTTATGCCACCTTGGGTCGTCCCTGGAGGACCTATTCAACAGTTGCTATATTACAATCTTACATAGACTCCATGGTCGATCCTAATGGTTGGGAAGAGATGCCGGGCCAGCCTACCGATAAGGTCACCTATGTGGAGTTTCAGAATGTTGGGCCTGGTTCTAACACTGATGGTAGAGTTCATTGGCCTGGTGTAACACTCCTTCGCCATCCAAATCAAGCACTACCTTTCACTGCTTCTTATCTCTTAGATGCTGACTCTTGGATTCCCTCCAGAGGTGTTCCTTACGATAGTGGACTATAGTACTCTTTTCTCTGCTACAATTTGTGCATGCTGCATACTTCAAAAAACCATTGAGGATATTTTAGGAGCAAGGGAGGGAAAATCAGAGTCATTTGTTATTATTTCATTAAAAATATACTCCTTTAAATTTTATATTACCTTTAAGATCCTCTTGTAAAAAATGTGTTTTTATACATCAATCATATTCTAATTACAAGTGATGATGTTTATTTAGTTAAACAATTTGAGATAAAAGATTTAGACAAACTTTATTATTTTTAGGGATTGAAGTTGACTACTCTTTTAAAGATTATTTTATCTCTCAATTTAAGTACATTACCAACATTATTGAGTAAGCTCGCGGGTCTAATACTAGATTAGCAAATAACCCTCTTGAACTCAATGTAAAATATGCTACATATGATTGTGTTCAGCTATTAAATCTCACTTTGCATTGTACTTTGATAGACACTTTAGTGTATCTTACCATCAGATATGATATTGCCTATGTACTACATGTTATTAGTTAGTTTGTTGTTTCTCATACCATAGTGCATTGATTAGTTGTTCTTTGTATTCTTCAGTATCTTCAAGGAACTCAATTTCAGAGTCTTATATCTTTCTAATCTTCTTCTTTGGAGTTGTATGCTTATTTTGATGCTTATGGGGCGGTGATCTTAGTGATTGCAAGTCTGCCATAAGGTTTTGTATCTTTCTTGAAAATTCTTTTATTTATTGAGAAAATTAAAAACGGGACATTGTCTTCCACTGTTTTACAAAAATTGATTATGCGTACTATGACATTCACCAATGCTAAAATAAAACTCGTCGAAATTGATTATCACCTCATTTGTTATATCACCTTTAGCACGATACATTATTACTTTATTGTTGTTTGTTCACAAAACATAGGTGCTATATGTATCCTCAAAACATCCACGTGGAGTGGGGATGATTGAAATGTCTATAACATGTCAACAATTTCTATTACGATATGTAAATTTTATCTATTTATCTATTTAAAAAAAATAAATGACTAATATAAACTTTAAAATAAATAAAAAACTAAAATAAATATTAGATAAAAGGTAAAGAGGAAAAAGACAATTATAAAATAATTAATAGTGTCATTTTGATTAATAAAATGTATTCTCTTTCCTCAATTTAAAATAAAAAATAAAAAAAAAATAAATTTTAGGATTTTGAAACCAAATATTATTTGAAAATTAGTTAAAAAAATGAATGAAATAGATAGAATTTAAGCTAACATAAAATATATATATATATATATATATATATATATATATTGAATAATGGAGAAAAGATAATAAATGAATATGATATGGATTGAGTGGAAGATGTTATATGGCGGGTAATGGAAAGAAGAGATGAGATGAGATGAGATGGCGAAGGCATTATTATTAGTACCGTTATTGGTTCCAACTCGGAAGATAGAGTGCCTTTCAAATTCATTCAAACCCCAATTATGTGTTAGGTGCTGTAACAATAATAATAAAGCAAAGAAGAAGAAGAAGAAGTTATCAGAGCAGTCTTCTTGGGAAGCGAAGGATGGTGAGGGTAAAGACTATCTCTACAGGCTCGGTAAAGAAGCTGATAACATGAACATCGCCGTTGGTCAGCGTTCCGGCCTCATCGATGATCTTTTTGCCGGCAATTTTCTCGGCAAAGACTGTAATCCATTACTATTATCTCTCTTTTCTCTTTCTTATTCTTATTCTTATTCATACATACATGTAATCATTTTTGTATATTTTGTTCTGCAGCGGACATTGTGTTTGATTATCGTCATAAAGTCACCAGATCCTTTCAATACCTTCAGGGAGATTATTACATCGCGCCTCTTTTCATGGTAACCAATTTCCCCTGTACTACTACTACTACTACTATTACTATTATCTTACTTGTTTCAGATATTCTCTTTTTCTCATTCTCTTCACTTTCCTTTGACAGGACAAAGTTGGTAATTTTCTGAACAACATGTTGTGCAAAATGAATTCACTATCAGTTATATACCAGGTTTCCCTTTTACTTAAGTATCATTCACGTTATTCTAACTTTTTTTCTCTCAATGCAGTATGTCACATTGTGAAGAACTACATTGCTCATATCCTCAATACTAAAGTTCCTTTAATTCTAGGTATAATTTTCAAAAGTAAAGAACCAATGGCCATAGATTTAATTTTAGAGTATTTTTCACAAATTTGTACTTGTAAAGTACTAAACTTCCTTCTCACCTGTTGCTAGTGAGATCTGTTAAAAAATCTGAATCTATCTCTTAGTCTTAAATGTGATATTGACTTTCACATTGAATGGTAATTTCAAATTTAATCAGGCCAAAAAAGTGAAAGAAAATATATGCTGCTAAGAAATCTTCAGACTTCATGTATAATCTAAATGCATGTAGAACAGTTCAAAAAATTACTTTTATTTTCACATTTCACTTTCTTCCAGGTATTTGGGGAGGTAAAGGGCAAGGGAAATCATTTCAAACAGAACTTATATTTCAGGCCTTGGGAGTTGAACCTGTAATTATGTCTGCTGGGGAGCTAGAATCAGAAAGAGCTGGTAAGCTGTTTGCTTCTATAAGCATAGTTCTTTCAAGGAAATAACAAATGATAGAGAAAGTGAATAAAAAATGTCTATTTTCATTAATCCTTGTGATTTATTTATTTATTTAGTTTTAATGTTTATTTCCCCTTTGTTTTTTACAGTTACAATGAGTTTAATATTTATGCGCCCATGTACAGTTTCTTTAAGTTTGATTCACATATTTACATGCACAATATGTGTAACTGATAGAAATGCATCATCATACTAATTTCCATTAATAGGAGAGCCAGGAAGATTGATTCGTGAGCGCTATAGAACAGCTTCTCAAGTGGTCCAGAATCAAGTTAGGAGTTTTAAACTTTTCAGTATGTCTTGATTTTGATGTTAATATATTACTTTATGTGATTAATTATACATTTTTGCCTTTGAATAAGATAATATTCCAATCATCCAAAGAAATAGAACATTTCTTGGTAAGGTATGATGTAAATGTCGCATTAAGCCATAATTTCCATGAAGAGACTGGAAATAAGTAAAAATAAAAATTATCATGAAAGACAACTTCAGAAACAGTTTAAAATCAAGCATGTATTTCCAAATTGAACTTACTTGACTTTACATTCCCTATGTTGTGTGCAGGAAATAATCCTAATCAGATCCATTTTGAAGAAACTAACATTTGTGCCTCAGTTTAAGCAAATAGAGGCTTTTGATACTGATCACCCAAAAATTGTTCTGCATTCTATGTATTTTTCTGTTTGTGGTTTTTCTACATCCTCCCCCTACCTGCATTTTTTTCCCGGGCTATTGTTTAATTTGGTGACATTTGATATTTGTATATTGAAACACCAAAAAACACTGAAAGGGGGTTGAATTGTGTTTCTGAAGAGCTTCTAAGACGGAAATACTTTAGACACATTGGGTTCTTTTGAATTTGAACATTGAGTATCAACTAACACAGATGGATGTTGATGTTATCCTTACTTGTCAAAAGTTGTGCAATTGCAGCTGGTGTACAACAGTTTAGTAGAAAAAGTTGTTGAAGAACTTCCCTAGAATTGATTAGATCATAGGCATGACAACCTAGATTCCCTTTTTTCGTCTTTCATTTTAAAGTGCTATCACATGCGTTGCTCAAGGATTTCTTTTATAGAATAAATTTCTCTTATTGTATTAGGCATCTTCCTCAACACACCTTATCCTTGAACTCTTGCTATCAATTATATCCCCTTGTAGGGATCAATCGTGTAACTTGTTGACATGCCTATCGTCTTTTCTTCATATGATATCATTAGAGAATTACGACGGACGATTTAGGACATTGCACTGACATTGTGATTGAAGCCGGTGCCAAACATAGAAATTTAAAGGAAATAAACAACTTTTATTAAACAATTCTGGTTACTATGGCCAGAATTTGGATTACAACAAGAAATCTTGTTTACATAATTATAAGAGAGAAAACAAAGGAAACTTAAGATAGATAAACACTTCCTATCCAAGAAATTCAAGAGTCTTGGTCTCTCCCTTCCAAGAATTTGAGAGCTTGGTCTCTCCCAATCAATATCGAATCCCAAAATAAAATGCCTACTGACTTTTCCTTCTATTTTCGTATTTATTCAATAACTGTCTAATAATGTAACTGGTGCTTAATATATAACTGCTGCCTAATAATATTATAACCATACTATTAAGAGGTCTTACACGTTGTTAGCTGACTTAGTGTAGATAATACTCTTGTAACTTTCATCAACTCATGGAGTGTTTTGGATTTATCAAAACATGGGGTCTTAAGGCATCAGACATCTTGAACTCAACACTAACATACTAATTTATAGTTATTGTAAATGGAATTCAACACAGAAAGAAAGGACAGCCCAACCTCCTATCCTGCATCCTTGCCTGGTCTATGTCTGTAAAAAACACAGTGATGGTATACTGAAGGTTGATGTGTCCTATGCTCATATTCTATTCTGGATGAAATAGTTTAAACCAGTTTAACCTCTAGAGCAATATATACTGCATTTCCTTAATCTGCTGATGAAGTCTAGATTTGTTTTCCCGATACAGGGAAAGATGAGCTGTTTAATGATCAATGACATCGATGCTGGCGTTGGTAGATTTGGTAAGCTAACATCTGATTAGACCAAAGAAAAAAATTATTTAAATTTTTTATTCCACATCCCCTTTTTTTTTCATTACGCTGTATTATGTGTGTGCGTGCGTGTGTGTTTGTTGCATCACGTCTTCTAGTGTTTCAGCTATTTGGCCAACCTTTATTGAGCATCATTTTTCCATTTTATGCAGGGAATACTCAAATGACAGTCAACAACCAAATTGTTGTTGGGACTCTTATGAATCTATCAGACAATCCTACAAGAGTTAGTGTTGGTCAAGATTGGCGAGAATCAGATGTCACAAACAGAATTCCAGTCATTGTAACAGGGAATGATCTTTCAACTATTTATGCTCCACTGATACGTGATGGAAGGATGGATAAATTTTACTGGTAAATTGTCATCTGTCTTATTCTAGGATTATTATACTTACCATTCATGAATTTTAATTAAGGTAGTTTTTGCCAGGTGTGTAGTTGGATAATAGGTTTTAGTTGAAGTTTTACATAGTATTGTGGGAAGAATTTTCATGATTGATGTTATTGATAAAGCTATGTTTTAGCATGATTGCCTCGTTTATCGCATTGCTAATGTAATGACTTTGAATCTGAAATATCTGATTTCACAAAACTAGGTCACTTTTCCCTAAAATGTTGTCTGTATATGTGGGACAGGCAGCCCATCCGTGAAGATATACTGAATATTGTTCACCGAATGTATGAGAAAGATGGCATATCTAGGGATGAAGTTGAAAAAATTGTGGACACTTTCCCTAATCAAGGTACTTATCTGTGTGTCGTAGGTCCAGAAAGGTTCTATTTATTTGTTATGTTGTTAAAACACGAGTAGTAAGAAAGTATATTTTATTATTCTAAATAAATTAAGTAGTACAAATAGAAAATGTTTGCAGTTGCTTATTTATATTTCATGCTGCCTATTTTATTCCATGCTTATTATCTGTGACTTATGTTGCCTGCAGAGTACCCTTCTTTTATCACTTTCATTCTTTATCTTAAATAACTTATTTTCCTCGTTTATCAAATTTGTACTGAGGATAGAGATTGGAATGTCTTTGATATTGGGTCTTTTCTCATTTAGGGCCCATTTATTTTGATACTTTTAAAAGTGATTTTAATGTGGTGTAAACAAGTAATTGATTTTAAATATTTTTTATGAAACTAAAAACTATTTTTTACTTGTATGATTATAAAAATCACTTTTTTAGTCAAAAGCTACTAAAAAACAAGCAGAAATTTGTTTGCTTTTTCATTTTCTTTTCTCAAAAATTTAAACAAAAAATCTAAAAAATTTGTAATGTGGATTCCTAAACTTTAACAAAAGCACTCTTATTTTGATATGGGTAGCATTGGACTTTTATGGAGCTCTAAGATCGCGTACATATGACAAATCTATTTTAAAGGTATGCAGATACACCTACCTTAGTTTACATTAATATCTTACTGATCTATCTGACTTTCCATTTCCATATGGAAAAGTTCTAGTTTTTAATTAGTTACTGTTTATATGCGGTTAAATATTATTGGTGGGTTTTGATGAACCAAGACAACTTAATGATACCAAAAAGAAGAAAGGATAAAAAGAAGATATATTGAGACAAAATCTTTTATTATGTGACTCTTGGATATCATTCATTTTGCACTAAAGAAATTATTCACCGTCCATCATCTGGGATGATTTTGTAGTGGTTGAACAAAATCTGCTTCACAATAATTCCCTGTCAGTTGCTCATTATGTACTTAAAATCGTACTGGAAATTTAAGGAAAAATTAGTTGGAATAACTCGCGTAGACAAACTAATAACACATTTGCCTACTCCATCCCTTTTGTTATGTCTTTAGAGTTAACCAGTCCATGGTTTCCCAATGTCATCGTGATTGTTGAGAAAAAGGATCTAGGGTGTGAACTCTCAGGCTGTATGAATGCAAGCACCTTATGTCTAGTATAAGTTATAGCTATAATAGCGTGCTCTCTGATCTCTGTGCATGTGTAGTACTGGAGTACCAGTCATAAATGCACAAGGAGATGGCAGGTTTAATGCCAATGAGCTAGTTCAAGTTGCTAAAAGTCCCCAATACTGCCCAGTGTTTGATGGTGGCTTTCTCTGTCCAAGTAGACATTTGACATTTTGATCCATGGTTTTTTTCCAACAGGGTAACAATCGACAAGAATCCTTGAGCTAGAACAGTTTCTATTATCCAATACAACCGTCTCGTGCAAGAAAAGGCTTTAAGCATGATAATGCACATGCTCATTGTACCTTGTAATGGAATTCAGTTTAATTATGAAATTTGGAAGCATAAATTGAACTTCTCATCATTTGATCATAAACGGTTCTAATATCAAACAAAGATAAATGGTCTAGAGAGAGAATCCTGAATGTGTAAATTTTTAACACCTTCCATTTTATTTAATATTGATTTATAAATAACCAAGGGAATGTGTTTCCAAAGTCAAAATGTTTGACTAATACAACTATACAACATAAATAGCAATAAATATTTCAACAATGAAAGTTGACAACTGCCATTATATTTCTTAGTTATCTACGTATACTTTTTCCTCACAAAGATTGCTGCTAATGACATACAAATTTGTGATGAATTTTAGTGGATTGATGATATTGGAGGCGTTGAAAATTTTGGATCCAAATTTCTCAAACGAAGAAAGGACCAGAATCTTCCTGTATTTATTCCTCCAGAGGTAAATAGTCAGTCTTTTTTCCTGTTTATTAGTGTCCTGTAGTAGTAGGCTAACTGATAGTAATTAGATGTTGCCTGTTGACTAAATAAATATTGATAAAATGTTGAAATATTGTTTATAGACGAGCATGAAATTATAAGATCTAAATATAGCCAACGAAATTTGGGTCATGGACTTTACATTGTAGGTTTATTCAAATAGGCAAGATAAAATTCTTATGAACAATTATTGATATTATCATGCAAGCATGGTCTATGCTTGTAGTTTTTCCATTGGATGGATAGAAAATAATTTAAGCTAGTTTTTAATTGAATTCAACAAGAGGATGTCTTAAACTGTGATTTTCAACATCATAGTAAAACTTGATTGTCAAAACTCAAAATTTAAAGGAAACTAGCTTATCTTCAAGTATTTCCTTTCATGATTTTATCATGCGATGCTTTAATCATTATCTCTCTTGCACTTAGAAAGAGATCTTTTGCTTTTAGTATTTCTTTCGGTAACAGTGTAATAGTACGGACTCTCATATCAACTCTATCACTGGCCAACATTTGGTATCCTCTGCTAAATTAGACACGTAAAGTTCTTAACTCATACTTCTGATATTTGGACATTTCATTCACATGAAATTAGTCTTTAAAGAGTTGCAAGTGTTTTGGGGGAGGAATCATACATAATTTTATGCGTATGACTTTCTTTTCATCAGCCTTTTCATTTGTCTTTAAAGTGTTTCATTTCTTTCTGTTTGTTAATTGATTTGGTTTATTGAAAAAAATACCAATGAAGTTGACTGCTTTTGAATTTGGTTGGATAGCAAACGACAGATGCTTTACTTGAGTCAGGTTATTCTCTGCTCAAAGAACAACAGTTGATAATGGAAACTAAACTTTCAAAGGAATACATGAAGAACATAGAAGACTAATATAAAGGAGGTTGGTCCTCTTGTGCAAATCCTCAGGAATTATGTGAAGTTGCCACCTTCGATAAGGTCCACTTTCGAACAGGCTGCATCTCTTTATCGTTTTTTCACTTTTTATGCGCTATTTTTCTGGATGTAACCCATTTAAGACGAAGAAATGAGTGAAATATTATCCAACAATAGTGTAATGATATCTGGACTGTAATCTTATGTTGTGTGCTGAATTGCACAAAAAATTACTCAATAAATTCTGATTGATTTTGGTCATCCTCTGCCCTACTTAAACATTTTATTAAGGTATGTTTAGATTTGTGGTATATAATGGAACATAATAGAACAGAATGAACAGATATCTAATTCTATTGTTTGAGTATTTTATGATGTTTGAAAATGAACACAATGAAATGAATTGTAAAATTAAATGAATGAGTAATTTAATCTCATTCCGTCCAATTTGGAGGAAGATAAATTGTGGTAAACAAAAGAATATGACGGAATGGATGACATAACTTTCAGTTCCACCATCTTTTAAATATGCAAAAGGTTATAATCATTTTCTATGTGAACCAACTAATTAGCATTTTAGGAACATAGTACTAATGGTTTGACCGTGGCCTACTGTGGTCCTTGGCTCCATAACCCCACCAAGAATACAATTGCATTCTTGTGACTGGCCACCACACTGACCACAGAATAAGAATATATGCAAATCTCGCCCTGATTTGGGTTTGGAGCTTTTAGTTAATTTATTTTTTCGATTTCAGCTTTTAGTTAATACCAAAATACGTTGGGAATTCATGTTGAACTCATTGGTACGAATTAGCATTTCCCTAATAGGAATGATTCAGCCACTGTGCTGGTCTATTGTTTCTTTGTATGGATACAGTATAAAACTATATATTTATACCACATGGAATTTATATTTGCTCCAAATTTGATTTACATTATAGAGGAAGTAGAATAGAGAGGAATTGGGCACACAAAACAGTCGCAATGAGACTTGTACATGGAAAGACTGTTGAAAAAAGAGGGTGTCATTTGCTGTGTTTGTGGTGATTATAAGAGTCTTCATCTTGAACAAAGCACTGAGAGAAAAAGATATCCACTTCCAATGTACTTACTATATTAACCAATACAATAATAACAAGGGGAATCATTCCAACGTGTCGTGGGTGGATTCCTTTAGGGTCGTCACTTATCTATATGATCATCCTTCCATGTTAAGTTTTTTGTGCTAATAATGACCGCTGAAAGTTACATTTATCCCAGAACCATCCAAAGACTCCACTTTTTATTGGAAAGGAATCCAATGCTACTGCTTTGTTAACTTGGAAAGTTGTCAACTTTTTATTGCTATTAATTTAAAGTTGGGCAAAAGCATCTTAAAGAGTTGGTAATTTAATTCCATAATCCAAAATATAAATCTTAGTAACTAATTTTGCCGTGGTTAGTGCTGTGGAGTGAAATATAAACATCACTTATGATTCTAAAACAAGAAGGACATGCATTAATTTTAGTTCTTATCTTTTGTTATTGGCTTTTGACCAAAGAAAAGAGGGTTGTGTTGTGTAATAAAGAAGAATAAACAATTGTCGGTAGAAATTGAGATTAAACAAATTGATTGTGGATGCAATAACATGACGTGGCCCACGCTAATCCTGCTTTACCATTGATTATTATTATTATTATTGCTCATACATACATACATACATATACCAATGTTGTTTTCCCCTGCTGCCTTCAATATTTGAGTTGGTGCTAAATTAGAGAATGCTCTTTTCAAGTATTATCATATCAATGTTGTTGAGTTCCTTTTTTTATGGTTTATATCTTTCTCCACTCACCAGCATTATTCAACCCCAGGATGATCCCATTACGGAAAAGCTTTTGCATATGGATATGGGCCAAATTGAGACTTGTTCTCAATTAATTTTATAATCATGTCGCATTGTGTCCCTATTTACTAGCTTATAGTATAAGTACTACCTGGTTTTATAAGCAAAAGTAGATAATAAAAAAAATCATGTATTTAGTTTATATTTTAAATCAAATACATCAAACATTATTGTTAAGAGTCCAGAGGAAGTATGTAACAACAACTCATATACAACACTAGTTAATTATATTTATTTTTGTAGCATTTTTACTGTAAAAAAATTATACTTGTATTTACATTATTTAGCCGCTGTCGTTGAATTAGTCTTTTGTTGTGTGTGGCAAATGAATTCGGTTGGTCCTGTGGAAAAATAAACTATAATACATATTTTATTAAAATGATTTAATTTGGAGGAAGAGTCCAATAAAAAATGAAAACGTGTTTAAATGATGAGTATAATATTTTGTAGTGGTGAGACATATTAACGGTTAAAGAATAATGACAAGTGTATGGTGCGGTGGGAATTATAAATGAATTTAAGTATCTTTATTTATAGAGAGCAATAGAGGTCACGTGTCGGTGGTGTAAAGAGAACACATATTAGTGAGCAAGGAGAGAAGAAAGTAGCAGTACTGGCTGAGAAGAGAAGAGAAGAGAAGAGAAGAGAAGAAAGTAGCAGTACTGGCTGGGTTAAAAAGAATAGTGAAGAGGAAGAGCAAGAGCAAGAAGAAGACAGTAGTAGTATGCAAACAGAAATTGAAATTGATGCGTAATAATATTTGGCAAACTATGATTTTCCCCGTCAGGCGTCTCTGCCTTGCTATCTCTACTCGCATCAACCATCGCAAAAACGGTATATCTCCTTTTCTTTCTTTCTTTAACAATCATTCAAATGCTCTCTATAAATTATAAATGTGGATCATGCAGGAGCAGGATTGCTGAAGCTTCAGGATGATGTACAAACTTGTGAATATGAGGATGTACAAGTGATGTGGGAAATGTTGCACAAAAATGAAACTCAACTTACAGAACACAACCACCATAAGCGCAAACAACTCCCCTTCTGGAGAGTCTTTGGCATGCTCCAACCATCACAATCTGCAAATCACTCTTAAAACTTAAAACTGCTTCTTATGGTTACTTTTAATTAGTCCAAATATATTTATTATATTAGGTTTCTCTCTTACAACTTCAACTGTATTGTATTGTATCACACTATGTAAATATGTCCAATAACTTCATTTTCATGAATATAGACTCACTCCATGGTTTATGTATTATTATACACACTTCACATAACACAATCTTTGAGTTAACAAACAAGTCATTCCAAGATACAAAGTAAGTAAGAAAATCCAAAATTATATTTTGTATTTGCAAGTAATTCCAATGTATGAAGTTGGGGAAATTGATGCAAGTGATTCAATTTGGAAGGAAATACAACAATGACAATGACATTTCTGAAATTGTCCTCCTATACTCGCTAGCTAGGTTGTAGTATATATTAATTAATGAATCATGAAAATGTATTATACATGATGGACCTAGCCAGCAACACATAGATTGAAGAGAAAATAAGGGAAATAGCTAAAGCCTTGTTCACTTCAAATTTCATCACCCCTGACTTGTTTCCATCTCCATTATTATTATCAGCAGCATCATCTGAATTTGTTGGAGATAATACCGGCACGGGAACTGCCACAGGTGATATTACCGGCACCGGAACTGCAATTGGTACTGCTACAGGAACAGGCGATACAACCGGCACAGGGGACTTCACAGGAACTGGTGAAAGTACCGGAACTGGAACTACAACTGGTGTGATAACAGGAACAGGAACAGGGGATACAACATGAACAGGAACAGGAACAGGGGATACAACAGGAATAGGAACAGGGGACGGAGCAGGTGATGTTGATGATGTAGCATTTGAGGAAGCAAGCAGAGAAGGTGGCATTATGACAGTGCTGATCTGCACGACTGAAATATTGTATGGTTGTGCAACAATAGCTTTAACCAAATTTGCACCTGTTCGATTAGGATCAGCAGCAGATGTAAATGTTACTGCCCCTGTGCTTAGATCGGTGATCTTTATGAATCTCTCCATCCCTTTAGATTCAAACATTGTGGTCACTGTTATTGTTTTGTTTCCCAAGTGCTGGAATTTTTGAACGTCGAAGTAATCAAGGATCATGTGGATGCTTAACACTTTTTTTATTACGTCCATTGGTTTCCCTGAGATTGGAGCCATTCCACTATTATCGACTGCAAGAACTGTTATTCTTGGCTTCGTGTTAATTTCTGTTGCAAGTTGTGTTTGTGTAAGGTAGTTGCTGTAAGTGCTATATGCTGGGTATTGAGACAACAGTTTTGTTACGTCAAAACACGTTATAGATAAGGGTAACAACATTACTGCTATTACAAATATTAAGACCATCGTTGTCGTTGTCGAGTACACACACATTTTCATCTATATGCTATCACCACTCATGGATTACTACTTATTATATATAGATATATGCTTCTTTGTGTTTCTCATCCATTACTCAACCATATTTTAAGGACGCAATAATATGAGAGTAAAAGGTGGACCTTAATTTCTTCAAATTGCTAGGCTAGTTTCTACTTTGACAATGTATACGCATACCTACTTAACTGTTCTCTAAAATTAGTTATTTACTTTTTTTTTATTAAGTTAATTTATTATTTTTCTTCTCTCAAAGATATATTCACCATGCAATATTCATGTGAGTGTTAAATGGAATAGGCTAATACTAACGCCTTTCCTCCAATTCCTACTACTAAATAATTACGTCACTCATACACAAGAAGTTATTATATTCTAATTCTAATACTAATGAGGTTATCCTTTTCCAAAAAAATAATAATGATAACGAGGTTATCCTTACACCAAAAATTGTATTAGTATTAGAATGTAATAATTTTTTTAGACTTATTAATTAGATGTATTCGCGATATGAATAGGTAACTAATAATAAATATATATTATAGAAATTAAATATTAAAAATAGTTTATTTAACTTGTTTAATGTTTACTAACGATATAAATTTTCAACCAAATGCAAAATAAAAACAACATCTAAAAAATAAAAGTTGCTTTAATATAATTTTTAACCATTTAATTATTTGAAACACTTCTTTATAAATTATATTAGAAATGATGTTTATTTCTTTCCCTTCGTTAAAATCTTTAAACTTTTTCGCGATGTGACTCTTAAAATTGCGACGAATAGTTGTTGGTTAGATTTTAGACAATTTTTTCCGCACGAATACTTTTATAAGGGTGATGTTTGGTGCCATTGTTTGTAGTTAAGCTATATAGTTAAAGTGAAGTTAGTAAAATTCAAATATCTTAGAAGGGTTGAGATGCAACGAGAAAATAACAAGTTTTGTGCAAATCATGTATATATACTACACAAAACTCATGTTTCCTATGTCATATATAATTGCGCATACTATGAATGAACGTGCATGAAGAAAAGTAATCATTAAGGTGGACAATTGAAATACTGTGTATTGAGCAACAAACCAATTAAATGTGCTCATATTGTGTTTAATTATAAATACATGTTACAAAATTTGACTGCATATGGTTAGGCGTAATGAGATAAAGCTCTTTATTTGTACAAATATTGTGTTTAATTATATGCACATGTTGTAAAATTTGATTGAGCACAGTTGCACGCGCTAGTAATGACAAATTTTTATTTTCCACACTGTTCTTTGTTTGCACAAACATTGTATTTAATTATAGGCGTATGTTACAAAATTTGATTCCGTATGACTATACTTGCAAGTAATGATTGATTTTTGTTTTTCATAAAACTCTATTTGCGCACACACTATGTTTAATATAAGCATATGATACAAAATTTGACTGTGCACGATTATATGTGCGAATAATGCCAAATTTTTTTTTAGACCTCCAATTTTTTACATATAGTCCTCGAAGTATAAACATGAATAATATGAAAAATGAGTTTGAGAATTTTTATTTTATTTTTTAGAGTTTTAAATATTTTAAATTTAAATTTGTAAGTCGTGAATTTAAACGACATATTTTTGATAAATTTTTTGAGTTTTAAAAATTGAGAGAGATTATAAATTTTTACATTGTGATTTAATTTTTTAAGATTAAATTTCACAGTTCCAAATTTTATGATTTTACGATATTTATAGATTTGGAGTTGAATTGTTTTAGTGATTAAATTTCTGAATGACGAAATCTATATTATATAAATTACTGATTTTATATAAATTATTTTCGAATAAGACAAAAACGAAAAATAAAATAAGAAACCAAGTTAAAAAGATTTTGAGCCAATATTTATATTATATGATTAATGGAAGGGAAAAAAGAGTGAGAAGAGAAGAGGAGAGCGTGTGGTGAGTGTGAGTGAAAGAGAGGAAAGTATACTAGACAACACAAAACAACACTAGGGTTCGTTTCTTCTCCTTTTCCACATTCCATTCCACGAGCGTTGCTTAATCGGATTCGGATTCGGATTCGGATTCGGATCGTTGCTGTTTCCTTACCGACTAGTCATGAAGCTCACTGTGAAGACCTTGAAAGGCAGCCATTTCGAAATCAGGGTTCAGCCCTCTGATTCTGTCAGTTTCTCCCCCTCTCTTCTAACTGCATTCAATTCATCATTTCTTCCAATTTATTTTGTTTCAATTTGTATATCAACATTTTCTATCTGCCAATTTCACTCTCAATTTATATTTCTAATTATGTTGTGTATCATGCTGGATAAATAAATAAATAAATAATTGAAACAATTACCATGCTCTATTTTTTCATCATATATTATATTATCTGTATGGTACATTTCAATGGACTACTAATTATCAATTTTGTTGCTACTTGCTACTGTTTTCTATTCCACCTCAGATAATGGCCGTCAAAAAGAATATTGAAGACGTACAAGGCAAAGATAATTATCCATGCGGACAGCAATTGCTGATTCACAATGGCAAGGTTTTGAAAGATGAAACTACATTAGCAGAGAATAAGGTTTCCGAAGATGGCTTTCTTGTTGTCATGCTTAGTAAGGTATATTTGTCACTTTATTATTATTATTATTATTATTATTATTATTATTATTATTATTATTATTTAAATTCAATTCAACTAGGGTATGATGTGATCCTGGATCTGAACTTGAAAGAAAATATTATTTTCAAGTTTGAAAACACCTCAAATGATTAGCCTGCATTTGGAATCATCATGGATTCATCCATCGTCTGGTTGCCCACCTCTCTCAGCTGTAGCTTCATGTTCGTCGCACTGTTCCACCATGCAAAACAAGCTTTCCAAACATGCACTAAGATAAACCAGAATAGTATGAAATCCCTGAAGGACAAAATAATCCCAAATCAAAAGCCCTAATTTTAAAAATAAAATCCCAAATTAGATCCCACAAAACTCTACATCACATTCTTTTTGGGGGCAAGTTAGGAAGTAGAATATAAATTTGGCTGGCAAAATATTGTTAACTCATCGACCTGATTTGGCATGTCTTGCATTAACTTATTTGGTTAGTTAGAACAACAAAGTATTTTTGGAAAACCTTGATCAAATAATATTTTGGTATAAGATTGTATAAGATACATTTCTACAAATTATGCTAGTGATTTAGATTTGGTGGTACTTAATAATAATAAAAAGTTTGATAATGATGAAAATATGATAGATAAGTGTCTTATTT
The DNA here is from genome assembly GCA_037974295.1 of Cicer cuneatum. NCBI lineage: Eukaryota > Viridiplantae > Streptophyta > Magnoliopsida > Fabales > Fabaceae > Cicer > Cicer cuneatum. The sequence goes on along the minus strand of JBBPBO010001984.1, from coordinate 69,039,215 downwards.
GTTCATGGCAAGGCACCTCTATACCCATAGTAATTTCAGTGCTCAATTTTTCCCCTGCACTGTTGCTTTCAGGTTAAAGGCCCTGAGTTCCACATTCATGAACTTTTTTTAGATTAGTTGCGTTTCTTGATTGCAATGAAAGGTTTGTGTTTATCTTACTGATCATATTAGAAAGCATTATATCTTGTCATAGGATTTGCAGTTTTCCATCTGTTTAAATTTGGTTCACTAAATTCTATGTTAACGTTTTTGGAATAGTTACCTTTCATAATTTTATTGTGCTCTGGCTTGCTTTGTGTGTGATTCGTTTGTTTTACCTCTTTGACCGTATAGTATACCATTTTACTGTTGTTGCAGAGTAAAGCCTTGGGATCTGCTGGAACTTCATCTACTCAGGCATGTTACTTGCTTATTTTTAATATCATTTTGGCATTTGAGTTATTTTCCCCCTTGTATGAGCTAGTTATTCTGCATGTGTGACAGACCGCTAGCAATCCACCTATAACTGTGTCAACACCAGATTCCACACCTGTAGTACAAACTCAGTGAGTCTATTTGAAATAGTTCTTCATGTAGTTATTACATCAACTTATGCTTTTTCATAACTTGTTTTATTTGGCTCAGCAGATCTGCAAACAACAATGCATCTGCAGCAGATGTCACGACTACAAAGTATGGCTTTGTCTCCAAGTTTATCTGGCTATACTGTTAATAGATTATAACCAAGTTAGTAGTCATTGATTTATGCCACACAATGTAATGTACTGCCTTTAAGTAGTTTTTGTCTGACGAAAGCTATCAAAAAGCTATTGTTTTAATTGTCAGTAATCATTCAAGAGCCAAAATGCTGTAGTTGTAATTTGAATTTGGCCTGATTATTTTTGGCTTGGCCTAATCTAATATTATAATTAATATTTGATTGATGCCAAAAGTGGGCAGATCCAACAAGCCAGGTTGCAGTAAAATTTATTAGGCTAGTCTGATCATTTTAATTGATCTGATTTGTTATTGTTTCAGTGTTTCCTTCACAGCTCTAAAGGGAAGGCGATTTCGGTCTAACCCTAAATTGGGTCTGCACAAAGTTTTTTGGGCTGGCCCAATGTAATTAATAAATCTCTCTCTCTCTCTCACACTTTTCCCTGAGAAGGGCTGGACTCGTGTCCACTGTCCAGACTTCATTCACCCGTTTGCTTTCAGACATCACTTCAGCTGTCATCTTCAACTTGTTCATCAATCTTGCGACTCCTCACTAATCAGACACACCACTCTAGAGTACAATCACTTTCAAACTGATAATAAATGCTAAAATTCCCAAAATTCAGTTCAATAATAATATCAGGCTCTCAAAAAGCAGTTAATACTTAATATGTCCTATACTGCCAACTTGAACTAGTCAAATAGGCTCATACTATTGTGGGTAACCCAAGCTTTAGGTAAAAAATTTATAGCTAGAATGAAGAATAAAGTCCTAATCCAACCATGGGGAATGCTGTACCAGACCTAAACAACTAAACCTAAATTCCTACTTACTAACTCAAGTCCTCTTGTTATAATTTCACCCTTAATTAACATAATGTTCATAAACATCTCACCCTCTTGCTGCAATCAACAATTTGAATTGTTTGGTATTTTCCTCTTTCCTGTAATCAAGCCTTCTGAAATACATTTCAATGTCTTTTTTGCAGTGTTACTATAGATAATTATGGACAGGCTGCTTCAAATTTAGTTGCTGGTAGTAATCTTGAGCAGACTATTCAACAAATTATGGACATGGGTGGTGGCAGCTGGGATAGAGATACCGTTAGTCGTGCTCTTCGTGCAGCTTACAATAACCCAGAGCGTGCTGTAGATTACCTGTATTCTGTATGCCTAAACTGCTCATTGTAGATTCTAACTGCTTGAACTTTCCGCTTTATCTTATTTGATTTAACAATTATTTATTATTTATTTGCAGGGAATTCCTGAAGCAGCGGAAATTGCTGTACCGGCTGCTCATTACCAAAGTAATCAAACTGAAACAGGTGGGGTCACTACTGGAGTTGTTCCTGGGGCCCCTAACTCGGCTCCCTTGAATATGTTTCCACAGGTAAAAATTATAATTTGAATGGATAAACAAAACTCACTGTATCTTGTCATTTACATCTTTTGCTGTTACTTTGTGTTTTATTTTTGAGTTGAAACTCTTTCAGGAGACAATTTCTGGTGCAGGAGCTGGAATTGGTTCACTTGACTTCCTGAGGAACAATCCCCAGGTGGGATTTCTGTTTCATCATTTATCATATCCTCTGTAAAGAAATTTATGTTTGACACATCCATGTTGGAAGAAATAATTTTTGCATTTCAACTTGCTATACCAATGGAATTTGAGACATGGGCCACTCTTACAAATTGCATATTTTGTGTCATTGTTTGACAAATCACATGCTTAAAAGAACAAATGAAGTAGAAAGAACTTCCAGTAAGGAAACAATAAATTCAATGTTATGTGCTTTATTTAATTTCACCGCATCAGCTTATGCATGAAATTACAAGAAATGTTTGTTTTTGGTTGTATTATCTTGGCTGGTAAGGTCATAAAAAAAAGTTCTTGGCTGGTAAATTTGAGCTAGTTTGAAGCTATATAATGATTTCACGTATTCCTGAATAAATAGCTGTGCCTAGTCAATATGCTGCACATCATTATTCATTCGTATGTAAATTAGTAGATAATATAATACTTCAAATCACTTGTTATTCCTCTCTTGTGTCAAACTTAAATAAACTGTTAGTAACTGTTTCTATTTCCACATATTTAGTTTCAAGCATTGCGGACAATGGTGCAATCCAATCCACAAATTCTACAGGTATCTAACTATCCGTGTTAATCACCGAATACCTGAGTTTTGGTCTTTTGTCAATGTCTGAGATAATTTCTATTGCAGCCTGTTCTTCAGGAGCTCGGAAAGCAAAATCCCGGTCTCTTGAGACTGATTGATGAGCATCATGCTGAGTTTCTTCAGCTGATAAATGAACCCATGGATGGTTCCGAAGGGTGAGTATACTGCTTGCCATGTATGTTTTGCAATAATTTAACATGTGATCTTTGTATTGTACAATCATTTCTTGATACCATAGTCATCGTTCTACTATAAATTAACTTTTCAGTTTTATCTGTAGTAGTCTTTGCCATGTTTGTGGCATGAAGGTAACTTTTTGACCTGTTGGCTTGGTATCCAATTGAGCAAGTATATATTTATAGCATATAAGATTGAACTAATTTACTATCTTCTTGATTATGTGCAATCGTAGTAATTTTTTATTTATAAATGTAACTACTCTCTTTCTTGTATTAGAGATAATTTTGGTCAGCCTGAGCAAGACATGCCTCATGCCATCAATGTGACGCCAGCTGAGCAGGAGGCAATTGGAAGGGTATATCCATTTTTAAAGTCTGACTGCTCTCTTTTCATTTCAATTGGTTTACCAAATGTTCTGATTGAATTTTACTTACCATACGCAGCTAGAGGCTATGGGATTTGATAGAGCCTCTGTCATAGAGGCATTTTTGGCATGTGACCGTGATGAGCAATTGGCAGCCAACTACTTACTCGAAAATGCTGGGGATTTTGAGGATTAAATCACTAACCTACCATGATTCATAGTTTTGTTCAGGCCTTTTTTTGTTTTTACATATATTTGTCAAGGAGGGTGGGTTTGCATATTTTTCTACTTACTGTGTCTTTCTTAGGCAATTTATATGGTAAAGTTTCTGATTTGGATTGACGTATTCTACTATTTGTTACTCATGATTTTGGTATGGTTTAGCTTATATATAACAGTGTTGAGTTATTTTCCCTGATTTAGGCTTTGGTGCGTCGTACAAGAGGAATTGCCCCAATGAAAATTGTACTTTTTGCTCGCTAAAGTTATGTAATTTTGCTCCTACAATATTTTTAAGCAATTTTGTTTATCAAATTCCTTTAATTGTAGTAATTTATTGACTTGTTATTAGCTTTAATTCTTAATTATTATCTTAATATGCAAAATATCAAGCCTTATAATATAAGCACGGCGAAGTTGAAGACCCTTAACATATTGCTCACCTCACGCATGACAAGTGACAACGGATTCAGGGTGACTGATAATATAATAAATTATGAATTTGATCTCTAATCAATCACTATATCTAAATTGGTTTTTAAACTAAAAACTACTAAATAGTCTAAATTAGTTTTAATTCCAACTAGTTAATCCCTTTGTTACTGACTTGTTTGAGTTGTGCTAACTGTTGGTATTCTCTCTGTTTCTTATGTGTAAATCAAGTTAGACTTGCAATTAACACATTTTCGTTATTTGGTCCTTAGAGTTTTAAAATACATCACTATAATCTTTGAAGTTTTAAAAATGCAACAGTTTAATCCCTCGATGTTCAATATATTAATAAATAGTTCAATTTAGTTCTTCAATCTCTAATAGCCTCTCTAACTTATTTGATTTTCCTTCATTGAAACTATTACAAGCTCAACAAGTGGAAGGATTTTCAGATCGTAAGGTAGAGAAACTAGACATAGATATTAACTCTTCTATTTTTAGTATTTATTTGAATGAATATTATTTTTATTTTATTCTACAAAATTATCTCCCTAACTTTTTTCAAATGGAAGCGCACATAAACTAAACTAACACAAAAAGCTATATTGGGAGATTTTGTGATATGAGGTGGAGTTGAATAGTTACCGTTAGGATAATGGTGGGAAAGAGAAACCAAAATAGGGAAAACAATGAACTAGTACGTTCTCCAAAAAAAAATTCAAATTCAAACCAAACCATAAAAAGGGGATGGAACCCACCCACCGAATAAGCAGCATCTACTAAACAACGCCACGTCGACAAAATGAATGCAGTTCAAATACCAACAGGGACCGAACTGAATGAACAACAATGTTGAAAACAAATGAACCAACGAAGAAGAAGATGATGATGATGAATGTGAAACCCCTGAGCGAGATCGATGGCAAAGGCGAGTTGAGGCATAGCCGTAGCTGCAGCAACAGTAACTGTTATGGTCCTGACAATAAAGAAAACGCCAATGTGAACAACGTCGTATTTCCAAAGTCATTGTCGTTGTCCAACAAGATTGTTAAGCCGTCGTCGTTACAGTTGTGTATGCAAATAAACGATTCTTCAAACTCTTTGAATATTTGGGACCACTCTGACTCCGACGCAGCTCCTGCTTCCTCCTGGTCCACTTTACCCAACAAGTAACTAAACTTACTCTCTTTCTCTTTTCAAATTATAAATGAGTCTAGCTAACTTTTTGTGTGTTTGATTTTAGATCTTTGATGTGTAGACCCTTGCCTATAGATATAGGAAGATGTACATGTGTTATTGTGAAGGAACCAACACCGCAGGGACTATCCGGGGGAACTTTCTTCTCTCTTTATACCTATGTATGTATCTATGTTATTGTTTTTTCTATAATTTCTCACAAATATGCATTAAACTCTTCAACATATTATTGTTACACAGGAAGGTCATGGACGACAGAATAGGAAACTAGGTGTAGCACACCACAAGAGGCGGAGTGGTAAGTCTCACTTCACCATAGCTCAGAATTTAAAAGGACTAGTCTCCATTTCAGATGATACTTTCCTTGGGACAGTAACTGCTAACCTCACCGGCTCTAAATACCACATTTGGGATCAGGTATGTTAATAAGCTTCCTTCTCTTTACCATATCTACTAGTCCAACTATTTCTCAACAACATTTTTATTTGATTATTATCAGGGATGTCGCACTCATAGTAAACAACCAAATCCGCCTCTTGCTGTTGTTGAGTAAGCCTTATAATCTTCTTCATCTTTTTCTTAAAAATCCACACTCTGCTACATACTAACTACATCCTTTGCAGGTATGTACCTACAATAGCAACATGTACAGGAACTCACAGAAGCATCAAAGCATATATACCCAACCATCAATCTATGTCTTTCAAGAACACCACCCAGGTTTTTTGTTATCTAAATAAATATACCAAACCAACACTCACATGTCATTATAAATAAATTAATTGAGGTTCTTTTGTGACAGGTACAGCATATTAAGGGACTGCCAATGAATTGGGAGGGTAAATTGGACAAAGTACATCAACTATTCTCAAAAGTTCCATTTTACAACAAGGTATGACAGGAAGTTTCAACTATTGTTATTTATGAGATAAACGACTTTGATTAATTTGTATTGACTTTCCTTCAGAGTACAAAGCAATTTGAGCTCGACTTTAGAGATAAAGGAAGGGTAGGACTTGGAATCCAGAGATCAGTAAAAAACTTTCAGCTTACTTTAGAGGTATATAATGATGTTGAGGGATGCAAATATAATGTTAAAACTCAGCTATGTTCTCTGCTTAACTGACTTGTCTTTACTAGGAGGATGGGAGGCAGACAATCCTGCAGCTAGGGAGGGTAGGAAAATCAATGTTTGTTATGGACTACAGGTATGTATATCAATTCAAAACTATAGTTTTTATTGAGATAATTGAATTTTAGTGTGGGGGGGTTTGACAGCTAGTACATTTTCCTGCGAGTTTGCAGATATCCTTTGACTGGTTACCAGGCGTTTTGCATATGTTTGGCTTCCGTTGATGCAAAGCTTTGTTGCATAGTCTAGTGTGAAATCTCTGTTTCCACAATTGGTTCAACCTCTGAACTCAAGATGGAGAAAGAAGCCTTGGAAATTATAGTCTTGTGGATTATGTTGTTGAGTTCATCTTTCTTTTGAAAAATGAAGATTTTGGAGTTGTGTACTTGTATTTGCTTTGTTTCAGCTAGGAAGGTATAATGCCATCCACATCTCGCAAAATTTAATGTATAAATCACTATGCTCGGATGATCAGTTAGTTACTTTCAAAAAATTTGAACTTTGTAAACTTCACTGGCTCAAATGAACCAGATAAAATTACACCATGTTGCACAAGTACTTAGATTTATTATTTTCAGCACTGTTTCTATAATTATTATCTAGCTCCTTGTATCTCCCTAACAAAAATGTTAGACTATTCTAGGTAGTAGATGGTCGATTATGAGATAATCAAATGGGGCTTAATACTTAGAGACAACGATGTATTTTCTAACATTGCCAATTACATAAAATACCAAAAAGCTTTCTAAAATGTATCTATAAAGCTTAGAGCTTATATATGTTTATCTATTCATTGTGTTCTTCATTGCAATTACAGTCACTCTCGCTTGTTGTGCATGTGGGCACTTCCCTTTGGTAAAAAAACTTACAACTACACCGGCACATAAATGATTTATATTAACATTCCTGTCAAGTGAAACTTTAAAGTAATTTGTTGCATAAACTGAGAGTTTAAGGATTTGTTTAACCTAACACAAAGCCCCCAAATCATGTATGATACTAGAGATGGGAAATCAGAAACAAACGACAGCGATCTGCTTTTTGGAAAAAGAACCAACACAAACATAGCAGAAGAAGGGTTAACCCCACACACTAAATAAGTGCTAACAGAAAAAACAGAGAAAACAACAAAGGCACACTTAAGGGAGGAACAACACAATAAAAAAGACAAAGGAACAGAAGCATGAAACAATTGGAAGACAAAAGACGGCAGACAGACAAAACTAGCCTCTTGACATTCAGGAAGTGCCTACATTTGATTTGGTGGTCCAGGAATGCACTTCAGTGAATCAAGCCACTGGGATTGAATCATAGTTTTACACACGTCAAAACACGTACTTCAGTTCTGATTGGCAGTCAATGAGGTATAGATCATGTTACCACCCATGTCATGATTATTATTAAAAGTCAATTTTCTGATTTTCCTTGCATGGTTGAAAAACTACAGATGATCATACAGCAAATTTGATAAAACTCTTGTACTTTTATTATACCAAACTTTATTTATCAATGTTGATAATGTCTTAGAGTTGAGATAACTATACTATGAGGTACACTTAGTAAATATGTAGCTATGCTACAACCACTAAATTTACCAGCAAAGTTACAACTACTACTTCATATGATTTCTTGGCTTAAGTTTTACTAGCAGGGGATGAAGCCTGTGGGTGGTAAGGCCCATTGTATCAACATTCTCTTCCTCTCCTTGTCCGAGCTCCCACTCAAATTCCTGTACCAATCTGCCAATAGCCGTGCAGGTTATCAACATGGCCTGAAGAGAGCCTGCACACACCCTCTTCCCTCCTCCAAAGGCCATAGTTTTGTACAAATCCGAGGTCTCATATTTCTCATCAAGAAATCTCTCTGGAATCCATTGGTGAGGATCTTTCCACCAGTCGTTATCCATGTTACATCCATATATATTTATTGTGATCTGTAAAACATGATATGGAAATCAATCAATCAAACATATAAACAATTATATAGTAAATTTTATTCAAAGGATAAATCGAGCAACCTCGCTTCCAGCAGGAATATGATATCCTCCCAATTGTGTATCCTCATGAACATATCTTAGTGGGACAATTGGAACTGGACTATGCTTCCTTAAAGTCTCATGGAACACAGCCCCCAAGTAAGGTAGCTTAGATAATTGTTCCTCGGTAACCTTTTCATGTCCACATACTTTAACAAGCTCCTCGTACAGACGGTCCTGCCAAATAAAGATGTAACTAGTGACAATGTGTCAACAATGGGACAGAACAGAAGAAACCTCCAAATTAACCAACCAACCAGTAAGAGTTGGCGAAAGGCAAAGTATGGCTATCAACCTGACGACTTTTGTCTTTGGCAAGTTCATACATAGCCCATTCAGTTGTAACTAAGGTAGTATCAGCTGTCTCAATAATTGGCTCCCAGAGAAGCGTGATCATTTGTTCTTCAGTCACTTCTTTGGCTTCTGATATCAGGTAGTCAAAATAACAATTTACTTCCTGCCACAACCCAAACAATCAAGTTAGGATAACTCTATTACAGGGTCTACATAGATTTTAGGTTGTAAACAAGTAAAACTTACCTTCCCTGATGCCAATCGCATCTTCTGCTCATTAATCAATGCTTTCATTACATATTTTCTTCGGAGGGCCACTTTCCGAATTTTCATCTCCATGCTCTTATTTGGAATCCATTTCAGGTATGGAAAGAAATCTCGCCAGTCCACCTCAATTGCACCCTCCATAAAATCAACCACTAGAATTTTATACATGTCCTCTCTTGATAATTTACTCGCAAGCTCCTCCACATAAATGGATTCAACATCGCTTCCCAGAGCCTACAAATTATACACGTGGTCAAGGTTTTGTAAATTATGTTGTGTTTTCGAGTTGTATTCTCAGAAAATTGTTTTTAATTTTATTTAAGGAGGGGAAGACTCACTTGCTTCATTGCTAGTCTGAAAAGTTCAGACACAAATATTTGTCTAAAATTAACAGCCAAGTTGGGGAAGGTCTTCGCATGTTCACAAAACTGCCTGGACATATTTTCCATCATGACTTCTCTGATGCTACGGCGTTGCTTCTGAACGTTGAAAAATACACTTCAGAGATACTTTTTATCCTAACAATAAAATATAGAAGTCTATGTGTGTGTTGAGGGAACCATGAAGTTATTGTAACCAAAACCTGTGCATTAGCTCCAAGAACATTTGCAAGAATATGTCTTTTGACCATTTTGTGAAATTCGTTGTAGTCGCTCATAGCAACCATACATTTATTAGAAGTCAGAATATGCAATGCAGTTGACATCTTCCTTGTTGAAATTGATGAAAATCTGGTCACCATTGCCTGAAATAACCGCAAAAAATTATAATCCAATTAATAAACCAGAAATAAAAAATTATTCCATGGACTGCAGTGATGTGTGATGAGCACTGAATGTCATTTCCCCTGCCTCCTCCTCATACTAATAATTAGTCTAAAAAATAGACTAATTATAAAGCAGTATATATGTGGATGTTCTGAACTCAAATGACATTCTAATCAAAATGACTTAAAGGCTCATAATTCACCTCAGCCTATTACTGGTGCATAAAAAAGTACAAGCCCATTAGACCATTTCATAAGATAACCCTATAATTTATTTGTTACCACAATAGCAGCAGTATAACGATTTTAGAGGTATCCAAAATGGTAATTGTGGTTGCATCAACCGAATTTACCCATATTTTATCGCAATATTAAGATTTGTTGTAACCACAATTTAAAACCATGCAATAAATAAAGCACAAATTACTCATTTGATGCAAATATATAAATTAGTAAAATTCACTATTTATATTGAATTATTAAGCAGAATAATTAATCACATAGTTACTCCTAGAGTCAATAGATCCACACTCTATATAGGTGGTGATCCGTTGACTCCAGTTGTAAGTCGGAGATAAGTTACCAATCTTAATAATTCAATATAAACGATAAATTTCACTAATTCAACCATTAATTATTGACATAATATATTAATGATCAAACACACAAAGTTTTATATAAATCTGAAATTCTATGTAATCTTTTTTTTAAACATCGATGTTTACTTATCTTTTTTTTTTAAGTTTATCGTACATTCATATGAAATTATTTAATGAAGTATCAAATAGTTTTAAAATTTAATAAAAATTTATAGAGTTGATATACTTAATAAGAACTTTTGATATGAGGATTGGATTAGTAAAATTCATCGTTTATATTGAATTATTAAGCAAAATAAGTCATCACATAGTTACTCATGGAGTCAACAAATCTCTACTAGTGTGAAATTAAAATATGAAAAGAATACTAGAAGTGGAAATAAAAAAAAAAAGGAATGAATAGGGACCTCCTTGGCAAGTTGGACATTGTTGAGAACAATAATTTTGGAAGCACCAGCTTTGATTGAATAAATGGGTCCATATTTATGAGACATCTTTGTGAATGTCTTGTGAGGTTTCTTCTCCTTCAACTGCAGCAGATTCCCAATCACTGGCAAACCTGGAACCACTGCATCAACCAAAACAAACAAAAAAACCATTTTCGTCCATTCATATTTGATAGTACTAAATCAAACATTTGATGATATATATAAGTCCAAACAACAACAAAGTGATACTAACCTGGTACTTGGGGAAGTTTGTGAGTGAATCGACGGAGTAGGAAGAGGTACAAGAAGACAGAAAAAGCAGCCAAAGCAACTGAGGTGGCTACGAGATTCTCCATTCTGCTTCTTCTTCTGCTCTCTCTATTCTAACCACTTGTAAGAATAATTGTGTTTGTATGGGAACCTTTGTCTCACATTTATAGAATTAGAATATAATACACTTAATCAGTTTTCATTCTTCTATTTTCTATTCACTCTTCTATTTCTTTAAACTAGACATATAGGGACATTTATTTAAGTTTTTGAATTAAAAAATTATATATTTTAAATGATATGATATATAATTTTATGATATAACTTATATAATGTATTAATTATCTATATATTATTAATTAAATTAAAAAAATTAAAATTTAAAATTAAATTATTAGATAATTTTATTACAGTTTTATAAGAATTAATTATTTTATATTATCACTATACTATGTTATATTATTTTAAATATAGTACATTATCTTTTTTTAATAAAAAATTCAGAACGAAGACTAATATTATCAAATTTTAAAAGAGAAACCAATTTAATATTAAAAATGTGATTAAATCTATATATTAAAATAGATTGTATTTATCATGAAATTTGGAGGCACTAATTACAGCATCTCTCTCGTCAGATTCTCTCTGTTGCCAATTAAATATAGCCCTGATCAGTGATCACCAACTATCTGACGTATAAGTTATTAATTAAAACAAATCAAATTTTACTGTAGAACATCTTGGACCAATGATTAACCGTCAGCAGAAACTCCATCGGTATTCGGTGATCATATTATGGCCAAAATAATGGCTTGATTTATGTGGCTCAGTATTGATTTTTTTTTTTTTAATATTATGTGTGCATTATTTTTAATATAATTTTAGGCAGTTAACTTTTTAGTTCTTTATTTTTTTTTATTTAGTCTTTTATTTTAATTTTAAATAATAATTTGATTCTTTATGTTTTAAAATGTCAACAATGTTATCTTTTTTTTTTATAAAAATTCAAAAAATTCATCAAAATTTTCAACCAAAACCCATAAAATTATTTGTATTATTCAATATAATACAAATTTTATCAAATTCGAAACTCAAATCTTCAAATAAACTTATATTTCTATTTCTAACAATATCAAATAAAGAATGAAATTTTTGTATGGGTTTATTTGAATATTTGAGTTACGAATTTGATGAAATTTGTATTATATTAAAGAATATAATTAATTTTATTGGTTTTGGTTGAAAATTTTGATGGGTTTTTTGAATTTTTGAAAAAAAAAAAGGATAATATTGTTGACATTTTAAAACATAAAGGATCAAATTGTTACTTAAAATTAAAATAAAGGACCAAATCGAAAAAAAAAAGATAAATGACTAAAACGTTAATTGAAATTAAGTTAAGGGACCACGAGTGGTATTTAGTCATAATTTTATTTCGCGATACAATATTTATATTTTAATATTCGAATAACATAACTATCTTTAAGATAATCTTTTGACATCTAAAATAGATAGCTTTTAAATGCTGTATAACAATAATTTACTAAACAATAATACTAAATGCTTTATTTATTAATTAAATATAGAGATAAATTTGTATGTGAACAGTTGAATTTTTTTTATTCTAATAGTTGAGTTTTTTTTTATTGACGAACTAATAGTTGAGTATTATAAACACCAAATGCATGCATTGACTATTACAAATTTACACTTCTTTAAATTTAAATAGAATTATTGAATAGTAAAATTCAAGGAATCAGACACTATTAATTATTGTTCAAAATTAGATTGTAAAAATTTGCATAACAGTGTATATAGTTCAATAGTAATTTTAAAATATAAATTTATATATAATTAATGTACTGAGTATTGACTAAGATTAATTAACAACTATCTTACTTATTACATACTACTTGAGTAAAATAAATAAATAAATAAATAGAAAAATAAGAAAAAAAATTATATTCACAATATATTTAAAATTTTGTAGACAAATAATTTATCTTAAAATTTCATATTCCTGTTAATTTCTACTCACTACCTCTTGAATAAAAATCTTTAAGAAAAACAACTGATATTATTTTATTAGTATGAAATACTTCATTGGATTATTATTATAAATAAAAGTTACTTTTACGGGTATGAAGAAAAATAGTTAACTTTAATTAATTTTTTATATTTCATGCAAAATACAAGTTAAATTTACTAATTATCTTTTTTTAATGTCCAACACATAATTATAAATATTATGAATTAAATGAAAAGTGTAATGGAAATAATATCGTAAAATGATTCAAAAATAAATAATTTTTATTTATAATAGTGACCAAAATTTTAATATAACGATGAAAAAAACATTTATATATATTTGTAACTATTTATCTATCATTTGGTTGTTTCTAAAAGAAAAGACTATCTATCTATTTATGTGTGTCAAAATAGTTTTTCAAACAATACTTTTGAAAATTATATTAATAATTAGTAATGTAATATAAAATATTGTGAAAAGTATTTATCGCAAATTTATTACGTGTATATTTTTTAGAATAGTTGACCAACAAAGTATTGGGATAAAATGAGTATGACTTCTTGTTAATTCGAGTATTAATTTTATTATGAACTTAAAAATCTTAAAGGCGTCCCTCAAGTTGTATCTCAATCGGAGTTTTCATGATGATCTCGTAATTGTATGTAAGCGTATTTATCATTTCATTTATAAACAAAATAAAATATTAAATGAAGTTTATAATTTATATGTTGAGTATTGACTATGAGTTAACAACTATTTTACTTTTTTTTTTTAAAGAAACAACTATTTTACTTATTACATACTAGTTGTAAAAATAACGAAAAATAATAAAGTTATATTCACGATATATTTACAATATTAAATTGTACCATTTTATAGACAAAGTATTTATCTTAAAATTTAATATTTGTAATATTAATTTCTAATATCACGGTTTGAATAATATTATTTTTAAAAATAAGCAACTGATATTATTTTATAATAAAATATTGACAATCAGAAATTTAGAAATTCCAAAAGTATTTGAGATCTATTAATGTAAAATATATAATTCATGCATCTTTAACATGACTGTATTCATAGTTTCTATTTTTTTTATAATATAGTTTCTATAATTAATTAAAACATTTAAGTTAAGTCATATATTTAATATATAAGATATATGATGGTAAAATAATTCATGCACAACTGACTACATTCATAGTTTGCAACATTTTTTTTTTTTTGCAGAAGTTTCTAAATATTATTAAAAAAAATTATGTTAAATCTCAAAATATTAATAAAATTGAATAAAAAATATTCATAATAGATTTTATATGTTTTATTAAAAAATAAATCACATATATTTATAAATAATCATTTACAGCAAAAATAATAGGAAATAAACTAATTAAATGCACTATAATTTACAACTAGTTTAATTACCTTGTTGTTTGTAGAGGTTTGGCGTTACAAGTCAAATACTAATTATATTGATTCAAATGCCCCTATATGCCAAGAACCTACTCCACAAGAGATAGATCTCTCAGTATAATGAATTCTAGAAGTTTGTGTGTGGGGAGTTTGAGACTACTAACATTACTATAAAAGGAATGATCCAAATATTTCAATCCTAAATAAAAATCTAAAATTCTCTTCGGTGACTATGTGGTATAATGTGGAACAAACCCCACTCCAAATTATAGAATGATTTGACAGATGTTGATTTGTGCAATTCACATTTGTGTATTTCTTTTCCATACATTTTCTTGTGTGTTTATGTCAAAAAGAGTTTAATTCTATTTTTCTACTAAAAAAGATTTAACTATGGGAGTCACAAGTGATTTGGTGGTTTGAAATACTTGGAGTAACAATAAGATTATAAGTTCAACTATTTTCTCTAATAAAATTAACAATTAATTGAGTAATTATTAACATTGATTATTTAAAAAAACCGATTTAATCATAAAACCCTATGTGATCTATTATATATATGTGTGTACTCCTATATCGTGTTAACTTTTCAAGTATGTGCTAAATAAAAAATATTTTCTTTCGAGGGAGACAATGTAAAAATTCTGAATATTCAATTTTTTTTGTGTTATTTTATTCCACCCTTCATTACATATATAACCCTTAAGAACAGTACTATTACAAATGTCAACTGTAACTCATACAAATCTAGCAACGGTACATCCTAATAGAATTCTTAGAAGTGAGTAATAGACCTTGTAAGTCTTTCTTAAATGTTTAGACAAAGAAATAACACCTAGTGTATGTTCATTTTGGCTTACGGGAGACCTCATAGTCCATTAACCATTTGGGTTTGACACTCTTTCTCTTGGACCTAATTTGAGGTATCTCCTCTCACATCTCATCTTCAGTTTCTTGGGTCGTGACATGGAAATGGAAATGATTTGAATAGGATACTAAAATACATGTATTTGTATCTGTAGTTTGAAAAAAAAAACTTGTATTCGTGTCTATAGCCACGTGGATATCAATATTAATCGTGGTAGTCATACCTTATCGTATAAATACTAATACTCGTAGCCCGTATTTGAACTTAATTAAATTGTTAAATAACAAAATATCATATAATTTTGACCCAATTAAAAAATATTTAAAGTTCTTTAATTTTAAATCATGAAATAATAAGATAAAGTATTTAAATTTTTCAAAACTATATTGAGTCATATAAATATTTTTTGATTCAGTGATATTAATAAAAATAAAACAAAAAAAAATTAATTACTAAACTAAACACAAATTTATTTGAATAAAAACAAAATAAAATCTAGAAAACAATCAACATCTTTTACGAAACTAATTGTAAAGTTTATACATATATCTTAGGTATGGAATATTTATTATTCAAATAAAAAATTTTTAGAGGAATTTAACTAATTTTTGTTATGATTTTATTTGTGTATATAGTTTGGTAGTCTAAATATAATTAGTCATGATAAAATTTATATCGTTATTGATATTTTGTGTGTGTATATTTACATAATAATAAATAATATAAATATAATATAATATATATATATATATATATATAATATGTGGGTACTACAAATACTCATATCTACTTAATTTTGTGTATAATTATCTTGTGTCTTTATGTAATAAATAAAAAATATCATAAATTTTTTGCGGACACCTATTAGTTATAATCATTTTATTTGTCAAGGGACTAATAATATGTCATTTGTGTTTTTTAAAAGAGATCAATATGGATCTTATAATTTCAAAATCTTTATTTACATAAAAAAGGATATTGCAAAGAGATTCACCATATAAGAAATTGTGGAAGGGTTTTTTCAAATAAAAAAATTTATAGATTTGCTTTTGCGTATACATGATTTTTAGATAAACCATAAATACATATGATTTTAGAGAAATTATTGTACAAAATTAAACTAGAACATAATTAATTCATAAATACATATAATTTTGACTAAATAGTACATGTGGTCCCTTAACTTAATTTCAGTTAACGTTTTAATTATTTCTCTTTTTTTTCTTCCCGATTTGGTCATTTATTTTGATTTTAAGTGATAATTTGATCTTTTATGTTTTAAAATGTCAACAATATTATCCTTTTTTTACAAAAATACAAAAAATTCATCAAAATGTTCAACCAAAACCCATAAAATTAATTATATTCTTTAATATAATACAAATTTCATCAAATTCGTAACTCAAATATTCAAATAAACTCATATTTTCATTCCTTATTTGATGTTGTTAGAGATGGAGAGTTAGTAGCAGTACCTAAAGTGTTTAAAAGATTGCAATGAAAGTCCTGAAGGGAAACATGAGGATTTCTTGGCCTTGTTGATTTGCGAATACTAGGTGGTATAAAAGGCTCTTCATGTACATAATTATTTTTATCACATGTAGGCATGACATTAATATCATTTAAATTAGGATGATTCAATTTACTATTGACATAATCTAGTTCTATAGGTTCAAGAAGGAAATTAAACGTACCAAAATCACCGCAAGAGGACAAATCACTTTTAGAAGAACCATTACTAGATAAGAATGGAAAAACATTTTCATGAAAAATAACATGTTTAGAAACTAGAATTTCCCTAGTATATAAATCATAACAAATAAAACCTTTAGTGCCAAATTTATATCCAAGAAATAGACATTTTCTAAATCTAGGATCTAATTTAGTCCTATGTTGTTGCAAAGTAGAAACAAAGCAAAGAGATCCAAAAACTTTCAATTCATTAAGATCAGGGAGGTGTTTATATAACAACTCATAAGGGCTATGATTATCGATGGATGTTGATGGTAATCTATTAATAAGATAAATGACATGTTTGACAGCAAAAGACCAAAATATTTTTGGAAGATTAGCATGAAAAAGCAAGCATCTAGTAACATTTAAAATATGTCTATGTTTTCTTTCCACAACAGAGTTTTGTTGTGGAGTTTCAACACATGATGTTTGATGTAGAATTCCAAATTTTGCATAAAATTCAGGATACAAGAACTCAACACCATTATCAGTCTTAATAACTTTGATAACTTTGTCAAACTGATTTTTAATTAAACAACAAAATCATGCATTAACTTTCGAGTTTCAAACTTAGCTTTCATAAGATAAATCCAAGTGTGTCTAGTACAATCATCAACAATAGTTAGAAAATATTTGTGCCATGAATAGAAGAATAGGACAAGGGTCCCCAAATATCCATATGAATCAAATCAAAAGCGTTATCAGAAAAAATATTACTAGCATGAAAAGGCAATCTAGATTGTTTGGCAAGATAGCAAGAATCACAAATTTTATTAGAATTGGAACTCACATATGGAAAATGTTTATAAATATGAGTAAGAACATTATTAGAAAGGTGTCCTAATCTAAGATGCCAGAGATCAATAGTAGCATGTGATGTTCTAGAATTTAAAGAATACAACACAAAATATTTGACATCGTGAATAGGTTATTGCAGATGATATAACCATTCAAAAGCTTAGCATGCCCAATCATCTTGGATGTATGGTCCTAAAACAAAATTCAGTTGATTAGAGGAAACTCCACCAATTTGAGAAATTGGATTTGTAGGTTGAGATTGATTTCCAATAGAGGAAGCAAATTGTTGAAGTAAATGTTTGAGTTGATTAATTTGGTCAGCAGTGAATTGAGAGACATTACCATCAGATGGATTGGATTTAGGAGAACTATGATCGTTAGGAGCAGTCCCATAGTCATCATCAGAATTGAAGAATTAATAGGTTTGGTGTTCTTGTATCTAGGAGAATATCCAGGCGGAAAACCATGTTTAAAATAGAAATGATCAACAATGTGTCCTAGCCTGTTGCAAAAAGTACATTGTCGTTGAGACATTCCATCTCTTCCTCGAACAGATCCGCGATCTTTACCACGACCTGAACCATTTCTAGGATTAGCATTAGAAGTACCATTGGTGGAAGAGTTCATTAGAACCTTGGCATCAACAGAGGGACCAATAACTTTTCGTTTTTGCATCATATTGCAGCGCTTCCAAACATCAAATAACGCATCGTTCTTTGCCGGCATCGATAACTTGTCGTTGATGAATTTCGCTTTGTTCTTGGAGATCAACGCATGTTTCATCAAACGGCTCCAGTTGTAATAATTTGGGTCTTGTAAAGTCTGATTTATAAGCAATGCGCCCGGATTTTCGCCAGGATGAAGGTAATACGGCGATGTTGGATTTCGCGATTCATCTTGAGAAACTTGCAGAGGTGGTTGAGGATGAATCGTCATCAGAACCTGCCATTGAAAAGTTGGATGAAGGAAAGGAGAGAAAAAGAAAGGCAAGAACGATAAGAAGAACAATGAAGTCGTCGTTTCTGATTTTGGAATTGAAGGATTAGCGTATTTCATTGTTAGGAATTTTAGGGTTATGAGTTCTGTGTTTGGAATTTTATGATTTTGGTAAAATTGAATTTAAAAATAGAATAGAGAAAGAAAAAGAAACTTCTGATACCATAATGAAAATTATTTTTCTAAATATACACCTATATTAATTGAGAAATAATATGAGTCTATTTATAATAGTAACTCTGTAACAAGGCTACTAACAAAATAGTTATAACAACCAAAAACATAAAGGCAATCAAACTAACTAATATAAAACTAACATACATTGTCAAAGTGGAAAATGGGTTAGCAATTTGAAGAAATTAAGCTCCACCCTTTAATCTCATATTCCGTCTATGTAAAGCTACTTAATATTTGGTTGAACAAATCAGACTCTGTCTACTTACTTGCTTGAGCAATGGATCATAAACAGCATCGAGAACAATGAAAGCAATCCCAAAATCTTGTCCAAATGTGATGTCAAATTAATAATCCAGTTGTTTCTATAGTTCATTTATGTGCATAGAATTACACACTTTGCCAAGTCATATAGTACTATTTTGTTACCAATCCATTCATGAAAAGTACATAAAAATTTATTAAAAACATGAAAACCTAGGAAGAAAACACACTTAGGCCAGCAATGACTAAAAAGGGGTGAAAAGTTCAATGAATGTTTCAAAAGTCATAAAACAATTCCTGAAACAGTTTCATTGGCTCAGGCGGCAGAGCAATTGCCACAGATAAGCTAGCATCATTGTTTGAGCTTGGAATTATGAAAGATAACCCCTCATATGGAATCTCACCAGGTCCCATGAATATGGGTCTTCCCCAACCAAAATCAGCATCATGGATTGGTAACCTTGCCCAGCTTGTAATACCAAGATTTGGACACCTAAAAGTATGTGCTCCACGAACAAGAGATTTTAAATCAGGTTGTAGGTCAAGATAGTCCAAAGCAGATCTCAAATAATCATTGTCCATTCGTAACAATGCACTGTGGATTCTGCTAGCAGCATACCATGCTGGTTTTGACATTAAATCCCCTGCCACTGCTATTGGTGTAGTTGTGAATATCACATTACCAAAGTAACCTTGTGGAAGAGAAGGTTGCAGCCTTGATCTTCCATCAGTTGCAATGTACAGTTTGGTTTCTTGATCACTAGGAAGTGATCTTGCCTTGCATACACTTCTCCATACATGACCAGCCAATATCTCATAGGAGGTGTAGTTGATAGTGTTTCCATCTTCTGTTGACTTACCCTTCAAGATGTTGAGTTGGTCACGGGTTAATTTGAAGATAGAAACTGCAAGTGCAAAAGATGTGTCTGAGTCTGGTTGAAGCAGGGGATATTGATGAGTTTTCATTGATGGTGGGGGCTTGTATTCAATGTGATCAAAAACAGGTCGAGGTGGATACCGAGCACGGAGTAGTGTACGGTCAATGAATGGTGGAATGGAAACATCAAGGCCACGAGCAACATCTGACCAGGAATTGATAAAGTGAAGAGCAGAGGTTCCATCTGCTACCTGGTGGTGCATGCCAACGCCTAACGACACCCCTCCACATTTGAAATATGTTACCTGCATTGTATAAACGTGACCCGGTTCCTCTATAATAATACTCCACGTATACTAGGATGTGTCAACTATTACATGTGATTGTCAATTTGTCATGTGCTACGGTGTCAGCTCAGCGCTCTCAATTATTATGTTTTTATGCTTTCCATGAATTTAGGAATCTGTTTCAAACTCTTGCAAAAAAAAGAATGTAAACTTCATCGGTCAAACTTTATTAAGAGTTAGTTCATTAGTTCCATTTATTTTTTAATTTAATTAATTGTTAACCATGAACCATGGGTCGTATTCTTTCTAACAAAATGTCACAATCTTAATTTTTTTTAAAAATATAATGTAACTTATTTTCACTAATTTTTTTAGCAACTAATATATATAAATATATTATTAATGAGAATATCAAAATCATAAAATGTATTATAAAATACTTTCATCACAAGTATCAATATAACTAAAGTTACAACATTTTTAAAATTGCATAAAACACTTCCAAACATCAAAATAACTATAGTACAATATTTTAAATTAACTAAATAATTTTTAAGAATTGAATCACCTCAATAGAATGGATAGGGTGAGATTTTAAGCCTTATCCAAATTTATTCTACTATTTTGCAAAACCAAAATCGCTCATTTATACTAATTTATCCTATCGAATTAGATTAAATTGGTTGGGTTGGACCAACCCAAATATAGGCTTACTTGTACCATACATTAATGGATAATACATACAACTTATGTTTTGGTGGCGCACGATTGTATTCTAAGAGGCAAAATAATATTGAACTACCAATACGATTACGTACATGATTAAAGTGTTGGTCGCATTATATAATTGAGTTATTATTATCCTAATATTAGATGAGTTAGATTAGGGATGGAATTTTTACTTACAAACTTTTAGACCAACAAATTATCATTGGTGGACACATTTTTTCTTTACACTTATTTAATATATTTTATTTTTTCTATTATATCATTAATATATTACATGTTATCACTATTTTAATTTTTCCAAAAAAGAGTATAAGGATATCTATATTAATTTTTCCTAAAAAGAGTATAAGGATATCTATAGATAATTTTTCTTTTTAGACTTGAAGTGGCCTCTAATTAATAAAAAAAAAGGCAACCCTTACAAACAGAAATGATATTGATCTAATTAAGATACTGTTGGAACAAATGTGTGAATTTAAAAATTGTTGAAGTCCCACATTGTTAAACTCTCATTTTGAATAGTTTTAATCACTATATAAATATTCTCACAATTTTGTTGAAGTCCCACATTGGTTAGAAAACATACGTGGGTTTGCTTCCATCACTATATAAAAAGTGTCAATTTATTGTAAAAAGTACACTAAAGTTGGATGCAGTTCCCAACTTTTTCTTATCTCCCTTTTATATTCTGCTCGGCTAATTTACGAGCCACTTCTCCCCTTTCTTTCTGTCCCTTCGATATTTTAAAGCGGTATTGTACCGTAACCCCTTTGATATTTTAAAGCGGTTGTTATACCGTAGTCCCTTCGATATTTTAAAGCGGTTGTTATACCGTAGTCCCTTCGATATTTTAAAGCGGTTGTTATGTCGTAGTCCCTTCGATATTTTAAAGCGGTTGTTATGTCGTAGTCCCTTCAATATCTTAGAGCGGTTGTTATACCGTAATCCCTTCGATATTTTAAAGCGGTTGTTATACCGTAGTCCCTTCAATATCTTAGAGCGGTTGTTATGGTGTAGTTCCGTCAAGTTTTGAGTGGTTATAGTACCATATTGCGAGGTTTTAGTCGCCTTATTAAGAATGACTTTAACCGTCATATTGAGAGTGGCTTTAATAGCCATATTGAGGGTGTAATTCTAGAACGGTTTTCTACGGTGCAATAGAACTCCGATATAGTGAATCTGGGCTGTTTTATTTTATCCTGGGGACGGCGTGGTTGATATTCTGCCTTGCACAATTTGGGTAGTGCCGCAAAACGTCTTAAAGAGAGCGACCTAGTCCGCGACTCAACCCAGTAATATCTTCGATGGCACAAATTGTGATTTTTTAATGGTTTTTCAAACTCAAAATCAACAATTTTAAGACGTTTTTTCTGCCATGTCAACCGAAGATATTACTGGATCTATTTCTTTGAGGCAAACAGAAAAGGATAAGAAAATTGGAGAATTAACCCATGGGAAGGTAATGATTACCTATATAAGAATAATTATATTCTTAATAGACTTGCTGGTGATCTGTATGAATACTACAGTTTCAGCAATAGTGCTAGACAGGTATGAGATGCTATTAAAAATGGGAAGTTGGAGCTAAAAAGTCTGTTGTAGCTTGAAATGCTATAAAGATGAAATATGATACCAAAGAACTTCAAGCTAAAAAGTGTGTTGTAGCCGCTACCTCAAGTATCAGATTACCGATGACAAATACGTGGAGAAATTCAAAAGATAGCTCAGGAGATCATCTTAAGGTATGACTTTAGATGAATTTCAAATTGATTGTTATTATCGACAAACTGCCTCTGTTTGGAAGGATTTCAAAAATTCCTAAAACAAAAGAATTTTCTCTAAAGAGTATGATAACTTGTCTCTAAAAAAAATGTTGTTTATTATTTTTCTAAATTAGGCAAAATTTACTTATATCCAAGGCATGCTTGAATTTAATTGTTGAAATTAAGAATGTCTCCTTCCTTCTGTTTACATGTTGTGTGATTTTAATATTTGACTTGCTAGACTTTGTCATGTGAACACATGTTATTTCAAACTTACGTAACTCAGGTTTAATACCAATGTTATCTTTAAATGATTTTGGAAAAAAATGTGATTTTGTAGTCAAGTTAAAATAACAAAGAGTTCACATAAATCTGTAGTTAGAGAATCTGAGTCTTTAGATTTATTACACTATGATATATGTGAACTTGATGAGACGTTAATAAGAAATGAAGATTGTTATTTTATCACTTTTATTGACGATTGTTCTGACTATACTTTTGTATATCTAATGAAAAATAAAAGTGAAACGCTTGACATATTTAGAATCTTTGTAATTGAAATTGAAAATCAATTTAGTAGAAAGATTAAGAGATTTTGTAGAATAGAGGAATAGAGTATGATTCTAGTTTATTTAATGAGTCTGATAAAACTCAAGGAATTATATATGAAACCACAACACCTTATTCACCTGAAATGAATGGTAAAGTTGAAAGAAAGAATAGGACTCTGACTGAACTAGTTGTTGCTATTATGCTTAACTCTGGTGCTGCATCTCATTAGTGGGAGTAAATTATTTTGATTGTTTGCTATGTTTTGAATAGAGTTCCAAAATCTAAAAACAAAACATCTCCTTATGAGATAATAAAGAAAAGACAACCAAACTTGTCTGGTCTTCGAACATGGGGTTGTCTAGCGTATGTCAGAATCCCCGATCCCAAGCGAATTAAACTCCCCAGTAGAGCCTATGAATGTGTATTCATTGGGTATGCAATAAACAATAAAGCGTATAGGTTTTATGACCTAAATGCGAAAGTGATCATAGAGTCAAATGATGTTGACTTCTATGAAAATAAATTCCCCTTCAAATCGAGAAATAGTGGGGGCAGCGAACCAAGTTATACTCTTGTGACAAAAAGTGCTGAAAACAACATACAAAGTGAATTGGAAACTCGAATGAGTAAGAGAGTCAGAGTTGCTAAAGATTATGGACCAGAATATATTATCTATAATTTAGAAGAGGATCCTACAAATCTCGAAGAAGCCTTGTCTTCTTTGGATGCAGATCTTTGGCAAAGAGCTATAAACGATGAAATGGATTCCCTAGAATCTAACAAGACCTGACATATAGTAGACTTGTCTCCTGGTTGCAAGCCGATAGGTTGTAAATGGATTTTGAAAAAGAAATTAAAACCTAATGGAACTATTAATAAATACAAGGCACGCCTTGTAGCTAAAGGTTTTAGGCAAAGAGAAAATATAGATTTCTTCGACACTTTTTTTCCAGTCACGAGAATAACATCCATTAGGGTACTCATTTCACTAGCAGCAGTTCATAATTTGATGATACACCAAATGAATGTTAAAACAACATTTTTAAATGGTGATCTGGAAGAAGAAATCTATATGGAACAACATGAATATTTTGTAATTCATGGAAAAGAAATAACTCATTCGATGGTACAAATTGTGATTTTTAAACGGTTTTTCAAACTCAAAAACAACATATACACAAGGACAAAAGTAAGTCAAAAAGTTATTAAAAATACCAGATATAATTTTTGGCAGAAAATATACCATATTTATTTGAACTTATGTTATGAAAAAGGAAAGTCTATCCATTTTAAAAAAAAATAAAAATAAGTTTGGCGAAACGTGTGTCTAGAAAACGAAGTAACAGCTGAAGAAAACGCACCTGCAACACCAACAGTGGATACGTTTCGATTCCGGCAGAATAATCGACGGCTGGGATTAACTGACGAAGCCGAAGCGTGGAAGCGAAGTCGCCGAAGTCATCAACGGAGGCGGTTGTATGAGCCTCGACGAATAGCACTCCTTGGGCGTCGCAATAAAGTTCAACACGACAGTCGTCGTCACAGCGGAGACGGGCGGCCATAGGATAAAAAGGAACCAGCACCTTGGTGAGAGCCTCTTTCATAATGTTGGCGTCGAAAAAATTGGATGCGCCGTTTGGCCTATAAAAATAGACGGTTAGCGTGTGAGAATTGGGGACCACCAAGTCGACGTTGGAGTTCCACAACGCCATCCGCGGAGTCTCCTGAGCCGGACGCACCATCGTGGAGTCCTTGACGTTGATCAACATCTCTGCTACCACTACAAAGAAATTTGAAGAATAATAGTGGTGCGAACGTACGAGAGAAAGAGAAAGGTTTTGTGCAGAGCCTATGTACTTAACTGATTTATGAGCTTTATTATCTCATTGATCTTCTTTTTTCTTTTCTTTTTTAATTGTTTTGAAATGAAATGTTTGTCAATTTGACTACGTAACATAGCATTAGAATTCAAATCTTTTTTGAAAAAGGAAGGAAGTGCATGTTTAATGATATACAATCTTGTTTTTTATGGTAACAAATTATATACAATCTTTGTTTTGTTTCCTATAACATTACAATTTCAATCGTGACAATTTTAAAAAAATAATAATAAATATATAAAAATGAAAAAAAAATATAAGTAAATAATTAAAATTATAAACTTTAGACATTATAGGTGTTTTTAGTTTTTGTTTGACTCTGATTCCTATTGAGACATTTCACTCATTTCTAAAGCACAGAAAGAAAAAAAAAGTATATAATTGAATGAAAAGCAACTGAAAAGAAATGCATTGATGGTAATAAAAATCAGTATAATGGTGATCAATTGAATGAAAAGAAATTGATGAATAGTAACAAAAATGGTGGTTAATTCATAATTATTTTCTTATCTTTTGTAACCTACACCCAAAAAGTGAGGGAGAAGGAGTGAGAGCACTAAGTAAAAAAAGAAAGAGAAAGAGAGAATAATAGGCAAAAGAGAAGTAGAGAATTTAAATTTGATAAAATCAATCCGGCAAAACCAATTTAGCAGTAAGGTATAACTTTCTTATTGTTTTCTAATTTTCTTCTTGTTAGTCTTTGTATTGCATCCTTTAAAAGAAAATGTAGTTTAGTTTTTTTTCTTTTTCTGTTTATGCAAAAAATAAACTCATATGTTAAATTTTCATTTTTCTTAAGTTGTTTGTTCCTAAAATTTGTTTTGCAACACAAATACTAAAAAGAAAATATAAATAATTGATGTTTATAGTGAAGTAGTTAGAATATCACTAGAAGGGGGGTTGAATAGAGATATTTGTTGTTTTAAAGTTTCTTTTAAGTTTTAAAGATTTATCCTCTACGAGAGGATGAAAATCAGAGGTTGGAAATTTAAAACTATGAGTATGAACAGATTACTAAGAGATAGAGAGAGAGAGGTTAGAAAGTGACACATATAACTTGATACAGGTTCACCCAATAAGGGTTATGTCCAATCCTCACTCACTTGTGAGATTTCACTAAGAAAAACGATCAACCTCTCACAGAGGTTAGTTACAACTTGTGTGTTCTAAAGCCTCACCAAACTTACAATATCTTTTCACTAATTTCAACTGTTTATAAGTGTAACTCACTCAGAAATTACAATATTGTTTGATGATGTTTGTGATGTATCTCTTTACTAACACCTTCTAAAAGGATATTTCAAAGATCTAGCGTAGGACAATAGAAAGTATAAAGAGAGGATGAGAAGACACTTGATAGCTCTTAGACTTTTTCTTTGTATGCTTTGGAGTTGTGTGTTGAATGAAGAAGATCACCCTTCCTTTTATAAAGTTGTAAGATGGTCTATCCATGTGTTTAGAAGTTTTATGACTGTTGGACACTTTAATCAAAAGTCCAAAGCCAGTAGTATTTAATTACAGAAATGTCATCCAGCTGTCTTGAGTCTTGTTTGAGCGCAGGAGGATGGGAATACAGTTCATCCTCGTATAGGAGGTTCAAACCTCCTTGAAGTTTGGGCCTTAGCTGTCTTTTGCTTTTGCGTTCTCCAAGACATGTCAGATTACATTTTGGTCTTGTTCAGTACAACCTTTATGTACTTTGAAAAGGTAGAACCATTTTCATCATAAGAGGATGAAGAGAGCTGGAGGTCCATCCTCTTACACTTCATTCTTCTATGTTCATTCTCTGCCTTTGTTTTCTTCATTTGACTTTATTTTTTCTCTAAAATTTAACACTGATTTAACTTCTCTTTTGACAAGAAATCAATGTTATCGTGATTTCGAATATTTTGCATAATTGTTGGTTCATCCTATTTGAGGGTTCATCGTCTAGTCCATCCTCCAGCTTGAAAAACTTGTTGGATTGACTTAGATTTTATCTCTTTTGAAACACAACCTATTTTCTAATAATAATACGCTCAAGAGCACAGTTTAGTCTTAACAAGAATCATAATCATTAATTTTGTTCTCATTAAAACCATTTGAAAGAGATTTTGTCTCAACATATAAACCAATCACCAAGGAAAACAAACTTCACACTATCGTAACATAACAGAAAACACATATCATGGCTGTATCAAATAACTCAAAAAAACCATAACAACGAATAAATAGCTTTTTTCTTCTTTTTCTTAGGATTAAAATTAATAGTCGCAACCACTAGATGAAATTCATCCTTGCTCGCCGCTCTGCATCACTTACCCCCAACCATCGATGGCCTTTGTGCCGCGACAGATCCGACAACACATATAGTATGTAAACAGATATCTCATCTTTTTTTTTTCGTCGTCATTATTAATATTACACTTTTACTTTTGTATACGTATATAATAATAATTATAATAAAAAATAATTAAACTAGAGTAATAATAAAAATCAAACAACACATAAATATTTTCTACCCAAGTATTACGTGTGTTTTGATTTTCCTATTGCACATGGGGTTATGTAGGAGCAATGTCTTCCTCTTGTCAAACCAAATTAATAAAAATATATTTTTCATTTAATAATGTAAATAATTTATTTTCCTTTTTTAATCTTTTAGGGGATAAAATAAATAATTTATATACAATTAATTATAGGGTAACCGTTTTAGTGGATGATGTAGGGTAATATTACTTCCCTATTCGTAATCGACTCCTAAATCCGTTTTTTTTTTGTTCAAAAACTTTATTTTAGATTTTATCTAATTTTCCCCTTTTAAAATAAAATAAAATTGGTGACGACTCCTTTTTCACGAACAAATCGAACGCGACAGGGACACAAAATTGAGAGTCAAACCCGATCTAATTAATTTATATAATTATTTATTATTTTTTCCTTTTTGTTTTATTTATTTTGTTATATTGTGAATATAATTATATGTGTTTATGTTAGTTTATTTTCATTATACACTACCTTAACACGATTCACACACTTATGAGCGAGCTCTATTCCCAGGCTGAGACCAATCTAAGATAAGTTAGAGACTGTGTAATGATAATCTTCTCGATGTACATCATGTTTGGTTGTTATGAAAGTCTCACCTAGAATTTACCTTTTCTATAATATTTTCATTTTAATAGTTTACCTATTATTTGGTTTAATATTTTAGAATTGAGTTGTGAGCTCATCGTCATTTTTTCTCTCTTTTGCATCATATTCTTTATCATGGTTACTTTTGAATAAAATCATTATCATATCATTTTCAAAAACATAAAAATTAAGGCTTGTTGTGAATAAATTTAACCGCAGGAAACATGGGATCAATTGGTGTCTCAAACATTACTCCATTAAGAAAGACCTTGCCATTGAGGGTTCTCAAATCGGATGTAAGCAACCTTAAGAATCTTGCTCGGAAGTTGAAAAAAGTACAGCGTGTAATCTTTATGGGGAAATTTGGCAAATTCTAGACTTACTTGAAGTTAATGTGCAAGTGGATGCCCTTACAGCGTTGGCTCAATTCTATGACCCTTCTTTTAGGTGTTTCACCTTTAAGGACTTTCAGTTGGCCCCAATGTTGGAGGAGTTCGAACGAATAATGGGATATCCGATGAAGGGGAGCAAACCTTACCAATACATGGAACACTACCCCTCATTGAAAACAATTGCTGAAACATTTGATATCTTTATAAAGGAAATATAAGACAATAAAACCAACAAAGATGATTTGATCGGGTTCTCAAGAAAATATCTTGAAGAGAAATCAATACCCTTAGCGAGAAACGGAAAATGGGACACTTTCATGGATGTGCTTGCCTTAATTATATATGGAAATTTTTTATTTCCAAGCATTAAAGACTTTGTGGATTTTACGGTAGTAGACGTCTTTTTGGCCCATAAGCATAGAGGGAAAAACCCAGTACCGGCAGTTCTGGCTGACATTTACTGCACGCTCGACTTCCGTCACGAGAAAGAGGGGGGCCTAATCCATTGCTGCTCGCCAAATCTCTATATTTGGTTTTTCAAACATATTTTCCAAGACATACATCAGTTAAGAACTAAGAGCAAAAAGGAATGGGCCAACATTCTGGAAAATCTCAACGAAAGAACGATCGAGTGGTACTCCTAGAGTCAGGATATAAATGAAGTGGTTTGTAGATGTGGTGTCTTTGTCGATGTTCCCCTCATGGGAACTAAGGGGAGTATAAATTATAATCCCTATGTGGCATTGAGACATCTGGGTTATCCCTTGATGAAACCTCCGATGATGGATGTAACAAAATCTTTTGTCATCCGTGGACGAGACATTTATGATACTAGCCTGCTGAGAAGAATACGTAAGTCTTGGGGAGATGTCGTTAGAAGAGGTCAAAATTAGGGCCTAGAAGTTGTGGTATAGGAGAGGAATATCATAATTGGATGAAAAATAGGGCATTAGAGATTAAGTTGCCTTTTCACAGCAACACCATTGCCCCTGAAGTAGTAACAACATAGTCATTTTTCAGTACTAAAGATTTAGAGTCCGACTTAGCTCTAAAAGGATAAGAAATTGAAAAATTACAACAAGAATTGGAGAGGGCTCACTAGGTTTTTAGAGACATCGAGTATAAAAATGCCCAACGATCCTTTATCCTTGAGAAAATACATAAAATGGTAAGAGAGGAAGAAAAACGCAAGGAGAAAACTCAGATATGTTTGTAGGGTGTGAATAAAGAGTTGAGACTCAGACGTCAAGAAAGGGATGATGTAGTGATTGAAGGTCTCAGGCTTAAAGAGTTGCTAAAGAAATCTGGGGAAAACATGAAGTCATCAATTGACAAGAACCAAGTCTAAAGCAACAAATAGAGAGGGTAAAAGCGGAATGTGAAAGCAAGATCATGGCAGAAAAGCAATGTCAAGAAGAGACCGTGGAGGCATACTGAGTTGAACTTGCAAGAAAAGAAGACGAGATGCATACACAAAAAGACATTATCGAGAGACTTGTTCAAGAAGGAATGTTTTGGATGGACTGCCTCTCCAAACTAGTTTATTTGACCAACTCTGCTATCGAAAATATTCCACAATTATTAAGAGCTGCTGACGGGATGGTTAATCCTCTCTCTACCCCTCAGGAAATCTCTATTTTTATTGAACATTGTAAAAGTTTAATCGAGCAAATAAAAAAATTGATTGCTCATTAAACTTTCAAATTTCATGTTTAAGTTTCTACTTTAATTTGTTAGTTTTGTTTGTTTTCTCATTTTGTGGTAAAACTTGTATTTTGCCTTTTCTCAATGAATTAAATTTGGCCTTACTTTTGACCTCATTGTTATCTCTATATTATTGGTTAAGATATTCAAAAACAACCAATAAATAGGAATTTAACATTCATGCACAATTACATTTTCATACATCACGTTGCATACTCATGTCATATTCTTTCACAGAAAAATAACACAACAAACAAAAAAATTGGTGCTACAACACCGTTATCAGACACAATCCTAGTCAAAAATCATGGATGAGCTGGAGCAAACAAAAATAAAAGAAGACGTGAACCAGCTCAAGGGGCAAATGACCAAGATCTTGGAGATTCTACAAGCACTTGGAAATAGAAATGATGGAAATCCTTTGGTACACGAGTGGGTGCTCCAAAACACTCTTGTTCACCCAACGAGCGTCGCTCCACACCTTCACACTAATTATCAAGAAAAAAAGACACAACAATTTCCACCTTATGGTCTGTCGCCAGCTTTTATCCCACTAATATATATATATATATATGAAGCCACGTCAATTTTTTGTAATAGTATTTATGCGTGCGTTGAGTTCGCCCATTTATTTTAGTATTAAAAAGGTATATCGTGATTGTTATCTTTTATAATTAATTATTAATTCAATGGAAGTTCGTAAGAAATTTTATTAATGTTAGTAAATGTAGAAATAGAAGGAAGTTAATTAATTGGTGCAGATAATTCTAGTAAACATAAATTGATAAATAAATAAATATGAAAATATGCTCCAATATAAATAAAATATTTTACCTATGGAAGATAATAGTAAAATAAAATATTATCTGGGTAAATCATACTTCGTAATTATTTTGATGATCAATGTATTTAAATTTAAATTAATATCTCTATGACCTTTGCAAAAAGATAATCCCATAATAATCCGCAGTACAATATCATTGTGAAACTCTTTTTATAATTGTTAAAAAAAAAACACTATAATTTTTATGACCTAGTACTTACCAAAATTTTATGGTCTTAAATAAATACAATTAAACAAAACTCAATTAATTCTAATCTATTTAATGATATGTTCCTAAATAGGACTGTTTTAAATTCACACACTAACATACTCTATGTTCCAACAATCTCTCATTTGAATTAAAAAAAATATTTTTGAAGTAGCGTCAAACGCTTCTACAAGATTATGCATAAGCAAATGTGTCTCTTGACTTAAACCTTTGCATAATAAGTAGATTTAGATTCAACAAGAGTGACTCGTAGTCTTGAAATTTCTATCTGACATCAAACCCACGCACAACCTTTTCATATGGTGTATTCTAAAAAGCTCGTGAGTTAATGGCCATGCACATTTATCTCAGTATAGTGAACGCTCTAGGAATTCTACCTCAAAATTTCATAGAAAACGGCCCAACTTCCACATTCACATAGGTGAGTCTATGAAGAGTACTCCTATAGCTAGGTACTCCACTCCACATGAAGTATAAATCTCATTAAGAGTTTATATAATCTCATCCTATCATCGCTTCAGAAATCATGCTTCTCTAACATATAATAACATGCTCATCTCATATCACTTCATGACTTGTTATTACCCATTGAACCTAATTATTGGGATCTCTAGTCTTTTAGGTCAAGTTACCATCATGAGTGACTCTATAGGCATCAATCTCATCTTTTTAGATGTATTTAGGATTTTCTCTCTAGTTAACCCTTTCGTCAAAGGATCTGCTAAATTCTCATCAATGCGTACACGATCCACTATAACAACTTCTTTAGAAAGTAACTCTCTAAAAGTGTTGTACTTACGACGTATTTGTCGTATACTTACCATTGTAATAACGATTCTTAGTCATTGCAATAGTCGCGGTACTATCGCAGTGGATCAACAAAGCTGACATAGTTTTCCCATAAAGGGATCTCAGTTAGCAAGCATCTCAATCGGCTCGCTTCTTCACTAGTAGTAGCTAGTGCTATCATTTCAGACTTCATAGTGGACTGAACCAGTTTCTTCTATTTCCAAGATACAACACCACCGGATATATTAAAAATATAGCCATTGATTGCTTTAGAGTCATATGATAAGGTGTTCCAATCAGCATCATTGTATCCTTCAAGGGCAGCAAGAAATCTTTGATAATGTAATCCTAGACTCATTGTCCTTTTTAGGTATCCTGTGACTCTTTCGATAGCGTGCAAATGCTCTATACTAGGTCTACTGGTAAACCTACACAACAGCCCCACAACGTAGGCAATGTCGGGTCTAGTATAACCAGTGGCATACCTGAAGCTGCCAATGATGCTCGCATAAGCCAAACATCCCAATGTTCGAAAATAAGACAAGTTCGACTATCTTTTCTTCATTATCTCATAAGGAAATGTTTTGTTTTTAGATTTATGAACTCTACTCAAAACATAACAAACAATCAATATAATTTCCCCCTACCAATGAGATGCAACACCAGAGTTAAGCATACTAACAATAACTAGTTCAGTAAAAATTTTATCCTTTCTTTCAACTTCACCATTAATTTCAGGCGAATATGGTACAGTTGTTTTATATATAATTCCATGCAATTTATAAAACTCACTAAATGAACTAGAATCATACTTGGTTCATCTATCACTATGAAATCTCTTAATCTTTCTACTAAATTGATTTTGAATTTCATTTACAAAGATCTTAAACATGTTAAGCACTTCAATTTTATTTTTCATTAGATATACAAGAGTATAGCCAGAACGATTGTCAATAAAAGTGATAAAATAACATTTTTTTTTATTTCTTGTTAACGTCCTATCAAGTTCATATATATTAAAGTGTAATAAATCTAAAGATTCAAATTCTCTAATTACATATTTATGTGAACTTTTTGTTATTTTAGCTTAACTACAAAAATCACATTTTTCAAAATCATTTAAAGATAACTTTGGATTTAAAGCTAAGTTACTTAAGTTTGAAATTACATGTTTGACAAAGTCTAGTATGTCAAATATTAAAATCACACAACATGTAAACAGAATAAGACATTCTTAATTTTAACATTTAACTTAAACATGGCTCAGGTGTACCATTTACCAACAAAAATATCATATTTGAAATTGTGTACAAATCTGTCCTATAGAGTAAGTAAACTCTGTCTTATTTAAAAAAAAATCATAAACAAGATTTTTTTCTTATCTCTAGAGACAGGTTATCATACTATTTAGAGAAAATTCTTTTGTTTTATGCTTGAGAGAATTTTTTTGAAATCCTTCCAAACAGTGGCAGTTTGCCAATAATAGCAATCAATTTAAAATTCATCTAAAGTCATACCTTAAGAAATGATCTCATGAACTATCTTTTGAATTTCACGGGAGTGAACCTCCATGGATCTGTCATTTGATACTCTGATGCTTGAGGTAGCTCAGACAAACTGTATCAGAGCTCCACTGCGCAATAGAAAACCGTTCTAGAATTACACTCTCAATATGGCGGAGGTTAAAGCCACTCACAATATGGTACTATGACCACTCATAAATCAAAAGAACTACGACATAAAAAATCGCTCAAAAAAGACTGTGGTATGAGGACCACTCAAAATCGAAGGCACTACAACATAAGAACCACTCTAAAAAGTCAGTGGTATTATAACCACTCAAAAATCAAATGGACTACGACATAAAAACCGCTCCAAAAGAAAATGGTTTAGAACCACTAAAACTCGAAGAGACATAAATAAAGGGAAGAAGTAGTTCAGAAGTATATTGAACAAAATAGAAAAGGGAGAAAAGAGAAAGTTGGGAAATGCATTCAACTTTGGTGTGTTTTTCGCAATAGATTGACACTCTTTATATAGTGATGGAAGCAAACTCACATATGTTTTCTATCTAATGTAGGACTTTAACAAAAGTTTGAAAATCTTTATGTAGTGATGAAAACTACTCAACATATAAGAGTTTTTCAACGTGGGACTTTAACAATTTTTTAATTCACGTACTAACATACTTTATGTTCCAACAATAATATATTTTTTTTTTTGTAAATAACATCAATAACATTAAAAATCTGATTCTATTTTTTTAGTTTATTGTTTTTTGTCAAATAATCTGGTCCCTTTTGTTTTTCTTCTTAAAATCTAATTGTGTTTCTAAATTTTGGGCATTTTTTGTTTTTGGGCCTTATAGTGTAAGATGAATAGATTTTCTATTTGCCACCCTCCATCTATACCTCCCACTCCTCAATACACTTAAAAAGACTATTTTACTTTTTTTACTATATATAAAAAATTGATTTTTTTTTTCTTTTCACTCACACATTCGAAACTTTAGCAAAAATTATTATAAAATTTTTAAATTTTCGAAACTTTGGTTGATTATAAAATTTTTGAAATACAAAATGAGTTTACTTTCAAAAGTTTAAATTAATTTACAATTTTTAAAATACAATTTATTGTATTTACAAAAGATTTTCGAAGCTTTCACCTTTAACAAAAGTTTGAAATGCAACGTTTTGGAACTTTCAAAATTTCAAAACATGGATTTTTTCGAAAGTTTGGAAAATCAAATTTTTGAAACGTAAATTTACATTTCCAATAATTGGAATTTTACACAAATTTTCAAAATGTAAATTTTGTTTCAAAATAGTTACATTACTTTTTTTGGAATTTGTCATTTCAAAAAATTTCTATTTCTATTTTGGAATTTCTTATTTCAAAAATTTTAATTAATTTTCCTATTTTAGAAATTTCGTATTGTTTGAAACTTTTGATTTTTTTTAAAAATTAGAAATTACGTTTTCAATGTTTAAAATTAATCAAAAAAATTTCAAAGTTTGAATTAATTTGAAATTTTCGAAGCTACTTTTAACAAAAGTTCCCGAACTTTCAAAAATTCGAAACATGATTTTTTTTAAAACCAAAATTTTGAAACGTAATTTCATACTTTGAAACTTTCGAAGAAATGAAAGTTTCAAAAATTTAGAATTTTATTCAAATTTTAGAAATGTAAATTTTATTTTAAAATAATGACATTATTTTTTTTGAAATTTTTTATTTCGAAAATTTCCTATTCTATTTAAAAAATATCTAACTTTCTGAAATTTTCTTTTTCATAAATTTTCTATTCTCGAATTTCCTATTTTTTATTCAATAAAAGGGATAAAATAATATCTTTAAATATATTGAGGGGGAGAGGTATAAGTAGGGGTGACAAGTAGAAAACTTATTTGAACCTTGATGTCTTAGTAGTAATTTTTTAGACCTACAATATTTTTAAAAAATAAAAAATTCTGGGCCTTGGGCTATTGGTTTACCAGCACGGGCCCATGGCGGCCCTATTCCTAAATTACCATTCACTTTGTTTAAATTTCATTCTCCAATAACCTAATTTATTTTTTAGAGTAAAGATGCATTTTAGTCTTTGAGAAAAATTACAAGACACAATTTAGTAGCTGAAAAAAATAAAGATAATTTTTAATTTCCGAAAAAATTAAATTGAGAATATTTATTCCTTACATTCTTTACACTTTGTTTGATTTTAAAGGAAAATTAAAGAAAAGAAAAGAAAGTGAAAATAATAATAAAATGAATAGAAAAGAAGTTAATTATTTAGTATTTGATATAAAAGAAATTATGACAGAAAAATTATGCGTTTATATAAAATGACATAAATGTCTTTATAGAAATATTATATACAATAAAAAGAATACAAAAAAATATTTTGCTACAATAAATAAAAATTACAAAATATAATTTAAAATAAAGATAATAAACATCTAAAATAAATTTTGTAACAATCAATAAAACTTTTTAATTTAATAAACTACAAAAATTACTTTAAAATAGTTTTAGTAAAAACCACAATATATATAATTTAAGTTCTTTCTTTTAAAATTTAATTTATACGTACTTATAGTGCAACATTATTTTACACTATCATCCGGCTCAAAATTATTTTACACATATTCATCCAATAATTCATGTTTCCTGTGAATCGATCCATCTAACTCAAGATGATTAAAAGTTGCCTTTTCTCACACTACGATAATTCTTGAGTTAATTGTAAGGGCCCTATACTTAATCCCTCATTCCAAAATAGACACACTATAAAACATCCCACAGTAATCATGAATAAAAAATTACAAAACTTGTGTGCAGGATGATCTTGATCGTTTCATTGCAAACAAGTGGTAGAAGATAATATATTAGAATATGAATATTTCTGAAGAATTGTAGATCCTGATTAGCAAGCACTTCACAACATCTTTAAAGTTTTTTTATTTAACCACAAATTAATAGAACTACTCATGCATTAGTAAAAGTAGTCTCAAACTAATTTTTATTAGAATTTTGGATGTATGTTAGAATTTTTATATAATAATATAAGTTAGCCTAATTTGAGTAGAAAAAAATTAACTGTCACTATTTTTGTTTTATTATTAAATATTAATTTGATTATATTAAACATTGAATGGAAAACCAAATTCATTAAACGTAAATATAAAAAATAGTATTGTAAAACATTGATTAATTGATATATTCCATTCAATTGTATAAGTGAATGCTTAGTTTTATTTTTGGTGGTGTCTCAGAAATTAAACTTAAAATTTGCAGTTATGTAGGAGTTTTTTTATCATTATTTTTTACATATAAAAAAAAAGTGCTATCAAATTAAATTAAATTTTCTTTTCAAAATTCAAACATAATTTTAAATAAATTTTTTATTATTTAACTCATTTTTATATAATTTTTTAATCGAATAAACAAATTATCGAGTCTATGGTGTGAAAAAAAAAAGTTTTTAAGTAAAATTAATTTTACAAATCCAATTGATTTTGTAAAAAGTTGATGGGCTAACAAAAAGTGGTTTGCATAAATAACGAGAAGATGAGAAGGGGCATATGTTTGTGTTGTGTAGTTCATTTCTTCCGTTCCGTTCCGTTCCATTCCATTCCATGAACTCCACAGCGAGACAGACATAGATTTAGAGTACGAACTTCATCGGACTCCAATTTTATTTTAATTCTCACTCCCACTCTCAGCTCAGGTATTTACTCTCTCTCTAACTCAAGGGTTTTCATCTTCTCTCTCTTGTTAGCCCCTTCACTTTTTTTCAAATTATTTTGGTTAAAAACATCCCTTTTTTGCTGTCATACTTGTATTAATCGCATAGCCACGTTCGATTTAAGTCCAGATATTATCTGATTTTGTGTTAAACAACAACTTTGGAGGTAATCAATATATATCTGCACAACTCTATGCTTCAATTGTAAAAGTGACTTTTCTTCTGTCTTTTGTTGTTGGCTGAGGCATATTAGCATAAGATAAATGATATCAGATATTTAGACACAAATTTTACATCAATTTTTTACAACAAATTAGATGGTTAACATAGTTCAAATTTGTAGTTAATTACGTTTATTGGATTGTTGATGAATATACGGAAGTGTATATCTGTACTCAAATTATGTATATTTGAACACTTGAAAATAATTTAGATCTCAACGCAATTTGGATGGTTGAATATATGTATATTTGAGTGCCTGGAAATTGTAGTTGATGACGTGATTAATTGTGTTTAGTAGATGATTGATAGATTGGGACATCTTATTATATTCATTAACCATCCGCTGAAAGTAATATGTTGTCGAAATTTGATGTCCATTTGTGTATCTAAATAACACAACTCTTAGCATAAATGCTTTGATGAGTTTATTTATATTATATGCATACATTTCTAATGTATCTGGTGCTTGGGCCCTTAGTACTAGTTTCCCCAAAACCTGGATGTTTCATTTTGATTGGGAATAAGTTGATAAACATAGTCTAGTGTACAAAATTATTAGGTCCTTAGTAACATAACTGTCTACACCATTTTAAGATGCACATAATACAATGCTCCACTGAGTTATTGGTATTAAGAAGTGAAGACCATTGTCCAGTTAGGCTGTGGTCAAAGCAAGCTTGTGAGAGGAGCCATTAAGGACACGTTCCTTGTCCTCCCACGGTCTGGCAGTTGTCAGAGACTTTTATCATTATTCAGAACATGATGTCACTGAACAAGATGGGAGATTTGTAATAGATGCATACTTCATCTGTCTGAGGCCACAAGCATGTAGAGAAATTGATACCACATGGCTAGATAGATTAATACTATCGTATGTATGATATTATTTTTTATACACTGCTTACAGAAATCAATAATCTACAAAGGTGGCTGATGTCTTTGCCTCATATATGCTTTCAGGAGTTAGCAAACATCCACAATGGCAGATCTCAAAGAGCGACTGCTCCCACCAAAACCTGTGTCTGCCTTTAACGGAAGAGAAGCTACTAATCGACCATCTCCCTCTGGAAGGCAACCTATTCAAGTAGTGGATCTTACAGGGCTTAAGAAGCGAGGCCAAGGTCTTCGATCATGGATTCGTGTTGACACTTCTGGAAACTCTCAGGTCCTTGAGGTAGACAAGTTTACTATGATGCGGCGTTGCGATCTTCCTGCACGTGATCTTCGCCTACTTGATCCCCTGTTTGTCTACCCATCAACAATCCTTGGTAGGGAAAAGGCTATTGTTGTAAATCTGGAGCAGATACGGTGTATTATTACAGCAGATGAGGTTCTTCTCTTGAATTCCCTTGATAGTTATGTATTGCATTATGTAATGGAGCTCCAACGACGGTTGACAACAACTGGGGTAGGCGAGGTCTGGCAATCAGACAATTCTGACTCGAACCGATGGAGAGGCAGTGCGAATTTTGAAAGTACATATAGCAACGCTTCCCCTGATTATTTACCTTTTGAGTTCAGGGCTCTTGAAGTTGCCCTGGAGTCAGCGTGCACATTTCTTGACTCCCAGGTTAGTAGAAGTTCATAATTAAATCAGAGACTAACTTCTGTTGGTTTTTAGATATGATTTTTCTTTCTTTCTTAGTTAACTTATTTTAGAAGAGACAAATGGTCTCTATGAACAGAAATCTTGTATTTCTATAGAATGGTTTTCATAATAGAATTGAGTTTCTGCATACAATATGGGGAAGTATGATCATATTAAGATTAAATCATAAATGGACTTGTAGTTAATTTTATTTATCTGGCGATATGTATTAAATCTTGTTTTGATATGTGCTCACCGATTCAGGCCACTATTAGAGTAAGTGCATTGCTACCACATACTCCCTTCACTCCTATTTATAAGCAAAAGTGAGTCAACAAAAGTTGATGTATTTGATCCAAAACACATCTTATCATAATTGTATAATTTGCTTATCAGAATTAGCTTCTCTGATTCTGATTTTAGACTTTAGAGAATCAAGGACTGCTGTCATTATGTTCGCAGTTAGGGGACAAGCTTTCTTAATCGTCAAATCAAGGAACTCTTGTACGATCTAACAACAAACTTTCCCTTTCTCTGTTACTCTTATTCTCAATTTCTCACACTTATGTTCATTTTCTAATAGCCAGAAACCTCTTTTGTGGAAACAGGATGCCGTGTCTTTAGAATCTCATGTGACAATCTTTTAGAGAAAGCCAGTATGTATAGCACTAAAAGAGTCGGTGCTATTCCATTTTTCTTTCCCCTCCTCGACTGCAACAGTTGCCCCTTTATTTGGTCTTGAGTTTAAACATTCATCCTTTTCTAGAACAAACTTACAACTAGGGGTGAGCAGATTTATCGATACCGACCTAAACCGATTAATCCGAGAGGAAATTTTTACTTGTGGGCGGGTGTGGGTTGGTCCACGAGTCTACAAAACTTGAAAAATCGGTTTGATACAGTTATTGATGGTCGGGTTTGGATTGTAAATTAATTATCGTTGGAGGCCGAGCCCGACCGACTTACATGTATTGCTTGCTTCCATTTATAAAAGTAATGTCAGCCTAATGCATATAAGGTCACATCACTTGTATTCAGATTTATTCAGCGAGCAAAAAATCTCGTGCCTAGTGCTTGCCTATTACTTATTACATCTAGTCTCTAACTATAGACATAGATTAAAAATAATAAACTTAAAATAGATAACTACTTTTTCTTTGGATAAATCACCATTATGGTCCCTGGCAGTATAGGACGCTATCATTTTGGTTCCTAACTCAGAAAAAAATCCAAATTAGTCGTCGAATCATCAAAATAGTTCCTGAAAGATACAACTTATTATCATAAAAGTCACTGAAAGATACAATTCACTGTTAAAATAGTTCATGATAGTTATAATGTCAAGAACTAAACTGACTAACATTTTGATGATTCGATGACTAATTTGAGTTTTTTGCTGAATCAGAGACCAAAATGGCAGCGTTCTATACTTTCAGGGACTAAAATAGTGGGATTACCCCATGTTTTTTTTTTAAAATTAAATATATAAGTAAAACTTTCAAGTGGTGCTTCATTTCCAGTTTCATGACTTTATAGCGTGAACTATTCAAAGCTTTTTGTGCTCCCAAACTAGTTGTGCCATTTCTTCTCAGTTTCAGTCTGCAATTGTGCCTAGAAAAATTTGCTTTTAGCAAAATCTGATCCTATTGAGCTTGTGAATGAAGAAGATGTAAACCGAACTAAGATCAACCGACCACTGTGTCCAACCACCCAAACCGTTGCTCATGACGGTCAGAGATGGGTATGTATCTTTCCTCTTCGGTTTTACTTCAATGAGCATTTTCGGACCGAATTCGACCGATGCTCAC
This sequence comes from Cicer cuneatum, assembly GCA_037974295.1. NCBI lineage: Eukaryota > Viridiplantae > Streptophyta > Magnoliopsida > Fabales > Fabaceae > Cicer > Cicer cuneatum. The sequence goes on along the minus strand of JBBPBO010001984.1, from coordinate 68,997,878 downwards.
CCCTACTTATAGCAGATGTCAATGATGTCATCTACTTGTCTTGTCATGTTTGTTGCACTCTAGGATGTATGTACATGGTTTCTTTATAGTCAGTGTTTGAAGCCACACCTCATATTCACGTGTTGTACAGAGCTATGGGATGATTATTTTGCTTTGCAGTAACCACAAGATTCACAACTAGTACCATTGTGTCCTTGCTGCTTGGGATGATTTCAGTTTTATGTATGATATAGCTTATGTGGTTTGTTGGTGGAAAAATTGTCTAGGTGTTATGACCTAGAAGTTAGAGAAAAATTGAGACGAAAATTTAATTAGAAAAAGGAAACTAAATATGAACCTGTGCATCTCTCAGGGAATTTCTACATGCTATGTTAGTTGTAGTGAAGTGTGGGAAACATAATCAACAATTTAACAGTAGATTGACAATATTTACATATTAGAGAACCAAGTTGATTTTATGCCAAGGAGATCAACCATGGATGCTATATACCTGTTGTTGTATGATGGAAAGTTATTGAAGGCAAAAGTAGTACGGCCTTTCATTGATATAGAAAAAGAAGGGTGGCACAAGAAATCGTAATGTGCTGTACAAAATTCTGTAATTATATATCTACAGAAATTTTTATCCATATATGCTTGCTTAGGATGTTTGTCTTCTTAGTATTCTTGTTTATTAGGTTTTGATAAATTAGTTAGTAACATTCTCTGTTCCATTTGCTAAAGGCAGCAGAGTTAGAAATCGAGGCTTATCCGTTGCTGGATGAATTGACATCGAAGATCAGTACTCTAAATTTGGAACGTGTTCGTCGGTTGAAAAGCAGACTTGTTGCCCTGACTAGGAGGGTTCAGAAGGTGATTTTCATTTTATAGTTATTCTTTCTTCACAGTTGGAAATGACTATTACCATATTTGCTGAGTCAATATTGTGGATGTGCATGTATTCAGGTTAGAGACGAAATAGAGCAGCTTATGGATGATGATGGTGATATGGCTGAAATGTACCTTACTGAGAAGAAAAGGCGAATGGAATTGTCATTTTATGGAGATCAGTCTATGGTTGGATATAGATCAGTTGATGGTGCATCCATCTCTGCTCCAGTCTCTCCTGTTTCATCACCACCTGATTCTCGAAGGCTCGAGAAAAGCTTGAGCATTGCTAGGAGTCGACACGAGAGCATGAGGAGTTCTGAAAGTAATACAGAAAATATAGAAGAGCTTGAGATGTTGTTAGAAGCATACTTTGTTGTCATTGACAGCACTCTAAACAAGTTGACATCGGTAAACACGCTGTTATCTTAATTAACCCTTTTCTTTCCAACTTCAGCACAGTTTATGTATCACGGTTTCCCTTTTCTTGTTTCAGTTAAAAGAATACATCGATGACACAGAAGATTTCATCAACATTCAACTGGTGTGTTCTGTTCTCCTTCTTTCTCATATTAGTCGCCAAATGTTGTCTTATTATATGTTGCTTATAAGTTATAATTGATCAAAACAAAGAATGCACAAATTATCACACATTTTCTCACGAACAATGTATAATTGGGAGAGGGAGGTTAGTTTAAGAGAAAAGGCGGTATATAGATTTGATATTCACTAATGTATTTATTCTCTCAGGATAATGTGCGGAATCAGCTTATCCAGTTTGAGCTTTTACTGACAACTGCAACATTTGTGGTTGCCATATTTGGAGTGGTGGCAGGAGTATTTGGAATGAACTTTGAAATTCCATTATTTAATGTACCATCTGCATTCCAGTGGGTTCTTATAATAACAGGAGTTTGTGGAGTGTGTATATTTTCTGCATTTGTGTGGTTCTTCAAGTACAGAAGACTCATGCCCCTATAAGAAGCTACACTACCATGAACATGATTCAACAATTGCAGGATAGCATATCGATGTTTTGCGTTTGTTATGCAATCATAAAATTCAAATGCAAAGCAGGCTCATATCAAAGAGCAATTTTTTAAATTCAAATTTTGTATCAGTTTTTGGCATGATATTGTGATTCATCAAATGTATGTATAGTGAGACTAAATTAATAATGGATTGGTCAAAGCAACTTCTTAGTTCCTATATTTTTTTTTTCTAGACTTTTCAAAATGCTTTCAGCCGACGAAATGTATGTTTTGGGGGAGGCTGAGACAAGGACATTTCGTATAGAAATTCACACGGAGTGGCGGAGGGTATAATGATTGTAGTATAGAGTTTTCATCTGCATGATTGGTTATTTTAAGGTGGAAATTGTAATTAAAATAATGTATTATAGTACATAACAATAAATTTATAGTTGTCTTTGATAGTTATAATAAATTATAAATATAACCAACAGATAGTGTCTGACGTATCTTAAATAAGATTATCTTTAATAGAGAAAATCTATAAGAGACAAAAAAAATAAAAATCATAAATATTACCAATCATTTAGATGACTTTATAAGTAGTTGCAGAAAAAAAATCAAATATTATTAATGATTTAACAATTATGATTGATTGGCAATGTAAAATTTATTTATGTTGATAATATATATAAATTAAATTATCTTGAGTAGATTGTTTTGTTTGTGCAAATATATTTAATAAAAAAGTTTTTCAAATTTTTTTATAATGGAATTGATCCTTATTATTTGTAGACCAACTCTTTTAATTTCTTGTAACTTTTTTAGCTAAGATTGATATATTTGTAAGAATTAAAAAAAAATAATTTTTTTATAGAGATTAGAAATAAAAAATGATATATTTGGAAGGCAAAAAATAAACTAATTTGAACAGAATCGATCGAGTAAATCTAGATTGAGATTGGGTCGGTTCAAAACAGAAGTTAAACTTCGTAAAATCCATACTTAAAACAATCTTAAAATATGATATATTTCTGTTTATTCATGTTTTTCTTTTAATCATCTTGCCGGTTATAAATAATTGACGTATTAACTTAATGGTAAGATAATCGTAAGATCTTAATTTTAAAATTTCAAAGGTAACAAATTCAAATCCCTTAAAAGACAGCTGCAAAATGATCATTCCTTTGATTAATAAAAAAAATTTCCCTTCCCCATTTTAAAAAAAATTACTAGTTATAATTTATTCTTGTATTACTTTCAAAAGTTATCAAGAAAAAGGTAAAAAATATATTTAAATAAGAAAATTTAGGAAAAATATGTAATATAAAATATTCTTACTAAAAAGTGAAATATTAGTTTTACTTATATAGTTTTATTTATTTTATAATTTTTTTATCTGCTGTAACTTATAATTTTTTTTCCTTTTTAGTTTAAATAAAAAATTACATTCCATCAAAAGTTCAAACGAAAATATATGCAATTGACTGGTTGTAGAAAGAAGAAGCCCTTGTATTATACCCCAAAAAAAAAAAAGTACTTTTGTGTATTTTTTTTATAAGCAAACACTTTTGTGTTTGATTACAAGTCAATAAGCAGAGAGAGATATAATTATAAACATGAGTTGAAATTGATATATAAGCAATAAGCATGTGAGTGAAGATTTTCAATGGCAAAACGGTTTCACTTTTTCCTTTCAAGAGCGCTCCATGCCTTTACCATTGTTAAACGTTCCCACCTCGTTGCATCTTCCTCTCAGGCATTCTATCAAACACTTTCATTACCCTCTCAGAATCAGACTCAGTATGCTCCTTTCGACCTCAACTTGGATTTAGATGAACCAGCTCTATTGCAATTCCTCCAATTTCTCAAAAAGGATGACGACCATAGCCTTACCTCACTGGAACCAAACAGAGATTTGGTATGTTCCGCAATTTGGGTCTTAAGGGAAGATTGGAAACCTGCATTGCGTGCCTTCAAATGGAATAGCCGTTATAATGATGAGAAAGCTTGCAACTTGATGATATGGGTTTTGGGAACTCATGCAAAATTTTCCACTGCATGGTCCATCGTTCGAGATATGCACACTTCTTCTCTCTCCACGCATCATGCTATGCTTATCATCATTGACAGGTACATAACTTTTCCTTATTCTTCTTATGAATTCAAACACAAAATCATATTCCCTTTGTATTGCAATTTGCATGTTCATGTTCATCTTCACGAATTGCTAGAATTGCTAGTAGGTAGGAGAGCCAGGACCCTGTTTGAATTCATTAACCGGTTATAGCATAAGTGTTTATGAATAAAGTCAAATTGTCTTCATATAATCTATAAATTGTTTTTCTAAGCTATTTTCAAGTGCTTTTGAAATAAGTTGAAAACAATTTTTGGACATTACATAAGCTATTTGGCTCAAACAACCTAACAACTCATTAGTGTTTATTTCAATAGATAAACTCAAATAAGTCAATCCAAACTGTCCCTCGAAAGTAAATTAGTAACATTAACTTTTGATGTATGTATTGGGTTGTTTCTATTTGAATTATTTGCCATTACTTTAGTGTTGGATTGAATTTTATAAAAAAAATTGGGTTGGACCTAATTCAACTCTACAAAATACTTGCTTATAAGGTGAAAGATATATCTCACATATAAACACATTCTTAAGATGTATTTCATCCAAAGTGAGACTCTCAACACACCCTTCACGCCTATGACTAAACATTTGGAGTGTAACCTGAGGGACCCAATAGTAGGTGGCCCAACGGGTTTGATAGTACTTTAAAATTTGGGTTGGAGATAACTGAACCCTACAAAACCAACTTGTAAGGTGAAGAATGCTTCTCACTTATAAACACATTTTTCAGTCATATTTCATTCAAAATGAAACTCTCAACATTACTTAATTTACACATAGCTTATAGCCAATTAGGTAATGATTTTGCTTGCAACTATAACACTTGGTTTTTACTGCCATGCCATGCTTCCATTAAACTTTTATGGTTCATGTGTAAATGACTGTCTTGTATTGATGATAAATTTCATCAATTCTTGTCGGTGTCAGTTTTTCTTCCTCTTTTCATTGCGGCATTTTATTTGAATCAGATATGCAGCTGCAAATAACTCTGCCAAGGCTATTGAAACATTCAACTTTATGAACAACTTCAGATTGACTCCTGATCAGGAAGCATTCCATGTACTTTTGACTGCTCTTTGTAAATATGGTAACGTCGAAGAGGCTGAAGAGTTTATGCTAGTAAACAAGAAGCTCTTCCCGCTTGGGATTGAGAGCTTCAATATTATTCTTAATGGATGGTGTAACATAACAAATGATGTATATGAAGCAAAAAGAGTTTGGAGAGACATGTCAAAATACTGCATAACGCCGGATGCTACTTCATATAGCCACATGATTTCCTGCTTTTCAAAGGAAGGGAATCTTTTTGACTCTCTTAGACTCTATGATCAGATGAAGAAAAGGGAATGGATCCCTGGGATAGAGGTCTACAATTCTTTAGTGTATGTTTTAACTCGTGAAAATTGTCCGAAGGAAGCTCTCAAGATTATTGATAAGTTGAAGGAACAAGGTTTGCAACCAGACTCTGCCACATTTAACTCCATGATACTCCCTCTCTGTGAAGCTGGAAAACTAGCAATGGCAAGAATAGTATTGAACACAATGGTAGAGGAGAATATTAGTCCAACTGTCGAGACCTACCATGCATTTTTTGAAGGAACAGATTTTCATGGAACTTTAGAATTTCTGAGTAGGATGAAAGGTTCTGGTTTGGGTCCAAATAAGGATTCCTTTCTTTTAATCTTGGAAAAATTCTTAAAGTTGAAGCAACCAGTAAATTCACTGAAAATTTGGGCAGAAATGAAGAAATATGATGTGGTGCCGAGTTGTATACATTACAGAAAAATGGTTGAAGGGCTTGTAACATGCAGGTGGTTCATAAAGGCCAGGGATTTTTATGAGGAGATGATCTCAAATGGATGTTCAGAAGATCCAAAGCTTAATAAGCTCGTTCAGAAACAAGTACTCAATAGTGGTGATAAAAGAAAACAGGATGTTAGAAAGGCTAATAGTGATAAAGTGTGAGACTTTTGAAAAGTGATGAGATCAAATGGAAAAAAAAACCATTGAGAGCATGAAGATAGAAAAATTCTCAACTTGGAGCAGAGAAATAGAAGCTTCTGATATTTATTGTGTCATTCTGCATTCTACCCTTTTGAATGTTGAAGCATTTGTACTGCCAATATTGTCAATTGCAGGTGAGATTTCTCGAGTTTCTTGACAGCTGTAGTAGTTTGGCCTTAGCCCCTTGACAAGTAAGTTTTGAATTTTACTACAGGAGCAGATTTACTGAAGAAATGAGAGAATAAAGTGAACCCATTATTATCTGATCTATAAAAGAGAACCCTTGATGGTTTTGATCACTGCTGTATGATTTGGGCTTCATACTCCCTTGTTTTGATTGTTGTGATTCATCATTCAACAATATACTAAGTACATATTTTGGTTGTCTTCCTGGGAGTTCTCCATCGATGACTAGTCAGTTATATCTTGCAAAATTACAAGGATTTGCATTGGTGACCTTGTATGTGTGAGTCCAATTTTATCACAAGCTGAATATAAGTCCGAATCACTCTTTGACATGATATAAACCTCCATAGCGATCCTTACTAAAACAATATGAGACTGGTCCCTTTAAAATTAGAAGTTTTAGGAATACGTCCAAAACATACAACAAAGTTATCATATCTAAGTGCTTGATTCTTTTTGACATTTTTTTTGTGTTCACGTGTGTTATAGAAAGTTATATATCTGTATGTTGGCTAATACTTTGAAAAATATGAATATGTAGGATTAATTTCATTTAGTACTCACAACTTATATGTTCTGATTTCCCAAGTATTTGGTGAGTTGCAAGCTTTTGTTTTCTATTTCTCTTTTTTATTAATTCTGAATTCTGTGGATATGCATACAGATAATGAATTTTTCTGTCACGGAAGCTGTTACATTATTCCTTTCATAGACCTATGTTGGATGGTTCGTCTCCTTTGCCCTCCCTTACCTCTCATAGAAAAATAGAAACGAAGTTCTGAAACAGGTAGAAAAAGAGATAGGAAATGAAAAAGAAATGAAAAATAATTATTTGAGAAAATAGATATACTCTTTTCAAAATAAAAATTTTAATATAACTTTACCTTTCTTTTGTTGTTTGCTTATAAAAAGAATGTAGTCTTTTATTAAAAGTATGACTTTTAGAAAAGAAGATGGGAAAAGAAAGTAAATGGCGTATGCAATTATGGGTGAAAATAAATTAGGTATAGACTAGGTTGTGACCATTTGGTCGAGATTTTTAAAAACAGGCCCTAGTTGTTTCAAAACTTTTAAACTTGAGTCTGACCCCTTTTTCATACAAGTATTTTGTTTAAGACTTAACTCCATTTATTAGAAATCAGACTTAGAATGTTTGGCAAGGCCAATACATTAACTCATAGTTTATTTTGTAACTTTATTTCATAAATAGAGGTGTTTGGTAAATGAACTCATTTGATCAGTTTCTTTTACAAATTTTATACTTCATATTCTGTTATTTGTCTCTCAATTTGATCTTTGTTATTTATTAGTTAAAAAATGTTTTCTCAAATCAAATAGAGAAAATGGAACATATTGTTAGTGTAAATTCGTTTTACATTGATATTTAACGAGAATTTAACATTTTACAGTTACTTTTAAATCACGATTACAATGTGAATTTACGTGGAAATATCACGTGTATTAATTAAAAATATAGATGTAAAACTATTTTACACCGAGAATGCATTTCATTAAACTCGTCAAATATTTCTTTGGAAATTTTTCAGAAAGAAATTTCTTTGAAATTATTTAGGCGCAATTTTAATTTCCAAGTAGAAAAATTATTTCCACGCTAGATAGATTATCTGCCCACTCTCCTTTCTTTTGGTTCTACCCATCCCAAGAAAGAGAAAAAAAATATTATAACATCTTCATCCGTGAATTCACTTGGAGTTTCGGACACATTTTTAACAAGCTTTTTTTTGCCACATTGTAATTTTAACAGCTTTTCTCTGTAATGGTAGTCCTTCAAATGTATCACACCTTACTCCACTTTCAACTTTCTCTCAAGCATGCTCTTTTAATTTGATGTAACTGTGTTCCCTGTATAAAGAATATTCCTTACATATGACAGTGTCACACATATCAACTCTAATGCTGAAACAGAATTTAAAAAAAAATTACTTCAATTTTAAGAATAAAATACATTAGTTGATTGGCAGTATACTTGATATTTCTTTGACCAATATAAGCTTTTATAGAGAGTGGTATCACATCATAATAATATGGTTACTGTAATGAATTATCATTACTTTAATGTATTTAAGTATTAATAGCGTTTTAGTAGTCTATATATAAATCACTGTTTTTAAAATTTGGACAGGTCATGACAATGGATTAGTAAATTACTAGTTGAACCACACAACTCTATAATTAAAATTAATAAACTCGTATGATATATCATTCAACTCGAGTTTTAGAATGTTGATCCGATTCGACCATGATTTGGTTCATTATAGTTTGTCATTAATATTGCGAATTTTTTGGATTGGGTTGCATTTGTGATGGATTTGTCCACTTAAAGAACTGATGAAGATGAAGACAACTGGATGATTGTATTGTATGTCATGCAACATTATGGACAGAACAAACACTCCTGTTTCCTAGTGACTCACTTTAGTCTTTGATTATGACATGTTTTCTGTGGTCCACCTATACCACAACAACTAACTCTACAATCAATATCACCCAATTTGAGAATTCAGACCCTATTTAGGTGTTAGATTTAATTTGTTTGTTAACCAAAAACCAACTTAGTTATTGTGGATCTCCCCTAAAATAGGCCAACCGTTGCAGTCATGAATCTTTTTGCTAGCTTCATGTTCTTATATCAAGATGAATTGTTTATACTGCATTAAATATGTAACAAATAGGATAGGATGCATGTGCTGACAAGGGTAAAAACATAAGAAGATATAATAAAACAAATAAACAAGGTAGAAACAACTTTGTTAACCAAACAGATCCATAAACACTTAGACAATCAGTGGATTTTGAGTCAATAAATAAAGTTTATGCAACTGTTAGTGGAGAAAACCATAAATAATTATCTCAGTCTAATATACATCCAACATAATTCTCACAGTATGAATGTGTTCAGCTCCCAAATGCAAACATATTCAATGATCTATCAGGTACTGCACTCATCATAACCTTTGTAAGGAAACCACAAACATTACAAAAAACTATTCTGCATTGCCCTTCTGTTTTCTCCTTGATCTGTTGTATAATCTAGAAGGTGGAGAAGGTGAGAACTCAAATGGAAGTGGTGGAGGCTCCATCTCCCCCTTCAAAATCTTAACAATATCACCAATATCTGGTCTCAACTCTGGGATTTTCTGTAAGCAAGTGAGTGCCAAATTGATACACAAGCTAGCTTGTTCCTTGTTGTAATCTTGTTTCAATTTATCATCAACTAGTTCTAAAATGTTACTACCAGACTGAGCCAAGTGTCTACACCAGCTAATTAAGTTAGCTTTCTCTAACTTCATGGGGGATGCAAGAACATGTAATGGTCTTCTACCTGACACAATCACAAGAATCAAAACACCAAAACTGTATATATCAGCTTTCTCCATTAAGAATCCACATCCTCCATATTCTGGTGCTACATAACACAGTGTACCTCTCATGCTAGTTGTGCTGCTTAGTTCACGGCTGAAAAGATCACCACTCCACATATCACTTCCAATGGAATGTGTGCTGCTTTTTTTCCTCCAACCTCTTCTGAAACTAAACTCACCATTTTGTTCACACTCATTCTCTCCCTCCTCTCCATAGTTCTTACCACGTTGGCAAAGATAGAATCTTCTACCTAAATCAAAATGCGGAACTTTCAAGCCTTTCTTCCATTTAGTTTGTAGACTTTTTAGCTTACTGTTCTTCTTGGTTAACTCAGCTAGATGTTCTTCTTTCCACCACTCTTGCATCTTCCTATTCTTCTTCTTCTTGTTGTGGCTTTTCTTTCCCTTCAGTTCTTTCATATCAACACCATTATTAATATTATCTGCATTTTCCATCCCAGATAATACTTGTAATAATTGTGGTGCATTTGCATCATTGGCTTTATCTATTGGACTTGAATTTTCCAACTCTGATTTCTCCTGAATGTTGTTGTTCTTAGTATTACCAATACCATCATCCCAATCAGCATTTGAAGGACAAATCTGACTCCCAATCCATTCCATCACATAGTCTTTACTACATAATTCACCACTTCCATCTTGTCTCCACCACCAATCTTTTCCCCATTGTTTCCCATTTTCCTTCTCATCATTATCAACCAAAGAAGCATTAACGCCCAATTCCTTACTATTATAATCAGTGCTACAAAACTCATCATCATAAGGAACAAACTTATTATTCCAACAATCATCCCCTCCTCCTCCTCCTATATCCAAACTTGAAATTTCCTTACCCTTTGCATTTACACTTTCACCGACAATATTAGCATTATAATTCAAAGAGTTCAAGTTCAAAGCTTTAACATTGAAACAAGTCCTGCTATTTTTGGATGAAGAAGAAGCTTGCAAAGCAAGAGCAAAATCTACTTCACTAACACTCTCAACTGGAGTGCCAATTGCAGGAGTTTCTGCTGCAGTCAAATTACCTGAAAGGTCTTGGCTTTTCCAAAGATCTTGGCTTTTCCCCAAGTCCTGGCTAAACAAGTCCACACCAAATTCACCCTCCACCTTAATCCTCGACAAGCCAAAGTCCGAGACCTTCCCTCGAAACTCAGCGTCAAGCAAGACATTGCTTGGTTTGATATCACCATGAATCACTGGTGGATCACATCCAAGGTGCAAAAACTCCAATGCTCTAGCAACATCCATTATGATGCAAAACCTTCTCTCCCAACTCAAACCAAAACACTCATCACCAAAGAGTGACTCTTGCAAGCTTGTGTTAGGCATATACTCATACACCAAAACTCTCTTGTTCTTTTCAACACAATAGCCCAAAAGGGTCACCAAGAAAGGTGATCTCAACCCTCCAAGAATCTGCAACTCATTTTGAAACTCTCTCTCCGATTGCAAAGACAATGAGTCCAAGCGCTTGATGGCAATGAATTTTCCATCTTTAAGCACTCCCTTGAAAACAGTACCAGAACCACCTTTGCCAATGACATTGGCAGTGTCAAAGCCATTGCTGGCTAGCTTTAAATCCTTGTAGGAGAATCTTTGGAGCTTCAAAGGAGCACTTGCATCAAAAGGGATGGTTTTTGCTCTGTGTACAAGTGAATGCCAAAGATGGTAAAGGAAGTAAAGGATTGAGAAGAAAATCACAACAGAAGCTGAAATGGTTAGTGCTACGAAAAGGAACTTGGGTTTGGTAAAAAAACTGGAACTTGTAGAAGGGAATTGTCTTGAAGGCATATTGTGATGTGAATAATGAATGAATATTGATCACAGGAGAAAGTAATGAAGAAGAATAAGAAGAATAAGGGAGATGGCGATTATGGTTTTTGATTACTTTTATGAATTGGGTATCCAAAGTGGATTGCTTTAGAATTAGATAATCATTAGAGGAGGAGCTGTATTCTACTATTGCTAATGCTAACTCTGTTTTCGTTTTTTTTCTTTTCTTTTTTTCTTTCTTGATTTGTGGTTTCCATCAACTCCTATTATTCTAAACTATTTTCTTTATATGATGATGGGATGAGATTAAGATTGGCAATTGGGAAGTGAGGATTAGAAAAAGGGAAGGGACCCAACCCAATGTGCTTTTGACTAAAGAGATAGTTTTGCTGGCAAAGTCTTGGATCACTTATTAAAGCGATATTGTGAGAATTAAACTCAACTATACATTATTATTATTATTATGTTTAAAAAAGAGACAGGTATAATATACATTAGTATTATTTGTTAATAGATAGATATTGGTTGAATGAATCATTGGAATCAATGGGATGAAAGGAAATGTGAGGTCTTCTGCTCAGTTATTTTGTCTTATGCACCATGACGTAGGTACTGTTTGGAATCTAAACATACTGTCTTTTTTTATTTAAAAATTGTTTATTGTTTGTAATTTTTGACTAAACGTTCACACTTCACATTAGCAAGCACAGGTTCACATGGTTGGATTTTGATGTCAATAATTTCTTGTCCCATGTTGCACTCACAATGAATCATAATATTAAGCTTTGATTAACTGATCTTTTTTGTTGGGGGTCACAGTGGAGGATGTAAATTACACTAAATTACTTGATTGAATATTTATTAGGGGTGGACAAAATTTAAATATTGAACCGAACCGTTTGAAAACTGAATCGAATTGGTTTTCAGTTCTAGAACTGAATTGGTTTTAATTTAATTTAATTTTACATAATTACCCCTAATTATTTCTAAAAAATAAATTCGATTCTAGTTTTTTAACCAAAAACCGGTTCAGTTTAGTTTTTTGAATTGAAAACCAGTTCAGTTCAGTTTTTTTAAAATTAAAAACCAGTTCGGTTCAGTTTCAATTTTAAAAAATCTGTTCAAAAACCAGTTCAGTTCAGTTCAGCAGTTTGGTTCAAATTTTGGTTTTTTTTAACACCCCTAATATTTATAATGTATACATTTTGAATTGTAGTATCTTTTTATGGAATAATAGGAATTTTGAATTGATTCCTATGTGATTTCTGTTAGTTGCAACCCCATTATTTAGTTACACCCTTTGTTAAAAATTAATTAATTAATTCTAATTCTAAAAAATGCCCCTAGTCTCGTATTTAGTTTTCAAAATACATATTTCATTTTCCAATCATTATCTTCACCACTATCTCTCTCATTCCATGTTTAAATGTGAAAAAAGTTTATTAAAGGTGGAATAAACTTACACAAGATCTTCCATTAATATTCAATTGTATAGACAATTTTTTTTTTGTCATTTGTAAATCGTGTGTGAACTCAGTCCATAAAGCCTATAAATTTTGATTTTGTAGATCTTGCGTGAAGATAATTTATGTATGTATATATGTGAACTAAATTTATGTATTGCCGTAAATTATGAGTTCTAAGGAGTTATGTGAATTGAGCTTACAAAAACATTGTGTTTTAACTCAAGCCATGAATATTACATGGGCTTGTACAATTATGACATGCGGTCTTTAATTACAGTCGTTCACAAATGTAATGTTAACGCGCAATAAATGAATATAATGAATGAATGATGGCGTGGAACAACTTGAAAGTGCACAATAAATTCTAATATTGCATTTATCATTGATAATATTAATGTGAGTGAGTTCAATCACTTTGAAAATAAATCTCACTAAATATATTTCATGAATTTAGTAGAATCTACGTGAATTTTTCGTAATCATAAAAACTTATTGCAAGGAGGGTATTCAAAAGTGTGTTTTGAAAATTAAAGATCTACATTTTTAATGAAGACAAAAAGATCCTTAATCAAAAAGAAAAAGGATTTTCAGCAACTTATCTTTCAAATTTTTATTTAGGTAAAAGCATTTCTGTTCTTACATATTTCTAGCTCTACTCATATTTATAATCCTTCTTGAAAATGGATCATTTCGAATAGATTAAGAAAAAATACATTGTGAAATTAAGAACATCTCCAATGAATATTATAGAGGGTTCCATAGCATAATAAACGTGCATCTTAAATTTTCTCTCCATTGGAAAAACCTAATGTGGCAAAGTGAGTTGCATAGAATTTGTTGAAATGTCTCAATTAAGATATAGTAGTATAGAATAAAAAATTATTGCTTAAGAGTTGCATAATTTTTTTCATTGGACGGATGAGTTATTAAATAAGTAGAACGTGGTAGAGACCACTTAATAGAAATGTATGAAACCCAAAATACGATTTATTAAACAATAACCATTGGATAGGAGATGCTCTAATATTGAAGGGTTACAATATCACACCCGATATTAATGGAGTTCATTCTGCAATCAAGGTTTCCTCCGTATCTGTCCCGTCTCCAAACTAGGATTACAGATCACAAGTTAGTCATAGAAGCTGTATTTTCTACGGAAATGGAACATAAAACTTGACACAAAATAAAATATAAATACAATATTTTGATATTTTATGAAAAACAAAACATGACATCTACTGTATTTTACGGTATTATATTTATGTCAAATTTTATACAGTATTATATTTGTGTCATATATCAAATTTTGTATTTCAATAAGATTCCTTATACTTATATCATGTGTCTCTCTCTTAGGTTACTTTAGTATCCCACAAAAAGGAAGATCACATAAACTAGACTAGAGACTATTAGCTGTCTTAATAACAAAGGAATAATAAAAGATGGAATGTCGCTGTTACGCGGGGGATTACATTACATTAAATTAGATATATATTGTGTGCAATGCACTGCAGAGTCAAGAGTTAACTTTTGGTGTGGTAGCAATAACAAACAAAAGAACATGGGTGTTGGTATAATGACAAGCTTTAATTTCTATATTGAACATATTTCCCTCTACTATTAGGCATGCGATCATATGGTACTTTAACACGATGGATTCCATTGCAATTCCGGCACATTAATAATAATTCACGTTAAATGATCCAAACATTGCACTGGAGTGTACCACGTTTCACTGCTTTGTTCGTTAAAAATTGTGAGTAAAAAATAAAGGGAAGTAAAGATAAAATGATTTTATATTTGTTAGTAAGATGTAAAGGAAACAAATCTCTTATTTGTTTGAATAAAAAAGAAATAATAGTTAAATACCCTTCACCATTTTGAGATTTTGGTAACTAGATTTTTTTACCATTTTTTCCGCTACCTCCAAACTCTCTTATTGCTTTGCCTCCAAAAAAATTGTTCTGAAAAGCCAGAAACAATATTACAGTGTATTCAACAACACCAGGTCATCTTAGTTGAACAAGTGATTCCCTCACCTCCCCAACTTTCACATAAGACCCCATCCATAATTACGGCACCTCTTTCAGAATACATTCAATACTCCCTTATTCCCCAATTACTAAATGACTCATAACTTGTTATATATGAGAGCCTTGAAGGGTTTGTCGGTGGGAGCATCAATGTCCGGGAGCTCTGGGATGGGTCTGAGGTGCTGCCGTAGAGAACTGTGACCGCCACAACAGCTACTTGGCTTACACTTTAATTTTCAGTCCAAACAAGACACCGTTAATGGGGTTGACCATAATCCATATAGATTGACACATAGTTGGTAGTTTGGTAGATTGAAGAAATGAAGGGAAAACAGGAAAAACAAGGCCCTTTTGGTCTTACACAACAAATTATATCCTCTGCGATGGTAGCCACCATACCAATACCATAACATTTTTTTCTACTTTTTTACTGACTGAAAACACAACTTTTTCTCTTTATTTTCTCATTTTCACCACTCCAATTTTCCTATCAACCAGACAGAGGATACTGAATGATCACTACTTTGACATTTATTTTTTCTGTTTTTTTTATATATTTATATAAATGTAAATATAAATATATATATATACTGCATCTAACAAAACATGACCAAACATTTTCTATTATTCATAATAACTTCAACCAAAAGAAAGCACGGATCGTAACAATGTAAAATGTTATAAGATTCTAACTATATATTCACATAATATTGTAGACTTAGCTGTTAGTATTACAATGTTGACATAGCTTGTTAGGTTGGGTGATGCTTTAGAGGTTGTCATCAGAGAAAATAACCAAATACAGGCAAGTCATTTTATAAGAAAATTTTAGGCATGCACTCAACTACCAACAAGTGTGAATTTTCTGTCAGGAGAAAATAACAAAATTGATTTTAATTTTAGTAAAAGTATAGGTGCTCAGTATTGTTAGCCAAAATTGATCAGACATCCAAATATCAGATTAGATAGAAGCAAAAAAAGTAGCATTTGAGTAAAGTTGCAAAATTTAGACTACATTTTCATCAAACCTGTTTTCAGATTCAAAACATCCAGACATAAATGACTTGACTTCAAACTCAATTCCGACTAAAGCAATTTTACAAAATCAAGTTTATTCAGAATCCCATTTGCCAAGGTAGGCCAACTCATTATTAATCTTAATTTTCTTTTCTTGCAATTTACACACCATTTAACCATTTTCCCTACACATGAACCATATATTGATTGACCGGCATGCACACTTCTCTAACTACACCAACAGAGATTGAGATAAAGAGAGGACATCAACCAAAAGGAAGATCATAAGCAACACACATTTTTCATTCAAATGATAAGGATATTTGGGTCAATCTATCTAAACTTTTTATTTAATTTAATCTTTTGTACCCTTCAAATCTCCCCAATATTGGAGGAGAGTCGCAATTGAGTGAAGAGGAATTTGACTCCCTGAAATTGCCTCATGTAAAACAACAACAATAACAATCCAAGTCTTATCTCACTAGGGTTTGAAACACACATAAGAGTAAATGAAAAATACAGAACCTGTCAAACTACAAATAGAAGTTGCCGATAAAGGTGCAAACACCTTGTATTATCACATTATGTTAACATGTCAAACCAGAAATTTGACAGCAGATGCAAATTGTTAAACAAACAAGAAAATACCATAAAAGAGAAAACTCCAATCAAATGTCATCCATAACAGCATCAGATAAAGAATGACATTACAAAAGAAAATGCTATTAAGGTGTAAAGTTCAGTTGAATAATAAATACAACTCCAATTACCATGAAACAGACTTCTTCCTTGAAGCTAATACGAAAAACTAGAGCAAGAAAGACAGCGGAAAAATGCCCGTGTTTCTATTGGAAAAGGATAAAATAATGCTTTCATAAAAATCATCTAGTGATTTATGTTTTCACAAAGCTCTTCAAATTAAGATATTTGATCCTATAGTATCCAGAAACTTTTGAAAAAAAAAAGTTTAAACAAAAACCTGATTCAAGTATAGTATCATTTACGAACTAAGCATCTTCATCATCCTTCTTCTTGGGTTTGCGGTACGTTTCCTCAGTGACTTTAGCCATGAACAAGAAAGTGTCGGCCAGCTTGGCGATATTAGGAACTTTATAATTCTGAGCAACATAAACTCCACAGACTGTTCCTGCTATAAAAGAGAAGCAACCCTTGATTATACCCATTGTTGATCCGCTGCCAAATATTGGAGATATCGCCTTAGCAAGAATGACTGTACGAATCAGAATTAAGCAAATAAGCATCTAGTCAAAATCATTATTCCAGAAGTGGTTTTAAAGTGTGTGATTGACCTAGCCATTGTTTGAAAAAAGTTTATTTTAATGGCATATAAAAAAGGACAAAGTTATGAAAGTGTATTTTTCTTCTTCATTTGAAATCAGTAGTGTATATGAATGTGAAAGGTGCCTCTAATTTATAATCTTAAAAGAATGATTAGCAAACAAGAGCACTTGTGAAATTGAAATTGGTTATGTAAATATCTGTGTAATTGGAATTATTATTGAATTGTAGATTAATAGTGTAAAAAGGAAGCATAAGATAAAAATTAAAAGTGGTTTGAAATATGTTTGTGAAATCGCGCAGAGTGAGAAAACAAACCTTAATTTCACTGCTTCTGGCGGCCGACGAACAACTTCGGCTACGTCTTCCGAGCAGATGAGTTGAATTTAGTGCTATTCCAATCTAACTTCTCAATCACCCAGCTCATGTTTTCTAGCTTTAGGGTTTTAATTAGTTTTTTTTTTTTTTTTATCATTTAATATTTAAATATTGTCTATTTTTAATATAATATGATGTAACAGTAATTTATTAAATTAAAAAATAACATGTGATATTAAAAGTGCCACATTAACACAAGAGAAGAATGAATCATGAGACTAATTTTATAAATCAATAAACTTTAAGAACTAAAATTGCCGATATAGAAATAAGGCGACTAAAATCTAAAAAATTTTAAAATAGAAAAACAAACTACAATTAAGCTTGAAATAAAATATATCTTCTAGTTACTATTATAAAAAGAAAAAAAAGTCTTAAATTTATTATAAGTAAAAACTAATTATTTTTTATTCATTTAATGCTATTATTCACAATACATCATTTATTTAATTTAAAAATTTTAATGCTGATAGTTAAATGTTTGACATTAAAAATAAATAGTTTAATAAATTTTTACATGAAATCTAAAAAATTAATTGTATTTAACTATATTTTTTAATATTTGCAAAATTAATTGTTTTTGTTTACAATAGTGATAAGAGAGAGTATGTTTTTTGGTGAATGACAACGAACTTTTTTTTTCAATAAAAAAAATGACCGGTTGAAAGGAAATTGATTGATTAATTAAGTTTGGGATTATAATTCATCTATTTTTTTTTTCTTATGTGAAATGTAAGAAAAGAATGTTTGGTGTACACTCGTGAGTGTATATAAAAAGAGAGTAATGTGATAGAAAAAGAGAGATAATGAATATATATAAAAAGAGAGTAATGTGATAAAAAAGAGAAATAGAGATAAAATCAGGTGTTGAATGTGTGTTTAGAAATAAAAGATATACATATATTTTACAAAATTATTTGTATTAATTTATATTTTTAAATTAAAATTAAAAACACTAATGAAAATTTTGGAACATTCTTTTTCTTTTTGTATCACTGGTTAATCACTTTCATTATGGTGTCTAGTGTCTCCTCAAAAACTTCATCAACTTATAGGAGAGAAGGAAATATTTAAATCAATTGTTAGAAACTAATTGGTAGAAGTTTTTTGAAGGTGAACCATTTGTAAACTAGGCTCTACCTCACCTTTTGTTCCACATGGTTGTTCTAAGACAATTTTTTCTCCAAAATACTAAATAACTTTCTTCTTTTTCAAAAAATACTTTGTTAATCAGCGCATGAACAAATTAAGATGGGAAGAAGTGCAACATATATGCAATGGCTGAAATCATGAAACAAATCATATTATAAAAAATAATAGCTAATTTGTAGTCACCGCAGACAAAATATATACTGTTAATAGCTGCTACTAAAGATCATTGACCAACTTTATACCCCATTTATAATCCAAACACCTCCTCATGTAGGGAAAAGTTGTACCAATATCATCTATGGGCTTTTCCATGCAATCATGTTTAGGAGGTACATGAAAACAAGGCTCCATAGACACATCTTGTACACAAGGTGAATCTGGTACATTATTTCCTTGTAATTTGTAAAGAATCCTTGGCTTTATGCCTCCCAAACTATGAGCCACATACCCAAAAGTTGATAGAGCACTAGTCACTAAAGTATCACATAAACTCAATAGATATATTTCTGTCAATGCTTTCTTGTTGTGCAAGTTATCGCCAAACTTTTGATGCTCTTCATGACTTGGTTGATAAACCCCTATGATTTCCCCTGTAACAGTTGCTTTATTTAAATACATAGTCCTAAGATTCTCACCATACTCTGGATATAAAGATGCAACCAAAACAGATTTCAAACTCTCATTTTTCCATGGAGAGTCTTCTGAATTTTCCGCGGCGAAACTGGGTAGAATTTTATGCTTTTGAGTGCAATTCAAAACTTGATTCATGACGGTTTGATATGAAGTGAGATCAGGATTAAATACTCTTACTTGAATTCCAACCTTTTCATCTGCCTTAGCTAAATATGCTTGATAGAATCTTTTCATAGGTCCCCATACATCATTTGTAGGGAAAAATAGGTACCTTCCCAAATGATGAAAAACAGTTTCTTTATTTGGGAACATTTTGCTAAGCTCTTGAGTGAAAGATGGAACCATAAAAAGAGAGGGTACAAAATATTGATCTGATACTAAAATCAAGATGGGTACTTTAATTAGAAGATGTTGACTATGATCACAAGAGAAAAACCTTTCATGATTATCAGTTGTGGGCTGTATCTTGAGATGTATAACTGATGGTAATAATAATAGCTCCTTTGAATGATTTTCCCTATCCTTTCCCAATATATTTTGATATGTTTCAATATGATTTCCATTATTGTTACTAAAAGGAAAATCTT
The DNA here is from genome assembly GCA_037974295.1 of Cicer cuneatum. NCBI lineage: Eukaryota > Viridiplantae > Streptophyta > Magnoliopsida > Fabales > Fabaceae > Cicer > Cicer cuneatum. Next base: position 68,977,968 of record JBBPBO010001984.1, on the reverse strand, counting down.
TAGGTAGTAACCATGATGAATTAGGGAATGGTTCACAAAATAAGTCAACCATGTCATCTTGAAACTCTACCAATAAGACTCTATCAGTGAGGATTGCATAAAGAAATGACGCAACCATGCTCACCATTCTGTTCCCTAAACCATTAGCATGTGTCCAAATTATGTACTTACATGATCCACTAGTAGTAACATTTATGGATTTGAATTTTTTGAGCTTTACCATGGTTCTCTTGTAAGCTTTAGTATGAGGTCCACATTTTCTGTGAAGATCTTCATAACTTCGAAGCTTGGATATGAGATACGGAGAAGGTTTATGAGGCGATGATTTGCGATATAAGTAAAACTTGAATCGGCTTAAGCATGATTTTTTATCAAATCCAGAAGGGATTAGTCCATCAAGGAATTTGTCACCATGATTTTTAGTTGATGGGGTGGAACTATTTTTTGAACCTGTATTTGGACATTTATGGATTTATGGAACTATTTTTTGAACCTGTATTTTTTGAACCTATTTTTGGAACATTTATGGATTTGGACATGTTAAATATTTTTATTAAGTAGCAAAAGTAAAAGCTATGATATGAAGTACTTAAAAATATAAGCTTTAGAAATTGATATTACCTGCATGATTTGACTCTGTACAATTGTTGGCACTCATAGCATCATTATTGGTGATGTTTTGTGGTATTGTGAAATCTTTTGTTGTAACGTTTTGAGGTATTTCATTTAGTACATTACTACATTTTGAAAACAACTCAAAATGACCAAAGTTTGAGGTGAGTGTTAATATGAATAGAGAGATGGATATAAAAAGGATGACCAATGAAGCTCTTATCCCGTTTGAAGTCAACCCCAACCATACCATGCTGACTTCAATTACTTGTAATTAGTAAAAACTAGTCCCTTCAGGAATCAAGAACAAACTAGTCTATCAGACAACACATATTACAAATAACAACATCTTTTAGAAATTTAAAGAAATGTTCTGAGAGCAATGCAACAAATTGTCAAATATGCCGCGACAGCCGACTCAAACAACTTCACTGAGGGGTGAGTGTTGTTTGTATCTCTGAGGGTCTTCTATCACACAAATATTTTATATATCATTTTATCAAATATTTTAAATTAAATCAATTAGCTTATGATATGTTCATCTGACCGGTTTATATGTTCTCTCTATATTTGTCAAACATTACCTTAATGTTTGTGAGAGAGGGGTAAGTAGCAATCATTGATGCTTATCACTTTTTTACATGTACGAGGGAAAGAGAAATTTGAGAGATTAAGGCCACGTGACGTGAGGGAGAGGAAGAAGGAGACAATAAAATTGGTGTTTCCAACACTTTAGAACTCTCTCACTCTCTAGATTATACATTTTGGTTACATCAAAGGCTTTCTACCACAATTACAGGCTTACATATTTCAAAATCAACATGTATCGGTTTATTTAGTTTTTAAATTATTAATTAAATGAGTTTTTATTTAATAGAAATTATTATTTAACACGGTATTGTTTAAAAATTTATAATAATTAAATTTCTAAATTGAAATAGTATTTTTTTAAAATTACATTTATTATTATTAATAGTAGTAAATGTTGAATATTGTTTTAAAAAATCAGTATAATGTTTACCATCAATGAAATAATATCTTTTTCTATGAAATAAACTTTTTTAAATAAATAACTTTTTAATTCATAAAACATTGATTGATTTTTTAGTTTATTCAAAAGCCTAAACAACGTGAAATTAAAGTTGGGTGGTGTCGCATCCAAATTTTTTATTTATTAAGGAGTTGTCATCAATTTTAATTTATTTATAAAAAAAATTAAATTTTTTTATCTTTAATCGGATTCAATAATCAATTATGAGTAATGAGGATATTAACATCCTACCATGTGAATTGAAAATAATTTGAAGTGAAACTCATCAAGTATCAAAGATTGGTAACTGATTTAGTTGTTCTGTTCTCGTTTATTACGTGCAAATTTGTAAAATCACCATTACTCACAATCATTCTGGCAAATACTTATGTGTTCTTTTCAATATATAACAATGATATTATGTGTTAAAAACATGAATTTGCATAATATTTCATGCTTAACCGTAGGAAATATTCCAAGTTATTGTTTTAAAGAAACAGATGGTATTCGTAAAAAAAAACTACACGCAAATTTATATACAAAAAACAACATTAATAAAAAAAACATACAAAAATGCAACAAAATAAAAAGGACCAAGACAAATACACCAAGGCATAAAACCTATGTTATTGAATTTTTTGGAGAATAGTGTGCACCTGTAAGCTTTTTCCTCTAAAATAATCTCTTTATCAAAATCTTTAAAACAATCTCCTTATAATGATGAAAAATTTTTTTGGTGAATAATATTTTTGCCGTGGATATTGCTTATGGTGGTGGTGAATGTTGCACTAGTGCTGCATTCTTTTTTTTGAATAAACAGTGCTGCATATATAGATGCAGAATGCACAGGCCTCTTTTGGTGTAAGAAGACTATATGATTAAATATTCCATACAATCACTTCATTATTACTACTTAGGATAAAATATAAAATATTGTTTGTAAATAAATTACCTTAATAAAGGCCCCTGCATTATTCTTATACCAAAAAAAGAAATGCACCTACATTATTACTAATAGTTAGGTTGAATATAAAATATTTTGCTATTTTTTGAAAACTTTTCTTGATAAAATAATTTTTAATTATTATACTTTAAAATATGTCTTGATTATGGAAAATCATATCAATGTACCATTTAATTGAAAATATTTAAATAATGAATAAAAAACAAATATCATTTTTATATATATTTTTTTCGTTTTCTAATTTTATTTTAAAATAAATGATAAAAAATAAGTTTGGATTATTCTTACAGCAAAAAAATGTGTTACATATTATTTTTATTCAAAATGATTATATACCAATTCAATGGAAAAAATTAAGTGTCAACAGTCAACACCTAGAGAAGATTATGCAAAAAGTCCTTCAAAATAAAATTTTGCAAAACTAATTATTTATTAAATAAAATTTAATAAAATATTAAAATACATATATCTAGACATACATAGATTCTTCCAGAAAATAGATATATTGATATTGATTGGTTGACATTTTTCCATTTATGTTTAAAAGAAATTAAATATAGTTCCTATGCTGATTGCTGAATGATCCAATACTAGTAACAAAATATTCTCTCATAAAAAAATAAATTCTTTCACCAAATGCATCAAATGCGCCATTTCATCATTTCTATTTTTACGTATTTGTTTTTTTGACTCAACTATTTTTCTTTGGACTCAAACTATTGTTGAACATTTTTTTTTGACAATGAGACTTGTAACAAAAATTGGTGCTACGTACTATTCTGTGGAATGTTCCCCCACTAGATCTCTTCTATCTTTTTACATATTTCTCTTGGATTTATTTGAAGAAATAGAAGACAATGAAATGAAGAATGATAAAGGGACACTCTTGAGACGAAAGATACTATTAAACTATATAAAGAAATAGAATTTTTTTTTTTAACGATTCTCATAGGAATGAACTCTAATAAATTTGAGTTCTAACATAAAAGTGATCCAATCTAAACTGATAAGAATGGCCAGAGTGGAAGCAACATCTGATTGTGAATTTCATGAGGATATTTGCAAACACTGATATTTAAATTAGTAATAAGTTTGCAGGAATATGTAAATAAGCGAAAACTTTATTGCTTATGTCTATAGATTTCTGTGAATTTGGGCCACAACGTTGATCCAAAGTCATAGACGGATTGGGCCTCTGGCCCAGTCCGAAACAATAAGTGAACAATGGCTCAAACCATTCTACATGGACTCAAATATCCTTACAAAATACCAATTTATGAAAATATGACACAGGTAGGAGTAACTTATAAGATAGTGAGTCATAAGCTCTTTTTGCATGTTCAGCCAAACACACTTACTTTTCAGGTAGATAAACCCCAATAAGTTAGAAATAAGTCAATCCAAATCATGCCTAATTAGCTACTCCTATGTTGATCAAGTACTTTATATAACCAGTACCCAAGTATTTAGGCCTATGCACACAAGTGCAGCTATTGCAAATGCAGTACAAAGAAAAGAAAAAAAGATGCAATATATGTTGATGTTATTGAAAATTGTACTTCTATTTTAGTCTAAAGCAAATGGACAAGTTAAGAATATAATGTTTAAATCCCAACTTGAACCAGAACTATCTATATCTTATTCGGAGCACACAAATATAATTACAATGCTAGTAGCAAAAACTAGTAGCACAAAATGCAGAAACTGAGATAAGAACTAATGTTACTCAAAATAATGCTTATTAGAGAGACCATATGCCGGTAACATCAGGGGGTGTCCAACAAATAGCAGCTAAGAATAACCATGCAAGCAGGCCTCAGGTAACTTCTATCATTAAAATATTCTACCCGAGGACTTCAGTCTTGTGAGGTTCATTTGTGTATCATTACCAATATATTAGCACTAGCACAAGCAGAAGGACTTCAGTCATGTAAGGTTTCCATCATCAATTCACTGAACCGGGAATAGGGGACCATTCTACTAACCATAACACAACTCTTTTTCACTGTGCTTGAGGACCTCAAAAACTGCCAAACATAGAAGTTACCAATTTAAGTAGTGAAATGTTGAAGCGAACAAGGACCAACAATATTAACGTAGCAAGCAAATAACCCCATGCTGGTTACAATAGTTAGTTTATTACCTATCAATTAGCATTAACCAACCTCAATCCACTACTTACATCTTCACAATGCTTCATGTGATGAAAAAGGGAAGTAAAATCAATTGTGTTGTTGGCCTTACAGTCATACTTGGGAGGATAATGGAAACAAGGCTCCATCGACATGGCTCGTTGACAAGGTGGATTTGGGATGGTTTCTCCATATGCCCTTTGCAGAATCCATGGCTTCAAACCTCCAATACCATGAGCAACATACCCAAAAGTAGACTTTGGGCTTGTTATCAATGCATCACACAAACTCAGCAGATATATTTCTGTCCATGCTTTAATATTGTGTGTGTCGTTATTTGATTTTTGACGCCCTTCGTGACTTGGCTGATAAACTTTTATTTCCTCTCCGGTCATAGTTGTATTTGCTTTATATATAGCCCTCAGCTTCTCACCATATTCCGAAAAAAGAGATGCCACTAGAACAGCTTTTGATGTCTGCTTCTTCAAAAGAGATGTTGCTGTTTTCTGCCCGTCTAATTCGGGCAGCAGCTTATGCTGAAGGGTGCATGCTATAATTTCATTGATAATGGTTTGATGTGGTGATCGGTGAGTGTTATATACTCTAATCTGCAAGCCAATTCTCTCATTTGCCTTGGCTAAGTGTGCCTCATAGAACCTGCTAATTTGATCCCATGCCGCATTGGATGGGTGAAAAAGGTATCGTCCCAAATGGTGAAAAACAGTGTCTTTCTCAGGGAACATTTTGCTTAGTTCTTGTCTAAATGATGGAATCATAAAAAGAGAAGAGACAAAATATTGATCCGACAACAAAATTAGAACAGGAACTTTCTGGAGAAGACCTTGACTTTGATCACAGTGAAAGAAGTTGTTATGACCATCATGGGTGTGCTGTAGATTAAGAATAAGAAATTGTGGCAAAAGCTCCTTTGATATTTTTTTCTTGCTATTCACTAACATGGCTTCATATGTTTCAATATGTTTCTGATCTTTCCAATAAGGAAAGTTCCTGGGCAATAACCATGAGGAATCAGGAAATGGCTCACAAAAGAGACCAAACATGTCAGTCCCAAATTTGACAAGTAGAACCCGGTCTGTGAGGATAGCATATAGAAATGCCGAAGCCAAGGTTAGCATCCTGTTCCCCAATCCATTGGAAGCTGTCCAGACAAGGTATTTGCACTTTGTACCTGCATCATCTTTGCTAAATTTTGAGCCCTTTCTCATGGTTTTGTTGTATGATTTGGTATGAGGTCCGCAATTTCTATGAAGATGTTCATAGTTTCGTAGCTTGGATAAAAGATATGTAGAAGGTTTATAGGGGGAAGCTTTGCGGTATAAGTGAGATTGATATCTACTTAAACACGATGCTTCATCAAATGTGGAAACTAGAAGTCCATCAAGGAATTGGTTATTAGCAATGCTAGTAGAAGATTGAGATGTATCCTTCTTTTGGTCTTCCTGTGAATGAGTTTTTGGACCTGTAGATTGCAATGTTAATTTTACCCAAGTTATGGTAGCTCTGAATGCATGAAAGTGAATGAAGAATAGATGAAACCATCATAGTGCTCATTTTAACATAAGTTCTAGGGCCAACCTGGTATTAATTAGTATTTTTCTTGAGCATTCAACTCAAATGTTATGAATAGACCCTCAAAGTGAACATGAAACTGGCAATCAGTTCGGTTCAAAGGAGTAAAGGAATCTTAGGGGAGGAAAGGAGAGGGAAAATAAAAGTCCCTAGTTTGGTTTGGTTAATTATATGCTTATAGAAGGTGAAAGAAAGGAAACAATAAAACTTTGACCAACACTATTTGAACTAATGTGAAGAAGCTCCAAAATTAAGACTTGCATGAAATGCGTTAAGAGTCTCATATTTGATGAAATATCACGTAAAAATGAATTTATAAGTGGAAGACATCAGTCACCTTACAAGTCGGTTTTGTAAGATTGAGTTGGATCCAACTCAAATTCTATATGGTATCAAAACCTATCCAAGATCCATTGCGCCACCCATTATTGGACCACTCGGGTCACACTCTAGAATAAATGTCCAGTCTTGGTGAGAGGGAAATGTTTAGAGTCTCACATGGAATGAACTGTTTATGTAGGATTGAGTTAGGCCCAACCAATTCTAAGAAAATGGTGAGTAAAGAAGCTTGAAGCAGAAATAGAAGGTTGCTAGGATGCTATATATATATAAGCACATTTATTTAATTAACAAAAACAGCAAAGATAAATTCAGTGAGCAAAGTCTAAAAATTTGGAGTGATTTTGTCTAAAAACTTTACCGATTTCCGAGATAGTTTGGGTTTGAGCTCGTTGTTGAAAGATCTGAGGCATAACATTTTGATCTCTGTCTCCCAACACCTTATTATCTAACAATACAATACAAATTAAAAGCATAAATAAGTAACTCGTGATGATGAATTAAAGACAATGATCAGAAGAAGAAAAATGAAGAATTTTGGAGAAGAATAGGTTCCAATCAAAAGAATGGGCTCACCTACCGGAGAGTGTGCAATTTTATGATCTTTTATTCCTTGTTTCAAGAGAGTAGCATTGTGGTTGTTATTTGCAGGCAAAACATTGATGCTGGAAAATTCGTCAACAAAATCAAAGATTGAGTTTTGGTGTATGAGAGTGAATATGAGTAACGTTGAGAAGGATATGGTACCCACAGCCAATAATGTTCTGAATCTCAACCCGATTTTATCCATACTGATCTCAAAAGCTAGCTTCCCACGAAGGATTTGTTTATGTCACACGTTCCATTCAGACAGTTTTTAAAATCCTAATCCGATTTTTAATTCCATCAAATATGATAATTGATAAGGACAAAAACAGTAACAAATTGGTCCAAACACAAGTTATCTAATAGGAATAGATAATTATTTTTTTGGGAAAAAATTTAATCAACAGCTAACTCATAAATTCATATACCAAAATTGTCACCTAATTGTTTTATGGTAGCAGATTCTATAAGATGTAATTTTTTCCCACAGGAAGTTAAGTTAAAATCTCCACAACCCACTTTGTTTTTTAGGATCTGTTTAGTTCAATTGAGAGGAAAAGAGAAATTTTTTAAGGGAGAGATTTTAGTTAAATATATTTGTATATATATATATGGGTTCAAAAAGAGCAAATTATAAACGAGGTGAGGTATTTTAAGTAAATATATATTTACCTTTAAAATTTGCCGATAAAAAACTTTTTCGAAATTCTTTTGACAAAATGTTTTTGAGAAAAGTAGATATAAAAAATTCCAAGAAAAAAGTTGATTTTTTAAAAAAGAATCAAAAGATTTTCAGAAAAAAAAAAGATTTAATTTTTATTTTTATTTTTTTAAAAAAAGGTTTTGGTATTTTGTATATTTATTTTTGAGAAAAATAAATTTAAAAAATTTTGTAAGAAAAAAAATCTTAATTGAAGTTAAAAATATTTTAAAATTATTAAAATGATTTTTTTTAAAATTTGATTAACTGAATTGTTTTAAATATATAGTTCAATTCATAAATTATTTAAATGATTTGATTTTTTATAGTGTAATACAGTGAATTTATGCTCATAATTTAATTAACCATATATTTTATAGATTTTATTCAAGAAAGCTGGAAACATATAGTAACACAAAGAAAGACTATTTTGCAAGAAAACTGGAATGCTCTAAACATGTACTACAACTATGTAAAGATGGAAACAAAATAACAAGCTTGCAGCGTACCAACACAGATACCACGAAGACAAAGTTGGTTTGCAGCAACCCACGTCACATAAACAGAGTTGAACAAAAAGGGTAATTTAAGATTTAAACAAAAATATTAAGAGTAATTTTGTCAACATAAAAAACATCTCTCCTCCAAAATCCTCAAAATGAGGGAAAGCAAAAATGGGATTTAGAAAGAGATTTTGGCTTCTCTCCCCTCACATTTATATTCTCTTTAAAAAAAAATCAATTAAAATATCATCTCCAATTAAATAGATTTTTAAAGTTTGTTTATGAGTTAATTTTTGGAAGAGAAATGTTTGAAAGATTAAGTTGATATTTTGATGTATATTTTATTTTAAAAAAGATAAAATAATAATATAATTTATATGTTGATCTATTACATTGTTCTTTTAAAAATTTTAAAATATTTTTTAATATGAGAAATACTAATTATTACGAGGAATATTTACAAAAAAGATTGATTATAAATACGAGCAACGCATTTTTAACACAATAATTGTGAACCCTATTAGCATTAGGGGTATGTAAGAAACAGTAAGGAAGAGGAAGACGCACGCAGGTCTTGTTTCTCCACTATTGGTCTTTGCATTTTTCTTCCAGCAAAGTAAAGGTATATCAATACATACACTATCCGAGAGAGAATGTGCGAAGCAAATCCATCGATGATTAAGAATCTGTGATTATTCACCAATTCCTTCTCATTCTCTCACTATTTTGTTTTAACAATTGTTTCTTTCTTTACAGATTCAAAGCTATGATCAACATTCATGGAACCTCTCTTTATCTTGCACTCTACACTCATGTAACCAATTCAAAGTTAGTCCTTCTCTTTTTATATAATTATTATTATCTAATTGTAAAGGTTGGCTTAATGTTCTGAAACTTGTTATAGGAATGTCACCTGTAATTGAAATGAATGTCAACTAATTATGATCAACTTCATTGTCACCAATAATTTGTGATTACAGTCCAGGAGATTTTGTTATGTACAGTGTTTTGCTTCTCTTTTTTTACTAGTGTTGTGATAACAATAAAAAATATTTGGTGCTCATTCTGCTGTTTTGACAATTCATTTATAATCATTCCTATGTATCCTATTGCACTCAATCGTGGTGGAAATTACACATAAAATTCTATTTATGGTCATATTCACCAATATGTAAAAGCAAGATATACAGAATACATTATAGTAGTAATTAAAAATACTATCTATTTATTTGTAATTTGGAACTGAGTCAGAAGATTAGGATCCTGCTTTTAGCTGAAATATATTATGTAATTATTCTCCTCGCAGGGAACTATTGGAAAGTATGCAAGCTGGGACATTGGAGCCAGAAGTTGCATTCCTCAATGCTTCACTTGTATAATTTCTTATATCTGTGCTTTATGTCATGACCAGCACCATTTACAAGAGGATCAAGATCATGTGATTTCACTCACTCACTCACTCACTCACAAGAGAAGGTTGTGTTGTGAGAGCAGCACATATACAAAAGTAATTAGTAGGACATTATGACCCACAATCCTTTATAGAGGATCTACTAGTTTTACTTTGTTTCTTTCTCTCTCATAACATGACCCTCTTATGTTAGTAATGAGAGGATCCCAGTGATGCTGGTACTTGTATTTTTAACTATGACGGTTAACAACACTTTTGCTTCTTTTTAATGTTACCTTTGTTCTCAACTGCCCCAGATTCCAGATATTTTCCCTGTTTTAGCAGCTGCACACAAGACACTTGTAGCCAAGTCACGGGACTCTTTGACCACACGCACTCTACATTCAGAGCTCGTTTACAACTACTCAGGATCCAAACATGTAATTATGTATTGCTATTTAAGTTACTGTGGTTATTTCCAATTGAAGTTGCTAATTTTAACATTTTTTGCAATTAGATTACCGACTCTTTAAAGAGATGCGGCATATCTGAAAGCACAACTTATATCCTTGTCGTTCGATTTGATGCTACTCCTGATGAGGTGAGAAGATTCTACAATTAATTATGGCACCCATTTTTCCTCTCACACACATAATTAAAATTATATCTCTCTCCCTCTCTCTACTAGATAAAAGCCATAGAGAAACTCGTCATTGGCAAAGAGATCAACCTGGAAGAGCTGGAAGGGAGAGCAAACCAATCCCAGATACAGAAGGTTTGTGTGGACTCTGTTCCAGATCACTTGGCATCTTTTTTGTGCCAACTAGAATATCCAATTCATTAATTTGTTATGTTTCAGCAATACAAGATATCTGCCTCGGAACTTGGTGTATCATCACTTGCAGATGCGATAACTTGCCGAATAGCTGCTCGTGATGCCTTGTAGAAGAATGATTGTGATATGCTTGTATACTGACTGTTTTATTATCACTCTTTGATCCAATTTGTCTTGGAATTTAATAAGCGTCTAGCTGCCAGCCTTGTAGCACAGCCTTATTGTGTAGGAATGAATTATTAGTTGATCTAGTATTAAACATGATTTTTATATAAGATAGTATGACTTCATTTGACCTATGAAGTTGACTTCACATGATGAGAAAAAGACTTCCATTATTGTGTTGATCTTGTTGCTGTAACATAACAACAACTACTGCTGCAATGCTCCCTGGTGCAACAAATGACCATTTTGTGGAAAACCCCATTGTATTTGGGATTGGTGGAAGGTCACGGTCAAACACCGGTGGTACCATTGTCACTGTTGTGCTCACTCTTGCTACTGATCTGTACACGCCAGTGTACTTGTTTATCCGATACGTCTTGCAAAAATGGTGAGGTTTATTTGTAAAAAGAAATCATGTTTGTGTAGAAATGAGTAAGCTCATTTCCTACTATAAATGTATTAGGTGACTTGTATCCGACTATGCATAAAGAACAATGTGGCTAGGTTGTAAAGTCTTCTTCCTAATTATCGAGTACAAATTGAGTTCAACTCCACCAAATGCCATTAATTTTTGGACTAATTTTTAGTGCAGTACATTAAGTACACCAAATAGAAATTTTGCATACCAAACATTATACAGGCTAAAAGTCATTTTTAAATTTTGCTTTGTATCTCATTAACTTTTTGGTTGGCCTTGAATGCAATTTTATTAATGACAACTTCACCAAGAATACCACCATTGTTTTGTTGCAAAAACTAGAAAGATGTCCAGACTTTCCACAGCATAATGGAAAATGTGGACCAAATGAATGCAATTTTGTCATCATTAGATTTAGTAAATGCACACAAGACTAGAGATAGTCGGTGACCAGGGAACATCAAATGAATTTTCCTAGTAGGATTGATGTTTGGTGCAACCTGGTAGACTTCACGCTTGGTGGACCGTGGACTAAAGTGTATGTAGCAGATCGAGTGAGACTGCGGTTGATCGCACTAGTATATAATAAAGACTTAATGGAGAAAGGATTGCAACCAACCAACCACTTAGTAATACTAGCATAGAGCGCACCTTTGGCTTTGGAGGGACGATCAGGTATCATTTTAAGATATATTTGCCCCTGGTAATAATCATTATTCCTCTAACGACCTTAGTAATCCCTTGTGGTTCTCCATCATCCACACACATCTTTTGACGTGTTTCCATGTGCTAACCAAAAATATGACATGGTTATTTTGTCATGATGAGCACAAGGATACTCCTATGATCTGTTGTAGTAAATATTTTGTGGACTTGATTCATTTGCACCCACTATATAAGGGAGAACTTTGACGGGAGCAGCCATATTCTAGACAAGAAAAAGTTTGGATAGATTCTCTTTTGGAACTAACTAGCTGAAGGAGATACATGAACACGTACCATTTGGGAGGAGATCGATTGTCGTCTAGTTTTCTTTTTTCCAATTACATTTTTATATTTGCAAACTAATTTATTATTATTTAAAATATTATTTTTGTATAGACAAATGTTAGTTGTTAGTATATTATGTTAGTAACAAAAGTTTGAATCTCAAACCTCTTTTTCAAACTCTTTCGAGTGTCTCAACTTAATCACTTGAATTATATCTCGAAGACTATTGAAAAGATTGTATGATGATCTCAAATCTCCGCCTTTTCTTATCTGTTATTATCGCGTTTAATAGTAGCATAACAAGGAAAAACACCGCTTCAGCATGTAATTCACACAATTCAAGTTCAAAAGTTAGAGTAGGAGCTAATATAAAATCCTAATCAATAATACTTTTTCCTTTACAAGTATAGTGGAATTATGATATGGATGACTTGTGAGGCCATCTCATGAATGGCCCCATTGCACGCTAAAGTAAGCTCAGATTCGGGGAACTTTAATCCTTTATCCATTCTTTTAATATATGCTTCCTTTATGTTTCATTGCCATGCACATGACGCTGAATTATTAATCTGGTTAATAATTTGCAGATTAATTGTGGAGTAACTTTATCATGGACGTGCATGCTTTTTCCCTAAAGTTTCCACTTATTAAAGTGCACTGGGAAACTAACTTTGGTCATTGATAATCCACATGAATGAAACGGCCCTTTGGCATTAGTAGTAGTTTTTATTACAAAAAAAAATCTTTATTTTTGGAATAGGATGTCAACTTTTAACTTTATTACAAAATTATTTAATTTTAATTTTTAATTAGATACGTCAACTTTTTTAACACTATTTTTATTTATATTTTATTCTAAAAGAAGTATAAAAGTAAATTCACATGGTATATTTTGCTTATATTAAGCTCAATTACCCAATAAATAATATATAAAAGTGACGTGATTTTTCTAGTTTTTTACTAATTGTAAAATTATTGTCTCTCATTATTACCATGTAAAACAATTTCAATACTAATTACAATTTTGTGTATCGTAATAATTTGGCAATGGTTAGAGAACGTTATAACACTGAGTTTGTCGTTCATATGATGATTATGGTTGTAGATGACAGGTATTATTTGTCATAGCACAAAGGAAAAGGGTAGAAGGATGACGAGCTACTCATGAGAAAGAATAAGAGCTTCAAAAGAGGTGATAGAAATAAATAAAAATCTAACAAGTGATGCCGATAAATCTTAATTAAAACAGTTGCAAGAGAGAGAAAAATAACAAAATCAGAAATTTTATTTATTTATTAAATATAAAAGTACTTTGTTTATGAAATTTCCCTTTGTGTGATAAGCCCTCTCTATTTTACACGTAAATATTTTTTACAACAACTAATGTGTATATATAAATTAAATAAAAAATTCCCCTTGATATATTTGCATGAAAAGGACATAGGATCGTAAGCCATAAGAACCCCACTACACAACTAAATTAAATTAAATTCAAACGGTGTTGTTCTTGTTTTGCTCTTTCGTTTCGTTCGCTCTGTATTGTGCTTGCGTTCTGTTATTCCATTTCAATTTCAATGGACAACTTCTTCACTCTAATTTGCCCTAATTCTCCATTTGTACGCATCTCTTCCCCCTTCCCCTTACCATTTTCAACTCTTTTTATTCATTCATTCGGAACAACGAAAAAGTAACCAAACCAACAATCATCACACTTAACCACCACCTTTTAACTTGTCAATTTTTTTCCCAATTTCTAACGTTAACTATAACGTAAATTCATTTTCATCTGACTCATTAACTTTTTCATGAATGATATCAAACTACATTTCTTGTGAAAATTCAAGTCACACTTATCATATTCTGTTTACCACTAAAACCTAGGCCTGATGATTTCTTAATGCTTGCAAAATGTTGGTGGAGTTTTGAGATTATATAATCAAAGAGTTGCGTGATTCCGAATCTGTTTCTGCATTTCAATTGATTCCAGAATTTACTTTACTTTGCTGAACATGCAACTTCAGCTACTAAATTTTTTATGGGACACTGAAAATATTGGTCTTAAAGTAAAGAAATATTATATTTTTACAGCATTTAAGATCATGCAAGTTCTTTGCACTCTCATAATGAATTGCACATTTTTCTTGTCTTGGTTTACAGGTGTGGGATGGAAAAGGATTCTCTGAGTGTTTTGAAGATATATATCCTTATTGGTTTTTAGATTCTAGTTTTAAGTTTATGCACTGACGATTTTTCCCCGTTCTATGGATTGATTTTCCTTAATAATGCCTACTGTTTTAGGTTTTGCAGTGAACATAGTCACTATTGTTATGATCGCTGTGCTTGGATTTGAACAAAAGATTGGTGGTCGAGTAGCTCAGAGATCAGATGCTCAGGTAGTAGCTGATCTTGTGATCTTTAGGGTTTTGATAAGGAACTAAAAAACAACTGCAAAGAAACATGTTGAAAATTCATAATCTGCACTGTTTTATACTTGGAAAACGGTTACTTGCGAGCCTTCAACTGCTATATCCTTAGTGAAAAGTGATACTCTGAAGTTTGTTCTATATAGTAATCCAGCTCATAGATTGTCCATTAATTGTCAGGCATTGTTGAAATTGTCTGGATCATGCAAGAACAAGTTATCAATATCCCCACAAATAATCTATGTATTATAGTATTAGTATGTACCTGAGATAATTGAATTCTTATTTAATGCTTTTGAAATGAATAAACAGACGACTCTTCCAGAGAAATTTGTCCTGGATTTTGTACCAGTCATTGGAGCCTGTTTTTCAGTTTGGGAAATAATTTTTCTGCTGAAGAAAGAACACGATGGTCACTTTGTTGGATATCATAAGTTGTTCTGTAGCTGTTCTGAGTTGTTGGTGTGGGTAAGTTTCCTAATTTTTAGATGTCAGCTACAATGTTCTGAAGATTTTAATGCATTTGATTTCTTGTGATCTAAATCTCCACTTATGCCAATATGTAGGCAAATATCATTCTCTTCACAAAGTGTGCAAGCAGTCATTGCATACTCTTCAACCGTGTCTTATGTTTCTGGTGGATTCTGAAACCAATATTGGGGGTTTTCCATTTGATAACAAAGTTTCCATCATTGGAGGTGCTATTATTTTCTGGCTTATATCTTTTATGGGCATTCCAAGTTTACCTTTATTAAATTATTACTATTAAATATTTATTCATCTTCAAATAAATCTTATACCATATGTTAGATGTGAAAAATTTGACATAATTTTCATTTCAGGTTTCAGTATGCATCACTGAAACTTTAGTTGTTCTCTCGAATATCTCATTTGGCATAGTTATCAATGTGATCAGGATAAAGAGATTATCTTCCAAAAGCAGGTATATACCGGCCTGCCATTCTTACATATCTCATTGGCAGTCATCAATAAGCATTAATGAAATTTTAAAAGGTGGTTGAACTGATATCTCTCTTTTACATACGCAAGTTACTTAAGTTAATAAATGTACTTTCCCTATAAACTGTCGGCCATGCTTGATGCCTAGCTATCCTAGTGTGCAGGATGCATTACATTTTCTGCTTATTTGATTGTCAACGTCATTTAGTAAATGTAATATATGTTTTGCTTCCGAAGTACATTGAAAGCTCTTGACTGAATCTGCTGTCATAATTTTAGTTTATTGGAAGATCCACTTCTTTCCAATGGAGGGGACCTTGAGGAAGGGGGAAATCATGATTTTGTAAGTACATGTTGTCAATTGTAACTCTCTTCTCAAACTGTGTTTCTCACTGAAGTTAAGATGATTGTTCTCTCATATACATGCCAGGCTATTATTATTAAATTTGAATACAATTTAATTCTTGCATGCTGTTTTGTTTACGCATTGAAGAGTGGCACTGTTAAGGGGAAATTTACAAAACTCTTGTCGAACTTGTGGATTTTCAATGTAGTCATAAACTTTCAACTTTGACCGTCGACATTCCTCACCTTGAAAATTGTCTGAGTAGTTAGCTTATACTTGAAGAAATTACTAATTTTCAATATGTCGTTTTCAAAGTATGAAATTTTTAACATGGAATCACTTTATGGATCGACAACTGAAATTTTTAACTAAGAGTGATGTGAATATAATTTACTAACCAAAAAAGATAAAAAAAATGTTGTTGAAAACATTTTTCAAACTTGATAATTAATTGCTAAATTGAAAGTTGACAGGCTTATTTTCCAAAGATCTGAAGTTGAAGAAGGCTGCATGCATTTCCCTTGAGCTATTATTTCGTGTAGAATATTATCTTGTTGAAGTTGTTTAATAATTTTGAAAATTTTAATTTTCTTAATAGATAATTACATGCCTGGCCTATTTTTGAAGCAAAATATAACTCCTTTGGCATCTAATTCTCACCTCTGTTTTTTTATTTCAATATTTAAGATTGATATGTCCTCATTAGTTGATTCTTTTAACCTTTCTTTCTGAAGGTAAATAATGGAAACTTTTGGGATTTGATGACTTTCAAATTCATAAGTCCAGTAATGAATCAGGGTGTGCTAAAGCAATTAGACTCTGAAGATCTGCTGCCGCTACTACCTGATATGGGTCCTACTTTCTGTCATGATATAATTTTGTCCAATTGGCGAGCTCAATTGAGTAATAATGGTTCGAACCCTTCCTTGCTTAGAGCACTCTGTAGTGCATATGGATGGCCATATCTATGCCTTGGTTTATTGAAGGTATTTTTCTACCAAACCACAGTTCCCACCCGTGGTAGATAAATCTAAATTGATAAAATATTGAAGCTTGCTCCTTTTCTATTTATATACCATGTTTACTCCACATGTTTAAGCTGGTTTATTAACGCTGCCTTCAAGACGTCGGAATTTTCTTCCTGACTATATCCTCCATGAAGATGGAAGTTCAAATCTTTTTATTTGGAGTTACTCACTTCAGAGTGTAAAATAAGTAATATGTACCATTACTGAATAAAATGATGAATTAATCCATTGTTTATATTACAATTACATGCATAGAAATCAAGGCTATGTTGAAATTTCGAGTCCTCATTTCAATAGAAAAAACTACTTCCTTTCCCATGAAGAAACCAAAATTATAATCTAATTATATTTTCTTATATTATATTTTCTGCTCTAGAACTACAAAGTATTTGAAATTCTTCCAGGTGATAAATGATTGTATTGGTTTTGCGGGACCATTGCTTCTCAATAAGCTGATCAAGTTTCTTCAACAAGGTCCTGCAACAAGGAATAGTTTGTGTTTGTGATCATTAATACTTTGGCTTGCATCTTTTAGCTTTGCTTCTCTTACTTAAATGCTTCTCATTATATTACTCTCTTTGTAAACAATATTTTTATTTCATAATCCTTGATACATAACTTCATCTGCCAATTGAAATACTGAAACAGCAAAGATAGTCCCGTCCCCGCTTTCCTTTTGGGAAAAAAAATCTTTTCAGCTTCTTATCAGCCAGTTCAGACATAAACATACAAAAATTGGTTCCATTTTTGTTACGTCTTTCAGGTTCAGCAAGTTGGGATGGGTATTTACTGGCACTATCCTTGGGTCTCACATCAATAATGAAGTAAGTTTTTTGTTTTTCTTCTTCTTGTGCTTTATGTTTCTAGGCTTCACACTAGTTTATATTGCTTCTATGGTGGATGGTTTATCCTGAACTTTCTCAAAGTAAATATTTATGGAAACGTCTCTATGGGTGATTGATTTGTTCAAAACTCATTGAAAGTTGAATAAACCTGATACCAATTTAATTGATAGTTATATAAAAATGTATGAAATGATATTCTATAGATTAAATAACCGCTTATCATTCATCTGTTATTCATTTGGCAGAATGCCTACATAATTGTGCAACTAACATAGTGAAAACCCATGAAATATTCAATATCTTGATTTAACAGAAAATGAAATTATGTTGGTGTGTTCGGTATATAAAACCATTCATAGGCAGGCCTCCACATTAACAACTTACACTTCTAGTAGAACTGGTTAGGGAAGAGTACAACTAGTAGGAGGATTATGTAGCCTCCAGAATGCACAGACTGAAAGAAACATGGGGTCAGTGTTACTTAAATTGCCACAAACCTATCCAATCTCTGCAAATCAGATATCCAAACCGCCATAGAAAGCAACCATGTGTAGAACAGAATAGAGAAAAGATTCTCTTAATGAATCTACAAATTACACACATATTTTTAATGCATTTTACTTGTATGAGTCAATATTTTCATGTTGCATTCCCTCTGACTTTGAGCAACCTATGTTGGATCTGTATGGATTTATTTTAGTTCTTTAATGCTTTTTTGCTGCACTTACCAGTAGCTATCAATAAATCAGTGTATTTTTGGTCTAGATCCTTTCTAGATACACAATATACTTTTCGTCTTTCCAAACTGAAGCTAAAGCTGCGATCTAGTATCATGACTCTAATCTATGAGAAGGTATGATAATTTTTTGTTTGTTTGTAAATGTTGAAATTATAGATTTTCATAATAATAAAATGCGTATATGGCTTCTATAATTTAGCACGTTCATTATATAACGTATATATTGCTTGATTTCGTGTCAAGTGTCTATATGTAAACCTAGCAGAGCGTTCAAAATTCACAAATGGAGAAATTCAGACATTCATGTCAGTGGATGCTGACCGAACTGTCAACTTGTGTAATAGTTTGCATGATGTGTGGAGGTACTCCCTTAATTTTTAATGTATTTCACCAAACCATCTTTTTCTTTATCTCCCAAATGTGTGTAGTCCCACAGACTTAACGTCTTGTAAAAGACTCTTCTATTTACTTGGAACAAAAGTTACTGGTCAAAATTTAATTAAATTTTGGTATATTATTTTTACTAAGGGTTAAAAATATGATTTCTTCCCCAACCATCTTCTGTAGCTTACAATGTCAAATCATGAATGTTAGTATTTTAATAATGTTAATTTATATATCTTATGCACTATGATTTTATTTTTTCAGCCTGCCTTTACAAATTGGTGTGGCGCTTTATCTTTTGTATACTCAAGTCAAATTTGCATTTGTTTCTGGATTAGCAATAACCATTTTACTGATACCAGGTAGAACTATCACTCAAACAAAATTTCAGCCCATTTTTAATATGTTTTTCACCTACTTGTATGCATCAGTAACTGGAATGCATTTGCAGAGAAGTTTATACAGTAGCACATTGCACCAATTTTTTTTGACAGATTACTTTGCTCCATTTTAATCTTATCTAAAATTAATAAATAACAATCAGCATTTCTCGACACTTGACATTGATGATGTGACACAATACATCACAAAACTAAAATATGTAAGGTAGAGAATTCATTTCCAAGTTGATAACCATCCTCTACACTGCAGTTTCAATGAATAACAGGTATCAAAATTGAATACTTTTAAACAATAAGTGACCAAAAGTCCAAAACTAAACGTAGATTAAAACAAATTAAAAAAAAATGTCATAATTTAAAAAAAAAAAACATAGGCAAGTATTTATTTGTTAAAAAAATGTGTCAATTTATTACTGAATTTTAATTGATGCAGTGAATAAATGGATATCCACATTGATTGCAAGTGCCACTGAGCAAATGATGAAGGAGAAGGATGAAAGGTATCCATACATTATTGCCTTTCCCATAAGTAATAGAAATGTTTTTCCTTTTTTTGGGGAAAGTGCTCTCCTTTTGCATTTAGGGGATCCCTTATCCTCCGTACTCTATAATATCTTGTGTTTGTTTTAAAAGTTATAAACTATTTTTTATTAGAACAGGTGTTTATTCTATTAGGACCCCAAACATCACTATGAATAACTGCAAACGGTTTTGATTGTTTATATGGTTGTGTAGAAAAAGAAGAATGGTGATATTTAGCAAATTCACAAATTTCACAATGAAATAAAGACGAATCATTCTTAGAAAATAATTTAGGAAACAAATGTTTCAAATACGGAAAACTAGGATGTCCTAACCGTAAATTAACATAATATCATCATTATTAGAAGAAACAAAAATAGATTCAAAGCAAGTACTCGTTTTTGGTTGGTCTTTGAAATCGAGTCCATTATCAAGATAATAGAGTCCTCCACTCTCCTTAGCATTGCCAATCATCTTCCCCGTGCTCAAATCCTTAAAAGTGCAATGAGAATGAAAGAAGTTAGCTTGACAATTTATATCCTTTGTTAATTTAATAATGGATAACAAATTACATGATAAATTGAGAACATGTAAGACATCTTTTAAGGTTAACACAGGTGACAGAATAACAGAACATTTCCCTGCAATGGCTGAAAGAGAGCCATCTGCAATTTTGATTTTGTGGTTACCTGCACAAGGACTATAAGAAGAAAACAGACTCGACTCCCCAGTCATATATGATCACTAGCACCAGAATCGATAATCCAAGTATGGCTGGGAGTGACACTAAGTAAAGCAGTATTTGAAAAATTACCTCTCTGAGCTATAGAGCAAGGAGTTTGAGACTCAAGGAGTTTGTACAATTGATATAATTGTTCCTTGGTGAAAGGAGATGGGCTTGAAGGAGACTGCTTCTCTTGATCAGAGGTACTAGCTTGGAGGGCATGACCTTCGTTTCCTCCTTTTTTCTTCCAATTTAGAGGTTTTCCATGGAGCTTCCAACATGTATCACGTGTGTGCCATGGACGTTTGCAATGTTCGCACCATGATTTCTTGCCATCTCTCTTCCCATCTTCATTCTTAGTGATTAGGGCAGAGCTTTCAACCTCAACAACAGAAGGTGACTTATCCATCATAACACCTTGTCTCGCCTCTTCTCTTCTAACTTCTGAAAACGCTTCCCGAAGTGATGGCAATGGAATCTTTCCCAATATTCTGCCTCGGACTTCATCAAGCCGCTTATTAAGCCCAACCAAGAACATGAATACTCGGTCGTTCTCCTGTCTCTTAAGAAACAAAACAATATCCTCACAACACTTCCAATGATTATCATAGCAGAGATCCAATTCTTGCCATAGTGTCATCAACTCATTATAATAGGTGGTGACATCTCTATCTCCTTGTTTGGCATGCTACAATCGTGATTTGAGATCGAAAGTTTGAGAAGAATTCTAAATATCAGAATATGTTTCTTTGACAGTCTCCCAAACTTCCTTCGCAGTAGGCAAAAACATAAAAGGTTTTCTAATCACTGATTCCATATTACTAAGCAATCAAGCAATAATAACAGAGTTCTCAAATTTCCAAAACCTGTAATTCGAATCAGTTGTGGCAGGCATTTGCACCTCTCCTATGAGGAAACCATATTTTCCCTTACTGTCTAGTATCAATCTTGCGGTTTGGGACCATTCGACATAATTTTTTCCATTGAGTTTCTGGATTTCAACCTTGAGGGAATTAGAAGTTCTCTCATGGCCAAACAAATTGGAAAAGCCATTGTTAGATAAACCATTCCAGCCGCCACTGCCGCCTGGACAGCTGCCATTGCCTAAACCAATACTGCCGGCGTTGTTGACTACTTCTGATCTTTCACCCAAACCATTGTCGCTGCTGCCGCCGCTACTCATAAAGATTGTCTTCCATGGGGTATTGTGTGTCATTAGCTCAGTTGGTTGGAGCGACTGTTAATGTCATTAGCTCAATTGGTTAGAGCATGTAGCTGTTAACCACAAGGTTACAGAACCCTAACCAAGAGCTTTGATACCATGTAGAAAGTAAAAGGCAAAATACTTTCATGTTTTATTACTACAGCCCTAAGCTGTTTATATAGAGGGAAAAAATTACAATAGTAATACTAAGTAATAATGACAGAATCATAAAATAAAAATAAACAGAATAATATAAAATAAAAGAGAATTAAATCTGATTTTTCTTGATTCTTCAACGTTACTCATATATAACTAAATCCCTATTAGCACTCATATATGACTAAATCCCTACTAGTACTCTTATACAACGGAATCCCTATACTTGAGGGATATAAAACAAACAGATTTTGACAATTATTTTTCTAATTTTACCATTTTCCTTCATTTTGTTGGACCATAATGGATGAATATGAACCAAAGCTGTTGGTGCATATATAATATTAATATTACGCTTCTTCCAGGATTCGTAGGACCGGGGAACTTTTGACTTATATTCGCACTTTGAAGATGTATGGATGGGAGCTTCTTTTTTCTAGTTGGTTGATGGAGACAAGATCTTTGGAAGTGAAACACTTGGCTGTAAGACTTTTCTGTAAAAAAGTTCTTGGAAGCTGCTAAGCTAGTGTTTAAGAATGGCATAATCAAATGGAATACTTTCTTTTTCTTCTTATTTTATTTTGATCATCATGTTTCATCCGTGTTTTATAGACTCGGAAGTACTTGGATGCATGGTGTGTATTCTTTTGGGCTACAACACCATCACTCTTTTCTCTTTCCACATTTGGACTCTTTGCATTGATGGGACATCAACTTGATGCTGCAACGGTATTTTCAAACTTGTTTAAACTAATGTTACTGACACGTTTTTCTTTCTTTTTATTTTTCATTTAATTATCTTTTCTGTCAGTTGTTTAAAAATTTGATGCAAGGAAATCTTAATTGCAGGTTTTCACTTGTCTGGCTTTGTTTAACACCCTGATATCACCACTTAATTCATTTCCTTGGGTGATCAATGGATTGATTGACGTGAGTCTCCTATATTCCATGAATTTTTATCAGCAAAATTAACACTGCACACGTTCATTGGTGATTAGAATGAAAAGAATTTCTAACTCCACTGTAGGCCATCATATCCTCGAGACGGTTGAGTAGGTTTCTCTCTTGCCCAGAACTTAGATTCAAAGTGGGAGAGAACAGTTCCTG
Organism: Cicer cuneatum; assembly: GCA_037974295.1. Taxonomy (NCBI): domain Eukaryota; kingdom Viridiplantae; phylum Streptophyta; class Magnoliopsida; order Fabales; family Fabaceae; genus Cicer; species Cicer cuneatum. Next base: position 68,954,876 of record JBBPBO010001984.1, on the reverse strand, counting down.
TTCATCATCATTCCTGAGTAAACAGCCTGATTCTTTACAAGATTTGGCGGTCTTTATCCAAGATGCATGCTGTTCTTGGTCAAGCAGGGATGAACAAGCATTAAATCTGGTGTTGAATCATATGACTCTAAGCCTGTCACAGGGTTCCTTTGTTGCAGTTATTGGAGAGGTCAGACCCCTGTCTAAATTTGTCAATGTCTTTAACCAATAAAATACAGTATTATACACGGTAAATGAAATACAACGGATATCACCTATCACATTTCTACATCACAATGATAATGGATATATTGGAGATCCTTAGTTCAAAATATGAGGAATAGGTCGTGATTACCATCACTTAGTCATCTGTATCTGTCAGAATCATCGGTATTTTTTTTTATATTTCACAATTCAATTTGATAAATGAAATGAAGAAAAATGCATCTCACCTAATATCTAAAGCACGCCCATAGATGCATTTATTTCACTTCACCAACTGCATATGTTCAGGTTGGTTCCGGTAAATCATCCCTGTTGTATTCGATTCTCGGAGAAATGCGGCTTGATCATGGATCTATTTATTGCAATGGATCTGTAGCTTATGTACCACAGGTTTGTATGTGATAATGCCATATACTTAGTCTCAGAATGAAACTTCTTATTTATTTATTTCCCCAAATTTGCAGGTCCCTTGGATTATATCTGGAACAGTCCGTGACAATATATTATTTGGGAAAAGCTATCATCCTGAAAGGTATGACACCTTCATCAGTCCCATAATTTTCATCTGATTGTAGGTTAAACCTATTTCTTCTGCTTTCTGTGAACTTGATCTTTGCAAACATGTTTTGAACAAAACAACCTGTGCTCTTCCCTAGTTATTATCTTCGTGCTGTAAGCAGATATGCAGATACAGTAAAGGCATGTGCGTTAGATGTTGATATCTCGTTGATGGTTGGTGGCGACATGGCTTATGTTGGAGAGAAAGGAGTCAACTTATCAGGTGGACAGAGAGCTCGTCTTGCTTTGGCAAGGTGCTAGCTTCCTTTTCACCCTTCACTGTACTAGTTTATTTGTGGTTTTTATGCCTTGATTATAATAATGAAGAAAAAAATATAAAATTGCAGGGTACTGTATCACGACTCAGATGTTATTATGCTTGATGACGTCCTAAGTGCAGTTGATGTACAAGTTGCTCAGTGGATCTTACACAATGCCATTCTTGGTCCTCTTATGCAGGGAAAAACCCGATTGCTCTGTACCCACAATATTCAGGTTGATGTGTGCTCTCTATACAATTGTTTTATGCTCATATATATAGTCTGTATGTATGTGAGAAGGGATCAAATTAGACCGAAATATTACTGAAGGACTGCTACACTATTCCAACATTTTACCAAATGATTGTTTCTCAAAATTCATCGTTGGATTAAAAATTATTATAATATATCACATTATTTAATCTATATCAAGATTAACGTAACGTTAATCTCACATTATTTAATCTATATCAAGATTAATGTTATATGCACTTTTGAAATTTGAAACATATACAAATAAGAACTATTTGATTATAAACTTACTTTTTGTGTTAAGTTTAATGAGATGTGACACAAATAATCAATGTAATAATTAGTTATCATAACTGGTTGGATCAACAAGAGTCACATTGTATCTAAAGTTATTAATGTCATAACAATCAAAATGTTTTACCAGTATAATTTGATTCCTCCTATGTATGTATAGGAGTTTGTGTCTGTGTAAATTTGTATTTTCATAGAAGTCAATGTTGTCAAATAGCGGCTATAACACTATCACATAGCGGAATTTGAACAAACTACTAGTGTTTCGTGACACTATTTATTACAAAATGTTGTCAAATAGCAGCTATAGCACTGTAGCAAAGTGGAATTTGAACTAATCTCTGTTTTCCGCAATTGACAACAAGTTTATTTATACGAGTATTAGCATTATAATGGGTTTTAATTTATATGCAGGCAATATCTTCTGCTGATATGATTGTTGTATTGGACAAAGGACATGTGAAGTGGATGGGAAGTTCAGCAGACTTTCCAATATCCTCATATTCAGCATCTTCCCCATTGAATGAAATGGATTCAACTTCACATAATCATCGGCAATCTTGCAGTACACATTCTTCTATATCCAAGGAGCAGTCTCTTCCTGATAGAATTAGCACGCATGCTCTGGAGGGAGCAGAGGATGTAATTGAAGTTGAGTTGAGAAAAGAGGGAAAAGTTGAACTTGGAGTGTATAAGTGAGTATAAACACATTTATTGTTGATATCAGTGATGTATGGAGAGCTTATGTTGTCAGTTTTGTAAGTTAGCTTTTGCGATTTCCAATTGTTCATTAACCATTTATTGCCATATGCAGGAACTATGCTGCTTTTACTGGCTGGTTCATTGCCGTTGTTATATGTCTATCAGCTATTCTGATGCAAGCTTCGCGTAATGGAAATGATTTATGGTTGTCATATTGGGTTGATACCACAACGGAATACGGTCAAACAAGTTACTCTATGTCTTTCTATCTGGTAATGGTTTTCACAGTACTAATGTTGCTGGACATATATTGTTGATAGACTAAATATTTTTTGGCATTGTGTGTCTAATTCAAGAAGCACAACTAAATACTTTTAATCCAAAACCTTATTAAGTAATGCTAAGAATATTTTTGTTAGAAAATTCACTTTATACAGTTTGAAGTTCCTTTGTTTTTTTTTTTTTGTAATTTGGAATCCCCTACTGTCATCCTGTAAGATCATGGTAGAAATATTAAGCTTAGTTGAAATTTTTTTTTTCTGTTCGTATCATCTAGTTACCGTCAGCTACTAATAAATGTAACTTTCTAATTTTGAGATAATAATTAATGCCCCAGGCTATACTATGTCTCTTTTGTATTATGAATTCCCTTTTCACTTTGGTGAGGGCATTCTCTTTTGCATTTGGTGGCTTAAAAGCGGCAACTAAGGTACACAATAGACTGCTCAGCAAGCTTATCAATGCACCTGTGCAATTCTTTGATCAGACCCCAGGTGGAAGAATACTGAATAGGTTAGAATATGATTTCTTCAGGCAATAGCAGATTATTCGAATATGAAATTTGTAGATTTCATGATTTATAATGTTTTGTGCAGGTTATCTTCCGATCTTTATACAATCGATGATTCTCTTCCTTTTATTATGAACATTCTCCTGGCTAATTTTGTAGGCCTGTTGGGTATTGCAATTATTTTGTCTTACGTACAGGTATTCATAATTTTTCTTAGTTTTTTTATGCACTATGAGATTTTAAAATTTGCATAACTGTCTCCATCATCAATGTATTTTTATTTTGGTTCTCTGTAGGTCTTCTTCTTAGTTCTGTTATTGCCATTTTGGTATATCTACAGTAGGCTTCAGGTATTCATTTTGCTTATTATCATTTTCTGCGATTTAACCACTCTGCTTGTTTTAGCTTATAAGTTGTATAACTATCAGGATTTTTTATGTTATTGTTGGGCATGATTTGAAATTCTTCATGATTGTGGAGTTAGTGTGAAATATGAGTTTTATAATACTAAATAGAAGTTTATAATACTACAAATCAATTATTTTGGAATAAATTGAGTTTTAAATGTTAAAAACCTTAATGACTTCTTTAACTTTGTTTGATAGACAACATTCAACTGATAATGCAGTGGTTTCAGTTCTTCTACAGGTCAACATCAAGAGAATTACGAAGGCTGGATAGTGTTTCTCGTTCTCCAATATATACATCTTTCACAGAAACACTCGATGGATCCTCAACTATTAGGGCCTTTAAATCCGAGGTAAATGCTTTTGCCATTTTCACAAATAATAATAAATATTAAATTAGTAATTTTCCTTCGTATATATTACATAGATCATAACAATTGTAGGTAAGGAGTGTCATTGAATGATGTCCAATTCTTTCCGCTACCATCATGTGGTCAGAGAAACTTTTGCACCATGTTGAAAAACTTTATTAAAAAGTTTAACTGTTAACCAACAGACAAAAAAGGGTATTTCTAATCTTAAGATGTGATGATAACAAGGCTTATGGATGGAAAATAGCTACTAGTTAAAAATCTTTTACTTATTATATCCATGAACCAAATGAAAAATTGGTGCATGGAAGGGGAAATTATTGTTTTTTTGTATTTCATAAACCCTACTTTAACTGTGAGATTTCTTATAAAAGTTTCTTTATCCATAACCAAAGATTTAGAACTGGCTGGAGACTTTATTATTTCACCTATTTTAATAAAATAAGCCTCTTCTCAAAATTAAGAAAGTGCGAGTATAAAGAGGAAGACACAACATCCTCCCCGAAGAAAGCAAATGAAAACAACAGATGAACGGGCTGGCAGTTCCTGCATCCTTTCAATGTCTGTTACTATCAGAGAAAGGGATGGCTGGAGGCTGACCAACACAAACAACTAGTATAAGTTATTGTGAAGGCAACTTGGACTGATAAGTGTTTATGAAAATAGCCAAACTAGAGACTTTCAACTTGATCTCACTCTGACATGCTTGTTTAGGTTCTTGGTAAATTGGCTTGCTTATGTTGAATATGTACTTAGAATTGTCCATTTGTTTAATGGTCAGACTTCAATCATGGAATATGTCAAATTAAATTTTAATACAATTTTTTGTCCTTATTTTTATTAGGGTGGATTTTGTTGTGCCTTTTAATGACTTTTATTACTCTAATTTTGAAGTTTCGTTTCTTTGGTCTTATCAGTGCCTCATTTGCTTGCCGTGCGTTGAGATTTTCATACTAGCCTTTTGAGTTTGTGCAACTATTTAACTCTGGTACAATGATCATTGTGGACAGGATTTTTTCTTTGCCAAATTTACTGAGTACGTTACATTATATCAGAAGACTTCTTATACAGAGGTAGTGGCGAGTCTGTGGCTTTCCTTGCGTCTTCAGGTCTGTGGCTTTCCTTTTGAGTTTACTGACATTTCAATCAAAGAAAATATGGCAATGTACCTAAAGGGTTACTTTGCAAATTTATATCCAATCTTAGGTTTAAACTTATGAAATCTGGAATATCAATTGTTGCTAATAATGACTTTGTTCCAGTTATTAGCTGCATTTATCATCTCATTCATAGCCCTGATGGCTGTTGTCGGATCTCATGGCAGTCTTCCTATCAACTTTGGTACCCCTGGACTGGTTTGTTTGTTATCCTTTTAGCAAATCTCTGACTTGATCAACTGACTAATACAAAAACTGAACATGGCACATGTAAAAAAAAAATCATCAGGTTGGATTGGCACTCTCGTATGCAGCTCCAATTGTGTCTCTTCTTGGGAGTTTTCTAACAAGTTTCACTGAAACAGAAAAGGAAATGGTTTCGGTCGAAAGAGCCCTTCAAGTATGAATAGACTTATCTCACTTAGTAGAAACATGTTTAGATGTTATTGACTCCGACATTTATCAGACATTAAATGTTTTCTAGTACATGGATATTCCTCAAGAAGAACAAGCTGGATGTTTACACTTGAATCCAGATTGGCCAAATCAAGGAGTTATTGAATTCCAACATGTTACTTTGAAATATATGCCATCTTTACCACCTGCACTCAGCAATCTTAGTTTTAAAATTGAAGGAGGGGCACAGGTAGTGCATGATAATACTCTGTCCCAAAATATAAGCAAAAATGAGTCAAAGAAAGTGGATGTATTTGATCTAAATTTTGGACCGAATACATCTTTCTTTGACCAATTTTTGCTAATATTTTAGGATAGAGAGAGTACTTGAATTTGTTCTGTTCTTTTAGATTCTTGGATTATGTCTAATAGCTATGTCTAATTATCTTTTCATGGCATGTAATCAGGTTGGAATAATTGGAAGAACAGGTGCTGGAAAGTCTAGTGTGTTAAATGCCCTTTTCCGTCTTACCCCAATATGTGCAGGCTCCATCACAGTTGATGGCATGGACATCCAAAACATTCCTGTGAGAGAACTACGCACACATTTGGCTATTGTTCCTCAGAGTCCATTCTTGTTTGAAGGACCACTAAGGTACTCAATTTGAATGTTTTTTGCACATTATAATATTCTTTACTTTTCCTATCCTTTTGGGAAATAGTTGCATTAGCCATTAGCATTTATTTTGATTACACCTATGTTTCATGTCTACTTGATATCCTGTATTTTGAAAATTTTAGGGATAACTTAGATCCGTTCAAAATGAATGATGACTTAAAAATTTGGGATGCACTGGAGAAGTGTCATGTGAAAGAGGAAGTAGAAGTAGCTGGAGGGCTGGATATTCTTGTAAAGGAAGGGGGGATGTCTTTTTCAGTTGGTCAGCGACAGCTTCTATGCCTTGCACGTGCACTTCTTAAATCTTCAAAGGTAAGAATGATAATTTAAGACAAGTGGCCATACTATATATTTTCATCATTCTTTAATTTTGTGGTTGATGATATTATCTTCATAAGCAATGACTTCATTATAACTCATTCTGTCGTACAAAGAAACATGTTTCTAGATATTATGAATGGAAATATCTCAAGTTCTCAACATAATATGATCAATATATTATTGCGATGTGCTTAGGTTCTTTGTTTAGATGAATGCACTGCCAGTGTAGACATTCAAACTGCTTCGTTGCTGCAAAGCACCATATCCAGTGAATGCAAAGGAATGACTGTGGTCACAATTGCTCACCGGATTTCAACTATCATAAATATGGATAACATTCTAATTCTCGACCACGGGAACCTGGTATGTTTTATTTTCTTGTCTAAACTGTACTTTTTAGTTCATCTATTATAGTCAACGTCTGGTTTGGTTTTGGTCTCTTGATATTTTTTTGAGCAAATTTAATTCTTCAACTTTTCAATTATTATACTTGTTGAGAAATCTTACATTGGATGAGATATGACTTGAAAATATGTTTATAAATGAGAAACAAAACTTACAAGCCGAAGATTGAGTTAGGATCAACCCAAATTTTAAGATGATAATGAAGCATATCTAAGATCCATTGTTTTACTTGTTATTGAACTATTTGGGTCACGCTCTAGATGTTCAGTCCCAGACGTAAAGGGTTGTGTTGAAAAGTCTCACATTAAAAACTGAAATTAATGAAAATTGACTTGATTTAATTAACCTTGCAAAATTGTTACATTCCTTGTGCATGGGAGAAGCAACAAAGTTGAGTTACATGTCATTTGTTAACTTCTATGCGTGTGTAGTTGTCCGTCACATGTTAACTGCATATTCTGAAAATTTCATACCGTGTCTATGTATTGGTTTCCATTCAAAAGTCCCCTGAGCCTCTAGTATTATTAGCCAACATGAAATAACATCAGTTTTTTTTCTTCTTTCTTCCCTTGTTTTAAGGCTGAACAAGGAAATCCGCAGATTCTTCTGGAAGATGGCACCTCTATATTTTCTAGTTTTGTTAAAGCTTCATCCATGTAACCGAAGGAAGCTAAGGTTGAGTTTGGTCTCTTGTTGGTCTTTAGCTATACGAATATCAAATTTGTCGAGGCCATTATTTGACATAAGACATTATCAGCAAAGAGTGTCAGATATGATTCTCTATAGTGGTATATCATATAAGTTGTTTTGGATCTTTTCTTTGTTGATCAGCTTCTGTAAAATATCAAACCTAGTAAAAGATTTTGAGACATTTAACATGTTGAGACGTGGGTATGCACTACCCTCTTCTTCACACTTATTGACTTTCACATTAAATGTATCAATAATGTATTTTTTTTTAATTATCTTTCATTTATTATTTTTATTTTCTTTTCTGAAATAGTCCATATTATAATTTGTTGTAAATTTTTTTAGATGAAGGAGTTATACTCATGATCTTCTTTGTCATTTTAACTACCCTAAAACATCATACCTATATTATCCTTCAATTATTAAGAAAGTGAAGTGAATGATTATTTAATTCTTTTTATTTTATTAAGTGTATTGCTGTGAAAAAATAATTAATACATTTTGTAATTCAGAAGTGATCTTATAATTTTTTTTAATAAGAACACATAAAAAGAAATTGCGCATTATTTGACAACATCTCGTGGTTGGCATTTGCAAGTGCTTATTAACTTTTAAGAAACTGGCTGTGATCACGTGAGCTGATGTTGACACGTTTAATCATACAAAAATATTTAGCAGCGACCCTTCATCTTATATTATTATTATTATTATTATTATTAACAACGTTTTCCATAGTCTTGTGGAATACTAGTAATTTCAAGCATCGTAATGAATTCAATCACTTGTTATTTTTCTTCGGTCCAATTTAAGGATGATTGACGACAATGTGACGTTTTGCATGACAGTCTTAGAGTACACATATCTGCTATTTCGGTTTTTAGGTACTAAATATAAATGATGAAAGGAAAGGAATGGGTTATTTGAAATATACTTTTACTATATTAGATTACTACGATTTTGTGGACTCATTTAAATGTAAGTTTCTTTTCTTCACAAGGACTCAAAGATAGGAGTATTAGAGCTATTGATATTGAATCTAATTTTAAAGTTTATATGAATTTGTATTTTTTAAGGGTGCAATAATAAGTGTTGTCTCATATTCTATAGGTTTTTTATTTTTTTTTCTTTTGTTTTCCCCTTTTTCCATTAAGAAAAAAGGATTCAAGATGTGTTAGTTTTTTAGCTTTAACTATTTAGTTTCTAAGAGAAACATTTGGTTACTAAGAAAAAGAGTTTAAATAAGATCGGCAAGTAAGTAAATAAAATTTAAGTAATAAAATATCATGTCTTTTTTATAACTATTTCAGTCAAGAACAAATCCAAGTTTTATCAACTTGTCCTTTTTTATAAAAAAAATATCATATCCTTTTTATCAATTTAATCAACATGACAGATGATAAAGAGCATACTATATTTTTGACAAAAGAGCATGCTGGGAAGCTTGCTGATATTTCTTTTTTATAAAATCTACTCTATTAATTACATTTTTTTATTATGTGACAAAATTTAAAGTTTTTCCCTAATGTAGACATCTCAATATTTTGCTTTGCTAATTAAGGCACAAATATCAAATATACGTATCGTTTGTTTCTAAGTTTGAAAAAATTGTTTAAAAGTCACAATTTGTGCCACTGAATATGTTATTGGGTTGAGTCGCAGACTAGGTCGTTCTCTTTAAGATGTTTTGCGGCACTGTCTAAATTGTGCAAGACAGACTATCAACCACGACATCTCCAGGATAAAACAGCTCAAATTCACTGTATCGAAATTTCACTGCACCGTAGAAAACCGTTCTAGAATTACCTCATCAATATGGCTGTTAAAACCACTCTCAATATGATGGTTAACTGTGGTATGCGATATAAAAACCACTCTAAAAAGATAGTGATATTCTCAAAAATCGACGGGATTACGGTATAAAACCGCTCTAAAATGATAGTGGTATAAGGACCACTCAAAACTCGACGGAACTATGGCATAACAATCGCTCTAAAATATGGAAGGGACTACGGTACAATACCACTCTAAAATATCGAAAGGACTACAGTATAACAACCGCTTTAAAATATCGAAAGAACTATCGAATAGACATAAAGGAATAGGAGAAATGTGTTTTTTACGATAAATTGACACTTTTTATATAGTGATCGAAAAGCAAACCCACATATGTTTTCTATCTAATATGGGACTTCAACAAAATTTTGAAAATATATATACAGTGATTAAAACTACTCAAAATGAAAGTTTTCTAATATGAGACTTCAACAATTTTTAAATTCACATGTTATATTCCAACCTGAATATTTATCAGCATGAGTCCCTGTACTAGTTTTATAAAACTTACCAGTTATGACTTATCTATCATGCTTCTAGATGAATGGAGGGAGAGAAAAAAATTTAAGTTGTTTGCTGTCTTTTCCCTATTGGTTGAACTAAATAATATAAAATCTATTTGAAAATTTCTTCTCTAAATCTTTTCAAAATAAAAATAGAATAAAATGAGCGGTTTAGTTTATTCATCCTCTCTCTTAAAAATTAAATCAAAAATAAAAACTTAAAAATAGTATTTTTTTACTAAAAAAACTTCTAATATTATGAAAATTTGAAATAAAGAACGATAGACTAAAATAACAACTAACAATCTCTTTTATGCCTCTTGAAACTACTTTAAATATATTTTTAAAATTACTTTTAAATACTGTAACTATATACTTAAAATTATACATAAATGATAATTACTAATAAATAAATAGATTAAGTATTTATATTTAGCCTATTCCAGAAAAAAAAGTATTCTATTTTTAACATCTGAACTATTTATACAAATATATAAGTTTTCAACAAAAAAGTTCATATATTTCCTCAAATGATACTTAAAACAAAAAATGAGACTGATTTAGTTGATTTTGTTCGGGACCATGAAAGCTTTCTAATTTTAAATCAATTAAGGGTTTATTTAATGTGTTACATTATATTATATAATTTTTAATTAAAAGTAATTGTTTAATTAATTGAAAATAAAAATAAATAATTACTGTATATCACATTATTTAAAAATAGACATAATCGTCGATTTGAATTTTTATTTATTTGATTAACATAAAAAAACATATAAACTAATTTTGAAAACGTAAAATAAAAAGATTTTTTATAAAAATTAATTTCTTTTTACGCGATATGAAAAAAAAGATATATTATATTTTGTAGGGATAAAATACATATTTAACCATATGTACATATACTTTATTTATTTGTTATATATTTTGTTGACTAGTTAGTTATTTGTTATACTTGCTATTTCTGAGTTTTATCTTTAGTCTTGGAAGTATTATATTTTGACATTAAATTATAGAAATAAAAATATTTCTGAGCTTGAAAATACATTTGTATAAGGTTTTCTTAAAATATCATAAATATTAATTATTTTATATTATTAAATTACGTGATAAATCATTTAAGACATACAACATTACCTTTTTTTAATTGAAAAATTTAAGGGAGAAAATAAAATTGGAAAATTTTAAAATAGGAATACTAATTCTAATAATAGGTGAAAATAGATGAATAAAAATTACAATTAATAAAAATACTAATATTTTTGTTCATTATTTCTACACTCAATAATTAATAGTGTTAGAATATAAATTTAATTAAATATTTTACCAATGCAGACTATACAGGATGCCCGAAGTCTACTCGAGTTCGCTCATCACGACTTCAAACTTATACAGATCATATTAAAATATCTTATGACAATTGAGATTCAAAAGTTGATATTTAATCTTACACTTTTTTGATTCGGTCTATTTTTACATCTCTACTAATATTATGCAATTGATAACTAGATTTTTATTATTAAAACTTTGATATATACCGTCCATTAAATATCGCTGAATTGATAACTGAATTGCATTGCGATACTTTCCTTCTTCTTCCCGTTCCATATAGTGTTGTTCGAGGTTCTTCTCAAATTCTTGTTGTTTTCTGTTACTTTCTTCACCTTTTCAGTTTTGTTCCCTTTGATCTTGTTGGCGCCTCTTTTTTGTTGAATTAAAACCCGGTTTAGATGCAGTTCGAATCTGACACGTAACCGAACCGAGTCTGTATCCGGTTCGAGTTTATAAATGAATGAAATGTTAGTTCACCGAATTGCAAAGCATGACCCCACACTACTCTCTAAATTCAACTGCATGACCAGGTCAACCACTCTCTCTCTTTTCCATCTGCATATAATCTATTCGCCTTTTTTCTAGTTTTCATTTAATGAAATCTTTTAATTAATTAGTATTTTTAATAATAATAATAATAATAATAATAATCTCAAATTAAAATTAAAATTGGCTGACACACAACACAAGAAAAACAACATTGGAGTTTCCTCAACCAAATTTTCCCACAATCTCTTCGGAGCTACCTAAGATCATTCTTTTATCTTATGCACTGCGTTTTCTTCTTCATTCTCCTCTTTCATATAATAATATAAGCAATACTATAAATACAAATATTCTATTTATATATAAATTTTCCTTTTGCCTGATATTTGTAGTATTAGCATAATTTGTACTGTGTTGTTATTGTTGTTGTTGTAAATGGCCAATGCATCTGGGTTGTTCTATACTCCTTCGGTTCCAAACTTCAGAGTAAGGGTTCGTCCTCTCTCTCGATTTCAAGGTTTCTCCACCAAAGTTTTTTGCTCCGGTAACATCGATGGAGCTCATACCACTGTTTCCCCTTCTCAATCTCCAATACCCAGGTCTGTTTTTCATTTTCATTTACTCTTCCCGATCTGAATTTGTTTAAAATTTTTTATTTTTAATCACACCCAACATCAATTTCAACATTCTAGTTCTAGGTTATAAATCAGACACAAACATGGTTTAGATTTGTTGTTGTTGTTGTTATTTGGGTTGGGATCACAATTCACAATATGAATGTTATGCTCCTGTTTGTTTTTCTAGTATTCATTCATGCAATTCATCAACTTTGTTCACTTTACAGGCTTGTAAGTCAAGGGTGCAAGTTGGTTGGATGTGGTTCTGCTGTCCCACCTCTTCAGATTTCAAATGATGACCTTTCAAAAATTGTTGATACTAATGATGAATGGATATCTGTTCGCACCGGGATTCGGAGGCGGCATGTTCTTTTGGGTTAGTCTTTGGTTTTTTAGTCCATTGTTATTGCCATGCATACTTTCAGATTTAGGCTCTTGATGATGAATTTGGCAAGAGATTAGGCAACTTGAGTGTTGTTTCTCATAGGGTGAAACTCTTCCATTAACGGAGCATTGTTAGCTTTCTAAATCAAATTTTTCCCATAGCTAAACCCATAACTATATATAATTGGAAACTTGTTTAGAATCTTATTGGATGTTTTGTAGTACATTGATCATTGATAGACTTGGCTTGCTATTGTTTCTTGTTGTGCTTACAGGTGGAGATAGCTTGGAAACTTTAGCAGCAGAGGCAGCTAGGAAAGCTCTTGAGATGGCAAAGGTTGAACCTGATGATATTGACTTAATATTGATGTGCACGTCGACACCGGAGGATCTTTTTGGTAGCGCTCCACAGGCAAGTGTTCATGATGTGTCTGTCATATTGAGAATAATTCTTTACATTCTGCTGATTTCTTTAAGCTTAGATAATTAATCTGTTGTTTGGCTTTAAAACTCTTTAAGTGATTAATAGATTACTTGAGAAATTATGTTGTTCCAAGATCACTATTAAGAATTGAACTTATTCCTATACTGGTATCTCTCCGAGATTGGGTATCTTCGTTTAATGTTAGTTATCCTTATGAGTTGCAGATTCAAAAACAACTTGGCTGCACAACAAATCCATTGTCTTATGATATTACGGCTGCATGTAGTGGATTTTTGTTGGGTTTAATATCAGCTGCTTGTCATGTTAGGGGTACGAGTTGGTTATTTTGTTGACTCAATACCCACTAAATGTGCTGAAAATAATTTCTCTTTATCGTTGTGAATGCAGGGGGTGGATTTCGTAATGTTCTAGTTATTGGAGCAGATGCTCTTTCACGATATGTTGATTGGACGGACAGAGGGACCTGTATTCTTTTTGGTGATGCTGCTGGGGCTGTACTAGTACAGGTGATTGTCCAACTTGTGTAGCAAATATTCGATAGCAATTTGGCCTTATTTCTTGACTGCAACTATTAATTTGCTGGTCATGTTTGTGTATTCTTTGTTTAAGATGAAGTCAAGGTATTGAGTCTTGTAAAATTTAAGATGATGAAAAAACTGTTATCCTAATCCTTGGAACTGGTTTTTTGAATTGCAAATATAATATAACATATGTATGAGAACAACAACGAACTGATTATTTTTTATTCGACAAGGAGAAGTACTTTATTTTGAAGAATATAAATTGATTTCATTGGTAGTATCATTACATTGCAGGCCTGCGACAGTGAGGAAGATGGTTTATTTGGTTTTGATTTGCATAGTGATGGTAGTGGTCAAAGGTATGTGCTTGTCATATTACTGAGAAGAGTTGTTCTCTTCTTCCTCTGAGCTATGTAATTAAGCACCTACTCTCTCTTCATGTAGGCATTTGAATGCTGGCATTAATGAAAAAGAGTCAAATAATGCATTGGATTCAAATGGGTCTGTGCGAGGCTTTCCTCCCAAGCAGTCCTCATATTCTTGTATTCAAATGAATGGAAAAGAAGTCTTTCGCTTTGCTGTACGATGTGTTCCACAGACGATTGAATCTTCCCTTGAAAAGGCTGGTCTCCCTGCATCTAGCATTGATTGGTTACTTCTACATCAGGTGCAAAGAAATTTATAAAAACAAAACTCATGCATGCACATGTTATATAAATAGCCATATATGGGTAGACAATATTGTATTACGTAAATCAAAATGAACTAAATCTTTCACCTCACCTGTTATCTATACTACCAACTCTTCTAAGCATTAATTTTGCTTGTGGAAAATGTGATCAATATGTAGGAGATATTTTGAATCACCAGTGCAACTTGATATAGGTTATGGTTTGACAAAGTGGATATGTTATGCATTTGTATTTTGTGACATTTGTGATGCATAGATGGTGGTCGTTGCTTTTTACTGCTAAATTAGTTGGTGTCAAGTTCCTTTTGAAATATAAATGAAAAGGGTGGTAATTGCAAATCTAATATTCTAGTTTATGTCTTAGCTGCACATATATTGTGGTATTATCGCTTCACTGATTGGTAGGATCAATTTTTTATTGAAAATGAAAACAAAATGTTATTCGAGTACTTGATAATAAATGCAGGCAAATCAAAGAATTATTGATGCCGTTGCCAATCGATTAGAAGTCCCCTCAGAGCGGGTGCTATCGAATTTGGCTAATTACGGTAACACAAGTGCAGCTTCCATTCCATTGGCTTTAGATGAAGCAGTTAGAAGTGGGAAGGTTAAGGCAGGACAAACTATTGCAGCTGCTGGCTTTGGTGCCGGTCTTACTTGGGGTTCGGCAATTGTTCGTTGGGGCTGAGTCGTCTTTCGCAGCCGCATTGCATTTGCAAATAGAGGTCATTTTCAAGTTCAAGTGCAACTCTCTAAAGAACCCAATTTCTTTAAAATATATGTAGAAATGGGGTTGTGAATTTGCACAAGGATAACAAGAGAATCCAACACTACTTCAACTTTTGTCCCTTTTTTTATCTTCAATTGATATTGTCTTTGGTCTTGTTTTGTCAAGTACCAATTTTCTTTTTTCGAGGTATGTATTTGTCATTCAGATTTACCATTTTAAATTAAAGGAGGCTTACTATTTACTATGTTTCTAAATGGTAGATTGTAAAAAACAATGCAGCATGAACAGTGGCTGCTTCATTGTACTCTAGATAGACATCCTTGTCAACACCAACCAACTACCTAATTTCAAATATGTTTAATATTAAATGCAAAAGGAGTAAGCATAGGAATTTCCGATATCTTTGCCTAATCCATGTGGAAGCTTGAGTGACATAATTTTTTTCAGAGACGAAATTAAATCAGAAAAAATAAAAAACTTTGCAACAGTTTCTATGTACAAGTTAATGATGAACAAGATGGCCATAATGATTCCTAGAGCTTGATGACACAATCGATGCGTTAGCATAAGAATATACATAAAATAGTTTGAAATTAATATAATCCTGCTTAGATTAGTTTATTTTAAGGATTTTTTTTTATATTATGCTATTAAAAACAAGTCGTAATTAAACGCATGGATTCTTGACTTATTCTATATTATAGGAAAAGAAATTAAGTCACTTTTGAACATAAAAATCTATTAAACACTAATCTTTCGAACAAAGTTAGACTAATCGGAAGATTTATGTGTGTGTGACTATGTTATGTATTTATTGATGGTTATAAGGTGGAAACTAAGGATACTGTAGACATTCGTTTTATACAAGAAAGTTACTAAGTAACCTACCCTGATAACTTTGAATATTTTAGCAGAGGATATTCCTATACTGAATGAAAACTTTCATAATTATTGTTGTATATATTGGTCCAGAAAAAAATAGTCCTAGTAATAAGTTGCCGATTAGTTTGTTGTTGATATATATTACACTGGTCCACATATGTCATGTTTGTCCAAGATTATAAACCTAACCATAATAACTGTTAAACCAAACCATACTATTATATGCATACATTGTAGAGCTTCAGAGGGTTTAAAGTTAGCTAAAGCTATAAAGATTTCAAAGCTATTGTGGTTCTGCAAGGAATTTATTTGGCCACGTCCTCAAATAAAAAATATTTGGACACACAAATAAATAAATTAAAATAGAAAATGATGTAATTAAATTATTTATCTTTTAATTCTTTTTTTTTTTATGTTTGTGTTTATATTTGCAGTTGTGATCGCACAAATCTTACTCGTGTGATTCGTTGTTCCAAGGAGGAGTGTGTTGGGAGTCTTTATGAGTGAAGTTTGGTTAAAAAAATTCAAGAGATTATTTGAGGAGGATTGACGGGTGGAGATTCAACATGTCTATCTCTTTGATGTTCTTGGAGTCTCTAATCTTCTCTATAGTTTCTTCTTACATTAGTCCCTTATTAAAAAAAAAAAAGTGACAATTCCCATAACAAAAATTTTTGGATAAACCAAAATATCCTCGGCATATAATTAAAAAAAACTAATTCCTTGAAAAAAATTAAGATTCATTCAACGGATTAACATTTCTCAATATATATTTTTTCATAGGTATTTGTCAGAAATCAAACTCCTAGACAATTGATTAATAGGTTAAATATTTACCACTTATGTCACACCATGTTAGTTTTAGACCTTAAAAATTAAGATGTCATTTGTGTCACATCTTAAACTCTAAAGTTTTATCAGGTATAGGTATACATGTATTTAATAATTTAAAATTGAAATTAATTTGATGTTATAATAGTTATTTTAATATTTAAAATTTAAAATGAATTATTATGATGAGTATAAATGAATGAATTAAAAAAGGTGAGTAGAAGTATTATAAAATAAAAACATGTAATAAAGTGAGGAGGGACCGGTTTTATATAATCTCCAGTCTCCACCAAACGCGTCGCTATTTTATTAGTTGTCGAAATGTATATGAAGATTAGAAGTGAACGTCACAGATTTATTTCCATTTCATTTCCCATTATTCTATCTGCTAAGCCATAATAGCCATCTCTTTTCTTATTATTATTATTTCAACATTTGAATATATATAATTAAATATTTATTATATCTCTTTATCCCTCTATCCCTCTCTTTCAATGGCTGTGGCTATGTCTGCTTGCAGTCTTGGACTTCACTTGAGTCCTGATAATAATAACACTTTGAGAGCTTTGGAAAGCAGTGCTGCCCCTATCTTCAAGGTCACTTCTATGTATTATGATACTAATAAACCATCTTTCATTCTTCACAGAAAAAGGTATATATTTATATTTAATATTTTATAGCTACTTACTTGTTTTGATGTATGTATATATATTTGATGTATGTATATATGTCAGATTATCATCTTCAGGAATGACCATAGTCCCTCGAGCAGCAACAACTGTTTCTAATGTGGAGGTATTTTAATTTATTAGGAATTTAAGCATTTTGCATGTGAAACAAGTATTATAATTTAAATCTGTATGGTGTGGAGAACAGGATGGAAATCAAGGTGAGACTGACACAATCCCAACTCCAATAGTTATAATTGATCAAGACTCTGATCCAAATGCAACTGTGGTTGAGATAACATTCGGTGATCGTCTTGGTGCTCTTCTTGACACTGTAACCATTTCTCTCATCCATTTTTATTTTTATTTTTATATACCACTTTATACTTTATTCAATGTGTATCTGAATTGCAGATGAATGCATTGAAAAATTTGGGGCTGAATGTTGTCAAGGCAAATGTGTATCTTGATTCCTCTGGCAAGCACAACAAGTTTTCCATCACAAAAGCGTAAGCATAATTCTTCTCTATTAATTTATAATTATATTGTGTACTAATTTTATTTGGATTAATTACAGTGATACTGGAAGAAAAGTGGAAGATCCAGAGTTGTTAGAGGCAATTCGTTTGACAATTTTAAATAACATGATCACATATCACCCGGTATATATATATATATATATATATATAAATGCATACTTCTCAATTACTATTTTTGGTTATATAACTTAATTAGATTTTCAAAATTGTTGTAAAGGAATCAAGCGCCCAATTAGCTTTGGGAGCAGCTTTTGGACTTATGCCTCCAAAGGAGCAGGTGATTAAATATCCTGTGAAAATTCCTTATTCTTGGTATTAATGTTTAATCAATATGATTTTATATTTAAATTTTAGGTTGATGTGGACATAGCAACACACATAACAGTGTCTGATGACGGTCCAGATAGAAGTTTGTTGTATGTTGAGACAGCTGATCGGGCTGGATTATTGGTTGATCTTGTTAAGATTATTACTGACATTAACATTGCTGTTGAATCCGGAGAATTTGACACTGAGGTACCACTATCATTCCCAAAATGTAACTATTAATTTATTATTATAATAAACTTTCTAAACAAATAATGTCTTGTTTAGGGGCTGTTGGCTAAGGCAAAGTTTCATGTCAGCTACAAAGGTAAAGCCATCATCAAGCCTCTCCAACAGGTAATTAACTAACTCTAACCATGCATATGGTACACTTAATTTACATTTTCTGAATAAATTTTATGTGGCAGGTTGTTGTTAACAGCTTGAGATATTTCTTGACACGCCCTACAACTGAGGAATCCAGTTTTTAGATCAATTTGTCACATCCAATTGCAACACATTTTATTTGTTTTGCTAATATAAACAACAAAATTGGCAATGCATTTGGAGGACAAATGTAGAAATATAGTTAGCCCAAAGCTGGAGTACATTAACTCATTCAACTTCGATACCATTGCAGTGTCATCCTTCTCAATTTATCACTCATAATCTTCTTGCTTTGCATTTCCACGGCTTTATTCATATTTTATTTTTATTAGACTAACTTTTTTTTATCAATATTCAAATTTATTACAGATCAAGTATAAAATATATTAAAAATAAATTTTATGAATTATATAACATAATTCTAGGTAATTTACATTAAAAATGTGATTAAAAATATTTAGTTTATATATTTTGTGTAAGCTAAGTATTTTTTTTCATCTATACCCAATAATAAGTGTTGTTAACCCTTTGGAAAAAGATGTTAAAAATTTAATATAATAAAAGTAGTTTATCTGTTTGTGATTCACCTTAATAGTAGTATTTAACACACAAATATGTAAACTGTTCAGGATATCAAATTCCAAATTTCTCATCAAGAACCTAAAAGGGCCGTCCCAAAATATAAGTGGGCCACTTAAACCCATTAAACCCATAAGAGTACATCCCCCGTCTTTCCTATTTTTAATTAATGGACTAAATATTTATTTTAGTTCTTGAAAGTGTAAAGGTCAATTAATTTAATCCCTTAAATTTATAAAATAATAATTAGTCTTTTAAATTAAAGAATATCAAATAACTTACTCCCTTTGTCAAAATATTTATTCAATAAAAGATATACATATTAATTTATATAGTTTTTTGCTACATTAAAACAAACATAAACCTTTTGAAATTGTAGTGTAAAATTTGAAAAAGGATTAAATTGATTGATATTTTTTAATTTAAGAGACTAAATTGTTATTTTCTAAATTTTAAAGATTAAATTGACCGATTCTAACAATTTTAATGACTAAAATGTCTGTATAATTAAACTTAAATACTTTTTTCCCTTCTATTTTAGCTAATTCATGATTTTAGACAATTTTTACTTATATTTATAAAGAAGGAATTAGAAGACTAAGTTTGAAACTTAGGATCACATTGACGGAAGTGTTCGTGGATCCTTTATGTCCTTTTCTGAATCAACCAAGCTAGCTATCTACTTTATCAAGTTCAATACTACTCCTTTTTATTTTAATTAATGGTATTCTCATTCTTTTATCTCCTCTGCCATTCTGTAATTTTCTATGTAAAAAACAAGTGTTTTATTTTATCACTTTTACTCAAATCGATATTTAGATGCAAAGTAATTTCGCCTTAATTATGGTGCCGAAGAACATAACATACATAAAAAGAGTACTGAATTGAGTCCAATTATATTTGCAAAAGCATAATCAACTGGACTCAATTGATATATAGCTATTCCTTTCCTACTTTACTTACCATTTTTCTATTTTGTATTTACATATAAAGGGATCCTAATACTAATAATTCTAAGTGTTTTTTTTTAATTTCGAAAACTATTTAAAAATCAATTTATGTCACTGCTGTAAAAAATCGTTATAGAATACTGCTCTAAAATAAAGTGATATTATAATTACTAAAACTCTATTAGAATCACTAAAACTCGAAAAGACAGAAAGAAAGGAAAAAAGTGGCTCGAAAATAATCGAGCAGAATATAAGAGAGAGAAAAGAGAAAGTTGAAAAATAATAAATTGATACTCTTTATATAGTTATGGAAGCAAATCCAGTATGTTTTCTATCAAATGTGAGACTTCAACAAAAATTTTAAAAAATCTTTATATAGTGATCAAAAGATTTTTCCAATATGAAACTTAAACAATTTTTAAATTCACACTTCCAATACTATGCTATGCTTTAAAAATGATCTTTTTTTATATATATATAAAACACTTTTAATTGTGGTGTAACATTTTTCCTGATATAGCAGCAGTTAGTGCTGCTCTGAAGTTAAGATCCTTGGTTAATGAAGTAGCCATTTGTTCCACCAAAATCTTATGAGGTACTTGTTCTATTTTGGAATTCTTCATCATGATATTCTTAGAAGAAGAAAACTCGTTTTTGTTTCTACTAGAATTACGGTTGTTGGTTGGATCCATTTGAGGATGATTGTGTTCTCCTTCATAAGTTGCAACAACAAGTGATGGATCCTCCCCACTTCTTTGCACTTTCTTCTTGATTGTGCAGCTTGGAGCAAATGAGCATTTGAAATATGCTCTTGGTGAAGGGTTATCCCTTGTCACCTTTTGTCCATATTTTCTCCACTGATATCCATCTTTCACAATCTGAACAAACAAAATCAAAATTCACATTCACACTCACACCTAATTAAGAAGAATCAAGAAGAAGAGTCTTACAAGGGATGAATCGTGTGGTTGTGTCTTGAAATAATGTCTTGAAACTTTAGCCTTATTATTATTGGATGTTTGTTCTAATTCAATAATAATTGGTAATTTCTTGCAAGATTGTTCATCACTTGAGGTGCTATGATAAGAGTGATATTTCCTTTTCTTTGGTGAATTAATATTACTATTTCTTATGTATTCCATCAAATTGTTTCTCAATGTGTTGTAATTCTGACACATCTCTGTTAGCATTCCTGTTAACTTCTTGTTTTCTTCACTCACACGCTTCACTTCTTCCACCAAACCACCACTTGAGGAGTACTGAAATTCATATAAAAACTTTTAAATCAATTTATTAACCAAATTAAAGATTTAATTGGCAACTAAACCTCTTCTAATTTAGTGTAAAACTTGGTCAACATTCCTAATGAGAAAAAATTGTTTATTTCCACCTGATTTTTCTGATAAAATTATGAACACAGAAGAAATGAATTAAATTACTTACGGGAATACTGATTTTGTTCATGAAGCCTGATGTTGAGATCGAAGGAAGTGTTAATCAATGATGATGAATTATAATCCATGGCAAATAAAAGCTATGGAGATGAAGTGTGTGTAGTGAAAGGAGTAATAATAATAAATATAGAGGCCGCCAAGGTAAGTAGGATATGACTTAGAGAACAAAAGTTGAAGAAGGAAGCTCTGAGGAAACACATACACGACTTCAGAATAAGACATGTGGAAATTATGTCCCTCTACTTCTTTACTGTGAAACTGAAATATGTCACTCAATTCTATCATACATGGAGTGGAATTCAAAGTCAAGCCCGCCATCAAAATTCTTTCTCCACTAAAGTATATATACTACTACAATTTTTTTTTTTTACTCAAAATTATACAAATATTATTACAAATTTATTGTAACAATTTAAAATTTGACGGTAGACTATTTTTATATCAGATCCATCATAAACTAATATTTAATTTGACGGTGAAAGATAATATTTTTAAAAAATAATAACTTGTGACTATTTTTGTCTTTATAGATAATACGACGATTTGATTAATATCAATTTAATACAATTATTTTAATTAATTAATGTGAATATCAATATCTTAACTTATAATTCTATTAAAAATATCATAATATAATGGTAAATTTATTTAGTCCTTTTTTTTACAAAAACAACTATTTAGTTCTTTATTTAACAAAAATTAATTATTTTTATTTTTTCAAAGGTATATTAATTAAAACATGTATTCTCTCAGTCCTAAATTATATGTCATTTTAGTAAAATATATTTGTCTTAAATTATATGTTGTTTTATAATATCAATGAACCATTAATACTTTTTTTTCTATTATATTATTTACTATTTATTACTCTATCTTTTTTCAATTCTTTTAATTTATGTTTCTCATAATATTAACGGAGACTACTTTTATAAAATAATTTATAATTTCTTTTTTTCATCAAATATTAATTATATTTCTGAATTTGTGTGAAATCTCCAAAGTAACATACAATTTGTGATAAAGGAAATATTTAGTTACCATAAATCAAAATTAATTTTATTTTAAAACTTTGATTGATAAATAATAACAACAACAAATTTATAAATAAAATTTAAAATGAAAAGATTGCGTCTTGGGGCAACATAGAGAAGACTTTCAAATTTACTGAAATACTTTTGAAAAAATTAATTTGGTATTAGAAAACTTAAACTTTTTATCCGAAAAATATATAGCAAATCTTGCAACAAAACTAATTTTAGAACACACTCAATTTTAAGAAAATCAGTTTTTAACAAAATGTATTGTAAATAACTAAATATTCAGCTTGGTTGGTATAATGTATAGTCCACCTACTAGATCTTGTTGAACTTAGTGCGGCCATATTTGTTGGAACTTGAATTCCCATTAGGACATTCTTCTTCGATTTACTTATAGAAGTAACAACCAACAAAGGAAAAACAAACGAAAAAGAAGAAGAGGAAATTGAGCATTGAAAGAAAAAAGAAAAAAAAACAGAGAGAGAGAAAGTGAGAATTGAAAAGTATGATAAGTAGAAGTCACAATTTGACAAATTCATTAATTATTGACTTAGTATAGGGATAAAAAGTTTTATATTTAAAAAAATTTATAAAATTTTGTGAATTTAGTGGGTCTATGGGCTCACTTTTTTAAAAAAATAAATTCAATTTTTCTTTAACACAAATTTTGGCAAATTTTTTTGTTGTTTTTCAAAAAATAATTTTTATTTTATTTTTTAAAAAAATATTTTTGATAAAAAAGTAATTTACAATTTTTTTAATTTTTTTTTTAATTTAAGAAAAAAATCTGGTTTTTTCGATAAATTTGATTTAAATTTTTCTCACAAAATTTTTTAGAAAATATAAATTTCAAAAAAGTTTAAGAAAAAAATCTCAAAATTGACCAAATATAGGGTCTACGAACCTCATCCCTTAATCTCACAAAAAATAATAGATCAAAATTTTAAAAAAATTATTCTAATAACAAGTCTAATATTAAAAGTTTAATAAGAAATTATTTTAAAAGAAGACTTTGAAATTTAGATTTTATTGAAAGTTCTAATGATAAGCAACAGGAAATGAGCACGAGAGTTGACTTCTAGACGACGGACTAAAGTTAGTTATCTGCGTCACTTTCTTAGGTCGGTCCAATCAACAGCACAATAGTGAAACTTCATAATTTCTTCTCATCTTTTATTTTTCTGAACTCAAATCTTTTATTGTTTTATAAAACTGTATTGCTTTGATTTATTTGCAGAATTTAAGGGCCATGACATCCAATGAGAACAAAACATTTTTTTTATGTTACGCTATCAGTTTTAAAAGAACTTATAAATTCTTTTTAGATTTCAGTGGAACGGTTTTGTACTACCGCATACTTTTTAATTCTTTACTGTAATAAAATAGTAAATTTTTTTATGGTTTTAGATGAAATTTTAAGAACGTGGTTAACTTTAATTTTTAATGAATTTTAGTGAAAGACAGTTGGTTTGAGAGAACCCACTTTTTTTTTTCTCATGATCAAACTTCAATGATAAGGTTTTTTTATTAAAAAAACTAAAGTGTTATGACAAAAAAATGTTGAATATGGTTAATTAAAAAAAGTTTTAAAAATCTTCATGTGCTGTCTTCCGTTACTTTTATTTAATATTTTAAATTACATTTTTGTTTCAAAATACTCCCAACAAGTCGATTTTGTGAGATTGTTTTAGTTTCAATTGATCAAATTATAAATGAACATGATTTAAATAAAAATGTCATAAATTTTTTTAAATAATTATATGTCATTTAAATAATTTTTAATTATGATCATTCATGTATGATTATATAATATAAATTTAGTCTTCTCAATCTCTAATATTAAAACTCTTCTCACTTAATACACTCTCATAGTTATGCCATAAACCACATGTTGCCTAGAGTTTTAAAGTCACCTCTAGAGTTATCTTGAAGAGTTAATTAGAGTTAAATTATATTAGTTGACAATTTTGTCTAAAGTCATGTAATTGAAAAGAAAAAAAAATCGCTATAATAGATAATACTAGGTTGAAAATATTGTGTATTAATTTTTGAAAGCCAGCGTATTTTGTAAAACTATTTTTATTAAAGCAATGAACTTATGCTTAAAAATATCTAAAATTGAGACAAAATTTATTTATGTAATTTTACTAATACTTTAATTTTAAAAACGTTTCTTATTATGTGTAAATGAGATATTCTGAACCCAATATAATAAATTTTGAAAAAACTCAATTTTTATCTACTGACGTAGCTAATTTTTGAATAAATATCAATCACGCTTATTTTGGTTTTTGGATGTGACAACCCTATGATAGATATCTTAAGGCAACATATTTGAACTCACAATTATGAAAAACTTTACGTAAGACATTCCATAAGCTTATAGGCCTAAAGTCCTACAAATTAAAGTAGTAGTAGAATCAATATTAGGAATCAGAATAATAAGAGCTTGAGCTAATTTATGAGCAAAGACACCTAAGTTAAAAGTAGTAGAAAATGAGCTTAGAGACATCAAAAAAGACTATATGCCAAAACCTTTTAACGAAAATAGGCTAAAAATCATCATACTCAATGTGTATTCTATCTTTGACATCTATTGATTTAGCACCGAGTATTATGAGCTAATTTAGAGTGACCATAATTTAATCTCTTTAATTTAGTTAGTATTTAAGTTATAAATTCGCTAAACTTAAATAACTAACTAGTGTGTCGATAGTGTGTTGAAAATTACGGAATATATGTATGAATTGTAAATATATATTATTGAAATAAAATATAAATAAAAAGAGTATATAAAGCATTTTAAACATAAATGCAAATAGATTAACATGTAACAATAACAATAAGATATCAAGGACAATAACAATAAGAAAATTCAAGATTGCATTTTAAAGCATAAAAGCTACTTAGCATGATTAACATAAATGCAAATAGATCTAGCCACATTGTGAATACAGAGTATGTAAATTTATACACATTCAGATGAATAATCTATTAGAAAAGAATAAACCGAATTCAAATAAAAAATTCAACAACTGGCCTGAAATTAAGAATTTTAGCAATATTACTTCCTCCTATATATTAACTTGGAACTTGATTGCACACTTCTACCTTCGTATATTTGCATAATAACGGGACAAAAAGTAAAATTAAATTTTTAATATTGATATTAAAAATATTGTTGATAAATTAATTCTCAAGTTGTTTATTGATTCAACTGTCCCTTACTTTTATGATTCTTAAGTCTTTAAAATCGTAACTTTGATTTGTCTAGATAGTATATAGTTGCTTAACAATGACTAATAATCTTATAGATTGGATATCAAGGACTTCTGTCTTTTTATAACTATTGCGACAAAAATACATTTCATACTAATTAAATTTATTCATATAATTTATAAGGATAAAAATAAGATAAGTTTGTATCAACAAAAAAAGAAGGTAGATAGATCGATAGATTTGAACATTGGAGAATTTTATCAAACCTAACAGCAACAATAAATTTTGAATAACGAAATAAATCTTCAATGAAACAAAAAAAAAATGGTTTTCAGCATAAAAAAAAAATATTATTTTTTAACAAATTCGGGCATTGAATAAACCGAGAGCAAGCCCCTCAAACAAATGGAATGTAACATCCCATCTCAGAAGGGTGGGCTTTCAGACTTTTTACTTTTTATTAAGGGGAACTTTTTCTTTGGGTACGAATTAGAGGGTAAATTTATCTCTCTGGTGTTGTTTTAAATTTTCTTACTTCACTGATTATTGCAAATAGACGATGATAATGACCGATCCCGTTTGAGGCATAAGCTCTCTGAATGCTTACATTTTTGGATCAAATAATTGGGTCTTTATATATCCATTGATAACCGGTTGTGGATTGGGCTTACATTGTCAGTTAGGAAGCTACTATTACCACCTCAATTTTACGTAATACACCCTCTCTCAAATTTTAATTTCCCAAAAGTGCCTTGAAAATTTAACTTTTTGTCACATAATCATTTTTGTGTGAGGTGCGCAAACTTTTTCACATAGGCATGGTACACCCCATGACTTAAATAGAGTTTTAGAGAGCTAAACATATCTAATTATCTAACCGTTATGATTGTTTGAGAGTTAAAAATTATTTATACTAATAATGTATATTAATTAAATCTTTAATATGTCTAATAATTTAAAATAAAACTTATATTTTGAGTTAATTTTATTCTAAATGATCTTATAATTAAGGATAGAAGTAGTATATAATTAAAAAATAATAGTAGTAGATATTCACACTACTTCTATAATTTTCATTGTAGTATCTCTCACTATATATATATATATATTTGACTTTGATAATGCATCAATACTTAACAAGAATGATTTGATAAAAATAATATTTTCTCTCTTTCATTTATACAATTTTTTTAATATGCGTAAAATGAGCAAATCACCCAATTATTTTGAGATAGATGGAGTAATTCATTAGTCTATTTGAACATGTTCAATTGTCATATTTGTAGAAATAATTGTTACATTATCTTTTTCAATGTTCAATGTAATATTAACCACCTCATTTGTCTCATAATGAGTGTCATTTTAACACAAGAAAATATTATTTGCAATTTTCAATGAAACTTTAATTATTATTTTTCTATAATGTCCTTCAATGATTAATATATACACGACTTCCAAATAATTAATATATTTTGCATTGATAATATTGAAAAATTCACCAATAATTAAAATGAATAGTTTACTAAAATGGATTATCTTTTTATTCTAATTATTGCATTTTTTAATATACGTGTAAAAATTTTAAATGACACTCGATATATAAAAGATGAAATCTTGTTTTATGAATAATATTCTTGTTTATTTAAGACAAAAAAATGTGTATAATCATTTAAAATTTTAAAAAAAATTCTATTAAAAATAGTAAATTTATCAATAAGTAAATTTTTGTTAGATATTTATAAATTTATTTTTGTTAGATATCAATAAATTTATGAATATCTAACAAACAAAAAATCACATTTAATAGAAAAATAAATAGAGTAATTTGAATTAAGAGTTGTGGAACATTATTAAACCGGTGAAGATCATGCAAATTGGTCCATACCCTTAAATATATTTAATGGGGCGCAAGGATCACATTTAGATTAAATTTAGCGATGTTTGACTGTTTCAGATTTCATTTCACGTGTGTGATGTGTACGCTAAGAAGCGGCATACAAAATTACAGTAATGACCACCAATTTGTCGCATTGCATTATGCTATTATCCAATGCCCAATACGCCAATAGTATCTAATTTCGTTGGGGAAATATTAATGAGTGGTGTTAGGTTGAATTGTATCTCCATTTCAAACCTCACACTTAGCTGTATTCGACTCACTTCCACGTCACCCACCGTACTACTCATCATCTCCAATCATTAATCTTATCTCTCCTTTTCCCCTCTCCATCTTACATTGGTTGCTAACAAAAATTAACAAATATACAACATTTGTAAAAATAAATAAATATATATATATATATATATATATATAATTAATATGTTTATCACAGTTAACTAGATATACAAAAATATATTTATAGTAATCCATTTAATTTTCTTTAATAAATGTAGTTTTTTTTACAGTTTTGATAAATATGTTATTATAAATAAAATCAACTGCGTTTGACTCTAATTAATACATGTAAAAAAGTTTATTAGAGTTGTCTTTTAATAATCAAAAGTTAGAGATTCAATTCATAATTATATAATTTTATTACATTAAATTGATTTTTTGGTGAAACATTAAATCAATTTAAACTAAAAGAATCAAAATTAATTTCTAAAATATTATTAAAAGAACTACGAGTATTAAGTTACTTTCCATAAAACAAGAAATATATATATTCTTAATTATATAGTTTATGGTTCGATTCATGTTCAATACATGTAAAAACATACTTGTTCTCCAAAGTATTTAAATCTCAACAAATTTAATATGAAAAATAACAATTTCATATTATTAAGAATGCGAAGTTTAAAACGAATTCATAATTCCTTGAATTATTAATAAGAAAAGGGAAACGTGAGTGTATGAAAAGATTTGGATAGTTAAAAAAAGAAACGATAGTCCGACTAAAAAAAAGCTAGAAATTAAAATAAGGTTTGGGACCCATATAACTCCACTTGTTCCGCGGCCCAATTGACCAAATTTAACTTAATTGAATAATTTTGTAGATACTTTTCCGTGGTTTCTGTTTCCTTCTTATCTTAATCTCATCTCGTGCTTGGTCAGAGACACCACACCAGCCAACCCCATACACATACAAACCGTCTTAATTGATAATTAATAAACCGCGTGCCCCTAATGCTTTCTTTTATATTGAAAATTACAACCCTAATTTTAGCACAAAGGCAGGCAGTAATTAGTAGTATCCATTATTTACATGCCCCCAAATTGGCACAAACCCTATTCCCCCCTTCTAACAAATTTGATATAAATCTCACCCATTTCCTTTCATCACTACCTCACACCTCAAACAAAAACCTTCCTCCTCCTGTATGCACCATGAAGATCTTTAACCCCTCCAAATGCTTCCTCCAAAATGTCGTGTGTCCCTTTGACACCATTTTCATTAAACATACCAAATTCCTCTCCCTAGGTGCATCTCACCTTAAACAGTTCCATTTCCTAAGCTGTAATTGAAACAACCTTAATTAATTCATTAGATCTCTCCTCGCCCCCTCCCTCCCCCCCTTCCCTTTTTTCACCCCCCAAAAAAATGGATCACCACCGTCAGAACAAGAAAAGAAACATCCTACTCAACAAATACGAGATAGGTAAAATCCTTGGACAGGGCAATTTCGCCAAGGTATACCATGGAAGAAACGTGAACACGAACGAGAACGTGGCTATCAAAGTGATTAAAAAAGAGAAGCTGAAAAAAGAGAGACTCATGAAACAAATTAAACGCGAAGTTTCCGTTATGCGTCTAGTTCGTCACCCACACATCGTTGAACTGAAAGAAGTTATGGCTAACAAAGCGAAAGTATTCATGGTCGTTGAATACGTTAAAGGAGGTGAACTATTCGCTAAAGTAACAAAGGGTAAAATGGAAGAACACATCGCTAGAAAATATTTTCAACAATTAATCAGCGCCGTTGATTTCTGTCACAGCCGAGGCGTTACTCACCGTGATCTTAAACCAGAGAATCTTCTGTTAGACGAAAATGAAGATCTGAAGGTTTCTGATTTCGGTTTATCCGCGTTGCCTGAACAACGCAGATCAGACGGTATGTTATTAACGCCGTGTGGTACTCCTGCTTACGTGGCACCTGAGGTTTTGAAGAAAAAAGGTTATGATGGATCTAAAGCTGATATTTGGTCTTGTGGTGTTATTCTTTTTGCTTTGCTTTGTGGTTATCTTCCTTTTCAAGGTGAGAATGTCATGAGAATTTATAGCAAATCTTTCAAAGCTGATTATGCTTTACCTCAATGGATTTCACCTGCTGCTAAAAATTTGATATCTAATTTACTTGTTGTTGATCCTGAAAAGAGGTTTTCAATTCCTGATATAATGAAAGATCCTTGGTTTCAAATTGGCTTTATGAGACCAATTGCTTTTTCAATGAAAGAATCTGCAATGGATGATAACATTGATTTCAGTGGTGATGATGAAAATAGTGATAATAATAATAATAATGAAGTAGTTGTTGTTGGTGGAATTGGAACAAAACAGCAGCAACCTCGTCCATCTTACAATGCTTTCGAGATCATTTCATCGTTATCACATGGTTTTGATTTAAGGAATTTGTTTGAGACGAGGAAGAGATCGCCATCCACGTTTATATCGAAATTATCTGCTTCTGCGGTGGTTGGGAAGCTTGAAATTGTGGCGAAGAAGCTGAATTTGAAGGTAACGGGGAAGAAGGAATTCATGGTGAAAATGCAGGGGGCGACGGAGGGGAGGAAGGGGAAATTGGGTATGACGGTGGAGGTGTTTGAGGTGGCACCGGAGGTTGCAGTGGTAGAGTTTTCAAAGTCAGCTGGAGACACACTTGAATATATAAAGTTCTGTGAGGAAGAAGTTAGACCTTCACTCAAAGACATTGTTTGGAGCTGGCAGGGTGATGCACACTAATTAATTAATCTTCCATCTTCTTTTTTTTATTCTCTCAAAATAATTATTAGTTCATAAACTAGACAGATATCATTATTCATTTAGATTTATTTGATTACTGTGTGATATGCTTTCATTTGGAGTTTGTGAATTAATTGTAATGGCTCTGGAAGATGATTTATCAACTTTAGTGGATACATAATATGCATATACATATTCTCCAAGTCAATGAATTGTTCATTGTTGTAGGTAGGTATAAAAAAACCATATCGATGGATTTGTTTGACACACCAACTTGTAGTTGGTATTTGTTGGGCAATGATTTCGCTTCGATTTGTTGACCTGTAGATCATAATTGAATTTGAGTTCTAAGTTGTCAAAGATATGCATAACATTGGTTCAATCTAAAAAAAATATTGATTTTAATTTTTTAGTTTTATAACTAAAAATCTGATTTTAGATCGTTGGATTTTCTTGGTTGTGTCGATTTTAGTTTTTGATGCATCAATCCAATGTTAAAATGTATTATATGGAACCTTACTAGTAGGTCATTGGCTAATAATGCTTACTACTACTATAATAAAATATAACCAAAAATAATTAACAAAAATTAATGAGGAAGTACATTTATTGATATAAACAAAAATAATTAACAAATATATTAATTTTTATTGATGCACATTTAAATACATATTTTGATATTAAAAAAAATATTAGTATTTCCCCAACTTTTTTTTCAAAAAAAATCACCCTTCCATACTTTTAAATGCATAATATTTTAACATTTCACGAAAAACATGATTGCCAGTATCAATTTGAATTATGTTTGTTATTTTTAAAACAAATACATAATCAAAATGTGTTTAAAAAATTATTTATAAAATGTTTAATAATTAAATATTTTTCATCTGTAAAATATCAAATTCAGACTACTATGTTTTAAAAGGAAAGGAGTACCGAATTCAGAGTACTATCGGATTACCAATTTGGTATTGCGCGATATATTGAATAAGTGAAAAAAAGGTACATAATTTGACCAAGATTAGCCAACGTCATGAAAAAATAATTGGACACTTATTAAGAACTTTGCTGTTTTTATTAAAATTGCTCTTTGCATATATGATTAAAATTTGGTTATTGGATGATTATAGATTAAAGGGATCATGAGAGTTACGTCTTTTAATTTGAGGTTCCCTAATCCATTTATATTGGAATTGCATGGGATAAGAGGGAAGAAGACATAAGACACGACACCGGTAAGTAGCAAAATTTGTGTCAATGTTAATTGTTAACAATCTACTGTTGTTGTTCATTTTATTTTATCCTATCCTATCCTACGTAGCTTATGTTATGTGATTCTAAACTAGCAATCATTAGTATTATTCAGATGGGAGACATTGATTTTTTTAGATTCCCTTTTTGGGTGAAAAAGTGTGTGGACAACATTATTACTCGTAGTGAGCTGTATTGTGCTCTTTATGCAATTAATTAATGGTCGTGTATATGATATGGGTCCTACTCAACCTATAAGATAACACATGCTGACTTGGATCATACTCAGTTTTCTTCAAATGAGCTAGGCTCCAATTGCAATATATATTGAGTGATGTACAATTATAACACAAATGAATCATGCCATAAATTATCAACTTGTCAACTTGCCCGGGGGGTCATTGCATATGACGCATCTCTCTTTCAATCTTCAACATCACTTGATATGCTTATCAGCAAATAAATTAGTAATGTATAAAATTAAACACCAATAATTTTAGGTTATTTTAAATGATAAGGCGGTTTCAAGTCTAAGGTGAAAGTGATGTGCTTAAGACAAGCGGTTACTCCATCCTCTATTTGATCTTTTTAAACATTTATTTATTTTTGTCTTTAAATTTTTTTATTTATTTTAGAACATCAAAATATAAATTAAATTCCTTTTTTTTACCCTTCCAAAAATAAAAATATGTATAAAATTAATTAAACTAAATAAATTCATATATATTTAAATTAATAAACAATATGTTTCTTTGCCGATTCAAATATTAGTCTTATAGCATATTTATAGGGTCTATATTGTTGTTTACTAGGAGTTAAATGTCTTAATTACAATGGATTAAACAAAAATTATTTTTTTAAATAAAAAATGTTAGAAATTGTTAACCTTTAATTTCATAATTTTTTTACCGCTCTTCTTTTAATTTATCATCTTTAACATCTGTATCTAAATCTTCAAATATTATAAACTTATTTTTATCTTTTAAAATAATAATAGATACTTATTTTTGCACCGAAAACAAATACAATTCAAAAAGCATGTGACATGGTTTGAAATTGTAATTATAATTGCAATAATTAGATTTTGAAGTCACCATAGCATTATTAAATTTACAAATTAAATTATATTAACTGCATTTTTTTCTAAAAAAATTTACAATATAAAAATTTATAAGGTATGTATGATCCACAATACATGTCAAAAAAATGAAGTAGTCAATTATAATAGCAATATCTCTTCTACCATTCTCAATGCATAATCGTGGCAATCCTTACTCCTTTCAAATAAATTGTGATAACGTTTGCTTTGTCCTCTTGGCTGCAAAGTTTAATAAATAAAGCTAGAATAAATATTTGCTTTCGTCTCTGTCATTATAAATTTTTAAAGAAATATCGAAATATATTTTTCAGTTAGTTAAATGAAAAAAGGGGATGTGAATAGTAAATGTAGAATATTTTAACACTTAAATCCAATAAAATTTATGCATTCCACTACAATTATATCAGGAGATCAAAAGTAAACTTAAGTTTTATTGAATCTCAAAACTAAACTTAATAAATATATTTATACCCAATGACATGAGGTCTACACACCATTTTTGTCAAAGGATCAAAGAATATAAAAGGGGCGACTATAAAAAATAATAATAATGTAAAAGAGGCGAAAGCTTAGAGACACCCAATTACTTTAGTACCTATATCCCAACGTTTTCTCTCCACATTTTTCACAATATATATTTGGGACAAAAAGAAATCAACAATTTAAAAAAACAAAATCCAAAATCCTATTTCGGATTTTCCACATTTTGAAAAATCTAGAGCATAAATAACTTTTTTCATACTTTTTAAAATTGTTTTGATCATAGCGTTGAATATAACCGACATTTAATATAATGCAATGATTTCTAGCAACAGAAAGGTTTGTTTTGGAAATTGTTAAACTTATTTTTTACTTGTCAAAATTGATTTATGATTCATATATTTTTTAAAGTGAAAAATCCGTAACATATTTATGTTTCAAATATTTTATTTTTCATGAAAACCGGAATTATGAATTTTTAGAAAATGTAGTATATGTGGATTTTTAGTTTTTTTTTTTTTTACAAGTATGTTTGGATTTTTTAAAATGTGGAATTAAAATTTTTAAATGAGATATCAACCTGTGTTCCAAATTTTTCGAATTTTTTTCTAAATTAAATTATTTAAAAAAAATAGTTGAAAGACTTTTTCTAATATATTAAGATTAATGAGGTGTGGAGACAAAGTGAAGGGGTGTGAAATAGTTTTTTCCAAAGCTTAAGACATCTTACCATTATAACAATACCGGGCCAAAACATTGGCCCACCTAACAATACAGGCCTGCTTTTATTTCAATAGGATGAGTCATATTTTTATTTTTAGTTCTTTTTCAAAAATTTTTTCTCTTTCTTAAATTTTTATATTTTATTACTTTAGTTTCTTCTTCTTTTTACCTTTATTTATTTATTTATTTATTTATTTAAATTTAACATTTAAAATTATCTCTATTCAATCGCTTACCATCTCTTTTTCCACTCTTCATATCTTCTCTAATTTTTATTATCTTTTTCATTTTTTCATGTACTGTTTAAATAAGAATAAAAATTACTCCAGAAAAAACTATGCCTATCATTTATTCAAATTTATACGTGTCTAATTTTTACATTAAAATTATCATTTTGCAAATAAATTAAAATTATTAATTCCAATATTCTCTTTCGCACAAACACACTATTTTTCTCTTTTTTCTTCCATCATTTTAATATTGTTTTCTTTTATAAAATATATTTTGTTATTACTCTAATACAAACATATATTTATGTACACGATTAACGTAGATTCAAATATCTATGTTTGAGTTTATATTATATTCAGATAATTAAATAAATTTAATTGATTAAAATTTTGAACATTATTCAACTATTTTAATCAATGAGATGTAATAAATTGCCCTGGTTAAATTTTAGAAAACGAATAAAAATCAAAACCAATTAAAAATAGTCATTTGATTTATTTTGGTTTTTGCAATATTTTCTTAAGAAATAGAAATCGAATCAAACTAAGGAAGAATATATAGGTTTTGTATTTTCTTCTTGATTAATTTTTATTCGTCGTTCTCTCATTCTCTCTTTTAATTTTGACATCTTTTGATTATTATGTTATACTTTTTTAATGAAACAAGAGAAGAGAGTGATCGAGAGAAAGTGAAAAGAGATATTATAAATCTACTCTTTGGGTGGGAATTTTAGTTTTTGAAGTCCAAACTCTTTCTACCAGCCGCTCCTTTTGATTTTGGAGTTAACTGTAGATTTAGATAAAAAAATTGTTGTTGTCTCTACTGCATATTTTGGTTCTAAAGCAAATAATGTTCTACAAATGGATCCGTCTTTAGCCCACAGCCATGGACCAATACAGATTGGTCTATTTTATGTCCACTTCTATTACATGCTCACGACTCACGAATTTCGATTCATTACTATAAAAAAAGATAAATAAAACTTGCGGTGCGGCAATTGATATTCAGAATTTTGAACCCAATAAAGTTATGGATAGTTTTGTAAATAATAAAAAAAGTAATGGATAGCGATGATAGAAACCGATCATTGAATTGTCACTTTCAATAGACAATTCTTGACACAAAAATTTAAATATATATAAATTATTTTTTAATTATTATATATTATAAAAATTATTCTACAAAATCTAATAATCGACGCGTGTAACGTAGTCCCGCTCTGACACGTAATCACACGTTTACTTTACTATGATACTCTTCTGTCTTCTTTGTCTTATTTTCATTTCATTCTTTATGGAACTAAATCTATAACGCAGTCAACTAGGTTCTTGATATTTGTCTCATAGGTCCCACCATTTAACTTTTTATCTTACGTGGCAACACACCTTCCATGCTTTTCTTTTTTCCTGCGAATATTTATTTTATATATACAAGAGCGAATATTTATTTTAATCTTTTTTAAAAAATATATAAAACTTAATTTAATCTTTAAATAAAAGTAAAGTAAATTAAAGCATAAAAAAATAAATCGAAACAACTGATTTCTAATTGGACATCATAAAAAAATATGTACATAGTTAAATATCTAGAAATATTAAAAAAATAAATAAATTTGGAACAATATTTAAAATGGGATGATTCATCTCTAAAAAGAATTTAAAAAAAAAATATTCTTTAATCAATTTTTTTCTTCAGCCAAGGGTTGTTAACGAGTCTTACATCATTCAGTTGATTAAAAATATATACTCCATGATAATTTTAAGGGTTGTTTACATCGAGAAAATATTTCATATTTTTATTTTTTAAAATATATTTATTTTATATTAATAAGAGATTTTTAAAATAAATTATTATCATGAAAATAAGACAAAACATTAGTTAATGTAAATATATTTTAAAAATAATAAAAATAATTTTTTAATGTTTTTATTGTTTTTTTAAAAAAAGACATATGTTCACTTCAAAAATATCTTATTTCATTATTAACAAATAAAATTAACATAAATTTTAAAAATAAAAAAAAAAATATTTTTACAAAATAAACCATCATTAGTGAGAGATAAGCTATTCACCCATAAAATCTAATCTCAACATGCAAATACATGAACCTAAATTTTATGCAAGAGAATGAATTAATAATAAAAATCATGCATAGAAGTAAATCAATTGAAATGACTGTAAAAAACCATTATGAACATAATGGTTTATTGTTATTCAAAAGGCGTGTGATGTGTCTAAATTAGAAAGCTGATCCAATATTTACATATGTGAAGTAGAAATGGAACACATCGGGCTTGTGTTGTGGCCTCACGTGAGAGGGATTCCATAGTGGGATGATGATATCATAAATAAATAAATAAATAAATAAAACGGACGATATATATATAAAGTGCTGTGAGCGTATACATACAACTTCATTACTTGCTTGCCAAACGCTTTTTGTTTAATTAATTAATGTCTTTTTTCTCATCCTACCCTGCTCTGCTCTTTTGGTACGCAATCTTTCTTTTCATTTCAATTTCAATCTTTTTGATGCGCTGGGAAATGTTCGAGCTTTACAATTGCATTTTGTTCATTCATCTTAATCTTATAACTATATTTTATGTATACTTCACTGTGGTTTCCATTCTCGCTTATTAAAGATTTGTTGTTCGTTTTTGCTGCAGAAAGGAAAAATAAAAATAAAAAAGAGAATATGGTTGCCACAGGTTCAGGTTCAGGTTCAGGTTCAGGGCAGCCACAATTCATTTCAAGCACTGGAAACAGAAATCTTTCCAATGCGCCACTTATTGATACCACTGATACTGATCAAATTATTGTGCCTGATGTGAGTGACTTTCATTGTCTTCTCATTCAATCCCTTAACTTTTTTGTTTTTCAATAATACTTTATTTTAGTTTTTGGTTACTTATGCTATAAGTGATGATAAGTAGAACACTGAAAAACACAGCTTTAACAAATACCCTTGTTTAATATTAATTAAAGATTTTAGTATGAGCTGTTCTGTGTTTATATGCTGTATCAATTCAAGATGCTATGCCCTGCAAATCAGGTGTTTGTAATATTGTTCTTGGTGTTGGGTCATGAGGGGAGTTGGAGGATCATCCCATTGGACTAGAGCAATCACAAGTGGGTTGGACACCACAACTTCTTTCTCGAAACCTTAAGCCATTGAGTATATGAGTCTTTCCACTTATATAGTGCTCAACATTCACTTGATCATCGAATGAGAGACTCTTACTCACCCTTCATACATCAACACACGGATAAGGGAATTTGGAAATATTACTACCCCATATTTGGTATAACATTTGAAACACATTCCCTCAAGTATTAAATGTTAATCATGTATGTTTTTTGATTTAGTTGGTGTAGTGTTCTTTGGAATATCATTTTTGGAAATGTAATTATAAACCTCAAAAGAAATCCCTCCTAAGGAATGTTCCAAATTTTTTGTTGTATTCTCATGTCATGTATAGGAGCTGGGTGTAAATGAGTCGAGTTTTTGAAGTTTAGACTGGACTTGTGAAAAATAGATTTCTCATGCTTTGCTCTTGCCAGAACATTTTATTTTTTATTTGGCATATTTCTAACATTTTGTTTTAAGTATAGTTTTTCTTATAACCACCATTTATGTGTGTTTTCTATTTTGCAGAGGAGAAGTTGGAAAAATTTCTTTGCATACATGGGTCCCGGGTTTCTTGTTTCCATTGCATATATAGATCCAGGAAACTGTAAGATCGCACTTTTCGTGATTTTCTTTTGTAACTATGGTAAAATGAAATAAATTGACATAATATTCATAAAATCACTTGCAGTTGAGACGGATCTACAGTCTGGGGCACAATATAAATATGAGGTGCTTTGATGTATTCTTGTAGTAATTATATGGTCATGAGTTATGCCCGATGCTCAAGCCTTTATCACTTTTTCATATTTTTTTTTCAGTTACTTTGGATCATATTGGTGGCATCATGTGCTGCTCTTGTGATTCAATCAATGGCAGCCAATCTTGGGGTGGTCACTGGTACTTTATTTTATAATCAGTTTTACTTTTACAGAAAAAAAAATTGATATGCATGTTGTGGGTGGTACAGTTTCCATGTTCTTTTCATGATTTTTTCAGTTCAATATGCTTCTTGCAGGAAAGCACTTAGCAGAGCATTGTAGAGCTGAATATTCCCGGGTGTCCAACTTTATTCTTTGGGTTATTGCTGAAATCGCCATTGTGGCCTGTGACATCCCCGAAGGTATTGCGATGAATATAACTTTTTCAGTTGTTTCAAATTATTTTATTTGCACACAATTTTTTGGGGGATTTATTTTCTGCTAAGGATTTTTATTAGAGTTGACTGACTTAAAACACATACTAACCAAGATATTGAATAGATTCATTGCTACCTAACTCGATCAAGATCGGTTTGAAGTTCTATAGTTTAAGGAACTGATGTTCTTTCACCTTCCATCATTTTTGTACACTCATTTAAGCTAAATTTAGTACTCTTCAAAATAAATTTTTTATCGAGGTCATTAGAAATCCTACTAAAAGACAAAGTCAAAATCACAATCAAATGCTTCTCTTTTGCTTATCTTTATCATGACTTTTTACTGTACATATGCAGTGATCGGGACAGCCTTTGCATTAAATATGCTATTCAACATACCTGTTTGGATTGGTGTGCTATTAACCGGACTCAGCACATTGATGCTCTTAGCATTACAACAATATGGGGTAGTTTACTGTATTACATTCTATGGTTTGATGTCATATCGAGAATTTTCGTGTCATGAAAAGATCAATATGAGCCATTTTGTATTGTTGTTGATCAGGTTAGGAAACTTGAATTCTTGATTGCATTTCTTGTGTTTACAATTGCTGCGTGTTTTTGGGCTGAGCTTGGATATGCAAAGCCTGATGCTAAAGAAGTTGTGAAGGGTCTTTTTGTGCCACAACTAAAAGGGAGTGGTGCTACTGGTCTTGCAATTTCACTCCTCGGTGCTATGGTTATGCCGTTAGTTCTTCATGTCTTCTTTTTCCATTTTTACTTTTCTTTGCTCTTTAAATGTATTGTCACACCGTGATTCTAAATGTATTTTCGTCAGGCACAATCTCTTCCTGCACTCGGCACTGGTACTCTCTAGGAAAATTCCACGATCAATTCGTGGAATCAAAGTAATCATTTAAACTTTTGTATATACACTTATTTTTTTCCTTTCAACATTTGGTTATTTCTTGGAAGGCCTTGTTGAGTTAACTCTGTGACTGTGAACATCAAGACAAAGTGATCCAACTAAAAACAGGGTCATAAGTGTGTTAATTGAGGTAAAGCAACATTCAATGTCTTATTTAACAATTTTCTTTGTTAGGAAGCTTGCAGATTTTACATGATAGAAAGTGCCTTTGCTCTTATGGTGGCTTTCCTCATAAATGTTTCTGTCATTTCTGTAAGTGGTGCCATTTGCAATTCTTCAAATTTGAATGAAGAAGATCAGATGAGCTGTCGGGATTTAGATCTCAACAAAGCTTCCTTCCTACTTAGAGTATGCGAAACCTATTTCTTAACTTGTGTATATTGTAAAGTTTATTTAACTAGTCTAACACAATTTACCTAATCAGTAAACTTCATATACAATTGTTATTCATAAGGTGGTTATAAAATTATAGATGATAATTTCTGACATGTGCCATACTCAGAATGTCTTGGGGAAATGGAGTTCAAAACTGTTTGGAGTTGCTTTGCTTGCATCAGGTCAAAGTTCTACAATAACAGGAACCTATGCAGGGCAGTATGTCATGCAGGTAGATCCTTTCATGTTTTATTAGCCCACTCGTAATAGTTCATATTCATATTCATTTATGATTTGTGCTTTATATTTAAATAAAGTATGGAGCCTCAATCATAATGCATTAATTCCTCAAATTAAATTATGAATGCTCTCATGAACCACTATGTTTGGTATTTTCATGTTCAACATACCTATCCTCAAATTAAATTATGAATGCTCTCATGAACCATTGTGTTTGGTATTAATTCCTCAAGTATAGGTACATACCTATTCCTCAAATTTATTAGTAGCAACATGTGTCCCTACTGAGCTTTGAGTTTAACGGTTTTTCTTAATTTTGCTAAGGTTCACTTCAATAGTGTCCACTTTGAAGCATCAGTTACCTCATGATGTTTCTAATTTTTCCCCCTATGAATTATTTCCTTCTTTTAGGGGTTTCTTGATTTACGACTCACGCCATGGATTCGGAATATGTTAACTCGTTGCTTAGCCATAGTTCCTAGTTTGATTGTTGCAGTCATTGGTGGTTCTACCGGGGCTGGGAAGCTCATAATAATTGCATCTGTAAGATATTCTTGCCATCAATTTTTCTCTTGTTGTTTTGGTCCTAAAATATCTTCTAATGCTTCTCACTTGAGATTATATCAATAATTTAAACAATATGTTGTTTAAATTGTCATGTTACAATATCACACTAGAAGCTTCTCATATATTTGTAATTTGCAACTCAACTGCATTGTGAAGCATAGATTTTTTCTTTTAACAAAAATATTTTCAACATGGCATCCTTTTTGTAATTCCTGTTTTTTGTGTATGCATTCCTTTTTGTTTACAACAGAGTTGCTTTCTGCTAAAGCCCTTGTTTGTCCGTTGATCAGATGATCTTATCGTTTGAGCTTCCCTTTGCTTTGGTTCCACTCCTCAAGTTCACTAGTAGCAAAACCAAGATGGGAGCACATGTTAACTCTACCATGGTATATTTTCTTTGCTAACACAAATTTGTACTTCTACCTTGCGAGCAAATAGTAAATTGATTACAGATTTGACAAAGACTTAAGTTCTCTATATATGTTTTCTGACAGTATTTACTTGTCATTACTTTTTGCAGATTTCCACCGTTACTTGGATAGTCGGTTCCCTTATTATGGTGATTAATATATACTATTTAATGACTGGTTTCATTAAGCTGCTTCTTCATAGTGACATAGAAATGGTGGCCAAGGTGTTTCTTGGGATATTAGGATTTTCTGGTATGGCTTTATATTTGGCTGGTATAGCTTATCTTGTACTTCGCAAAAATAAAGAGGGTACACACCTTTTGGCTCTAACAGCACCCGAAACTCAGCAAATGGCAAATGAACAAGTAAATGGATCAATCTATAGTCTTCCAAGAGAAGACATAGTAAACATGCAGTTGCCTCAGAGAAGTAGTCCTGCAGATCTTGACTGACAAAAATATAATACTAGTATGTCAATAAGGTAGATTAGCAAGATAGATAAATAAATGTCATTTTGTTAATTTCTAGAGTTGAAAATAGATTAGTATGAAAATGTATTCGAATATCACTTGGTTGGAATTGCTAAGCTTTTGATTTTTCACGTGATGCTCATCTTAATGAACATATTATAATTATTAGGAACATGTGTGGAAAGACCTTCTGTTTTTGTCCACATTGCTCTAATCGACTCTTTAGAACATATGGATATGTTTTGATTGATGGAAGGAAATGAACATAATAGAGCAAATTAAAATGGGATGCATGAGGTACAGTTAAATAAATTTATGTTTTCATTCCTTTAGTCACACAACACTTTTGTTTTTGGTTGTAACCCTATGATTGTTTCATGAAAATCCTTTCTTCCAATGTACTATGTAAGAAAGCTATTTTTACATCCATTAGTTTTAAAGAGATTTTTAAACCCAGTTCTATTTTGTTTTCTGTTTTGATATTTAGTTAGTTTGACTTAGTCTATTTTGTTGAGTTAGTTATGTTAAAACATTTGATTTTGGTTGATTTGAGTTGAGAGGATTAAGTGTGGAAGAAGAAGAAAGTGAAAAAATCAAACTTCTGTTATTACTTGTAGTAGAAAAAACTAAACTTGCACTTGCATTTTATACCAAACACTTGCTCTAAGAGTTTAACCTTCCTTAACAACTTCTAGTA
The DNA here is from genome assembly GCA_037974295.1 of Cicer cuneatum. Taxonomy (NCBI): domain Eukaryota; kingdom Viridiplantae; phylum Streptophyta; class Magnoliopsida; order Fabales; family Fabaceae; genus Cicer; species Cicer cuneatum. The sequence goes on along the minus strand of JBBPBO010001984.1, from coordinate 68,912,362 downwards.
ACCTCTAACAATTTTAACAACCTCTAACTACCATTTGTGAATTATATTTTAACATTCTCCTTAATTCAAAATGGTTAAAGATATTACTCCAAACTTGTTTCTCATTTCTTGAAACTTCAATCTCTTTAATGCCTTTGTGAAGATGTCTGCCTTTTGCTCACTTGTGTTGCAATGCTCCAACTTCAATTTGTCTTTGATCACTTGGTCTCTTAGGAAATGGAATTGTGTTTCAATGTGCTTGCTTCTTCCATGTGCAATTGGGTGCTTGACTAAGTCTTTTGCAGATTTATTGGCAATCAATATCTTCAGTGGTCCTTCATCCCTCAGTCGCATCTCAGCCATCAGTTTTCCCAGCCATAAGGCTTGACAAGATCTCATTGATGCAGCTACATATTCAACTTCACATGTGGGTAGGGCTACTATGTTTTGCTTCTTTTAACACCATGAAATTGGTGTCTTATTCACCATGAACACATAGCTTGTGGTACTTTTCCTATCACCCTTATCTCCACACCAATCAACATCAGTGTATCCAATCAACTCGGCTTAACTTTCATTTGAACTCCTAGGATATAGTAGGCCATCTTCACTAGTTCCTTTAATATATCTTAATATCTTTTTTGCTGTCAAGTAATGAGGTACTCTAGGTTTTTCCATGTATCTACTAATCAATCAAACACTATAAGCTATGTCAAGTCTTGTATTACACAAGTACCTCAATGATCCTATCATCTACTTGAACAATGTGGGATCAATCATGACGCAATCGGAAATCGTAAAGGGTTAGCAAGCGCTAATCCTAACAAAAGAATAAGTTCTGGAATCCACCAGAGAAGAGAAAACTCTCAAAATTAATTATTTTATTAAAAGATACCTTTTGCTACAGCATAGACAGTCGTTAAATAGATAATAGAAACTCTAGTACGAAAATTAGGTAAAACAGAAAAGCCCTAAATTAAAGGAAAAGCTAAAACAGCTGTAAAAACAAAAAAGCCCGAAATTACGGGAAAAACTAAAACAACTGTTTTGAGGCCCAAGAAGATCTCAAAACGGTTCTGGAGCCCATACGTCATGGCGAAGCAATGTGTTGTGTTCGTGGCGCGATTCCCTTTTCGGAAAGGTATAATAATAGGCAATTTGACACCGGACGATCCTTTTCTGCATTTCCCGCTGCGTTTGCCCGCAAAGCCGTTTCTTCCTCGATTCTTGCCGCGAACCTTCCTACATCAAATCATCTCTTCATCTCCTTCTTTTGACAGTGCCAACATTGAAGGAATGCTTGTGCCATTGCAGTCTTGCATGTTAAACATCTTCAATACATCAATGACATACTTCTTCTAGTGCATGAATACTTTCAATTCCAAAGAAGTAGGACAATATTCCCAAATATGACATTTCAAATTCTTCACAGCCAGTCACCAATAAGTCGTGAACATAGAGACATATTTAGTAGTGTAAAGACAAATCACCTTTATCTATTATTATTATTATTATATATTTTTTTAAGTATTGTAATAAAATAACAAACTTAACCAATACTAGAATTGGCACCCAAAAATGACCCATTAAAGAAAGTCACAAGAGGTAAAAAAATCTACATGCATCTAATTTTCCTTAAAAGAAGAAAGCAACATTTTAAAATAATTTAACTCTTCCAAAGACTCTCGTATATTATCTTTGATAATACCAAGAAGACATCCATGACTCAAAGATAATTGATTTCATTGCGTCATCTTTTACATCTTCCTTAACATACCGTAGAGTTTTCAAGACCAAACAAACAATAAGCGTTGATGAACATTTGTGGTTTATTACTCGGAAAATAAGGCTGCACAAGGCTTCTTGCTTTTTACTCCTTTGAGAGAATGATTTATTATTTCGATTGAATGAGAAAAATTGATTGTTATAAAAATAATGATACATTTTTTTTATAAACAATAGAGTTCATTAAATTAAAGCACGTTATTTTTTAATCTCTATATCTTTGTTTTGTCCACCAATTAGAGAAAGAGAGACAATAGTTAATATCATATACTCTGTTCTTAAAATATCAAAGCAATGTTGGCAGAAAAATTGCTAATATGCTTGGAGTTTCCAACCTGAATATTGAATCCATCCTTAATTAAAATAACTTGTTTGTTAAAAAAAAGTCAATAACTAAAAAAGGATTTTTTTTTAATAAAAAAGAAAGGAATTTCTTTAAAGCTCATACTAGCATTTCACTTTATTTTATTGAACAACAAAAATATATTATCATATTAGTATAATCTAGCTAACCCACATTCAATAACTAATTCACCATACTAATTGATTGAATCATAAAATCTCTATACCAAACGCAATGCCCCCATTCTCCCTAGGCAGGAGTCACAATTTTTGTTTTGACAAGAGATATTAAATATATTAATATTCTTAAATGTAGATAGTTAGTCAAATATTATTGTTAATAAGGATAACAATAATATATTGAGATTATCTTCAAATATAAGGACAATTACAATTTGCACGATGTCTTTCTTACAATATCCAATTACGGTCTTATATAATATAATGTAATATGGGCCTAGAGGTGGCTGGTTTAGGATTTCAGTGCAAGAGAACCTTCTTTCTTTGGTATAGAAATGTGACCTTTCTCTTGGAGGCTTTTAACTGTTTCATATAAACATTCACTCACTGGAGTGAATTCCAAACCCAAATCTTTCAGTTTTTTATTTGAGAAGATGTGTGGTTTCACTCTTGGATTCTTTTCATCTGAACACCTGCACGTGTAAAGCATGAACTTTAACTTGAGGCTATGAAGATGAAAATATTATCAATTTCAAAGCAAATTCTTATTGAAGGCAACATTTCTCTCCTACAATTTTTGAAAGACAAATGTTAATGAGTGTACCTAGTTGAAGTATTGTTTAGTAAGTCATTATGAAAACATTTGCATTTTTTTCTAAATGTATTGTGAAGATCCTTTTGTTTTGAATTCCTAAGGCATTAGTTTATTTAATTAAGCGATAATCATATAGATAAAGATAGAGTATATGTTTAGATTTGGATAATATCTTTATTTTATTTTATTGATTAATAATTAGTATATATACAAATGGTTGAAAAAAACTAGTGCAATTTAAGCTGTCCAATTTGTATTTTATAAAATAAAAAATTTAGATAAATTGAGTTACGTGGACTCACAATGCTGCATAATATTTAATATTAAAATTATAAATATAATAATAATATAGCATTGTATTATGCCCAAATTCGTTGAAAAGGCAGGTAAGATATCAAAGGGTCATAGTGTGACAAGGACATTGGGGTTGGTAAGGACTCATATTCTCCACTTGTTTGTTCTGATAAGTTTTAATACAAAGAAGTTCAAATGCACTTATAAATTTCACTTTCGTTCCTTTAGGTGGAAATTGAATTTGGATCACAAAAACAAGTCAAAGTTGGTGTACCTACCTACTACGCCACTTTTCAATTCATCTCCAAAAAATTTCAACATTTACATTTTATTCTATTCTACATATGATCAAAAAAAAAAAATGTGTTTAATCAACCACCATCATTCCTCGTAGTAACAACAATAAATATATCATACATAGTACAGTTGAGTCAGATTTTGCAATAGAAGCAAAAGGTCCCTTATATATAGTTCTCTCATGTAAAATGTTATTTGATAAGTGACGATTTTGTATTTATTATTTTAAGCAATGAATTAGAGCAAATTTAAATAGTATCAAAATCTATGATTCTTTACCTAATTGGTAATGAATGGAAGCTTGATATAACACGGTCACAAAACCATAACAACCAAATAAACTAGTAAAATGTCATTTTCTTGCGTGGGATACCAAAATTACAAAATGCTAAAGTTGTACTTTACCTCTAACACAAAAAAAAGAATAAAATCAATAAATAGTAAGTATTTGTAAAATTAGTACAATATGTTCCCAAAACATAGGTGATTGGCAAATATGAATGATTTTTTATATCCAAAAACCAAAAGTCAAATAGATTATTACTTTTTGAAATGAATTTTTGTTTAAACATAATTGTAATAATGATAGGAAGAATTAAGATTGACTTACTTGGTAGGAATTGGGTACTCTGGAAAATAGTTGGCAAGAATTTGAACTAACTCCCCACGGTGCAAAGAACTTTCAGCACATAAGTATCGACCAGAAGCAGAAGGTTTCTCAAAAACAAGTATATGGGCTAATGCAACATCCCTAACATGTACATAAGCTTGTGTTGCATTTGCATAGGTTTTAGCAGAACCAGTTAGGTACTTTAATATGTGAATTGTGCTAGCATTGATAGTGGGTTGTAACAATGGTCCAAGTACCAAAACTGGATTCACTACAACCAAATCTACACCTTTCTCTTTTGCTATATCCCATGCTGCTTTTTCTGCCACAGCCTTCCCATAGCAATACCAATTCTACAATAATATTATTCAAATTTCAAATTAGTCGCATTAATATTTGATTGTATACCAAATTGAGTAGCTAATTAAATTAAATAAAATGTAGGGAATATATATTGACCTTTGTGATTTTGCAATACTCCAAATCACTCCAACAAGATTCATCAACTTCCACATCGACATTTCTATTGGGGTCCATATAGACGGCTCCGATTGATGAGGTGAAAACCACGCGCCGCACTTTTGCTTCTGCAGCTGCTATGATCACATTCTTTGCTCCATTTACCGCAGGCTCCACCATTTCTTCCTGCATGTGCGTTACACGATTATATAATTTTATTTTAAAATAAATCAATTATCATTAGAAGGTTGGTATTGTGAAATTTATATGCCACGTGGTGTAGAGAGTCTCCGACACATTACTTTATCCCAAAGGCAACCAAACAAAATTTGGTGGTAATTAATGTTCGTGGTTTTGTTGGATCCTTTGAGAGAAAATTTAATTAAAAAAATAAAAAATAATTAAAACTGACGGGGTTATCGGTGACGGGAGAAGCAGTGTGAAAAACACCATGACAGCCGTTAACAGCTTCTTTAACGGAGTTAATATCAAGTAGATCAACTTTGTGTAGAGTAAGCCTTTCCTTTGCTCCTTCCAACTCTTTCAAGTGCCCATTCTTAGGATCATCTGAAATTTAATGGTTATTCTAAAATCATTATATATATATATATATATATATATATATATATATATATATTATAACATTAATTCACCTAATTCTAAGAGTAAAATAATATTATAAAATGAAAATGAAATTAAGGAAGCAAAGCATGCCTGGGTTACGTAATGTTCCTCTGACAGTGTAGCCTTTCTCCAATAGGATCTTAACCATCCAAGAAGCGATGAAGCCGCCGGCGCCGGTGACACATATGGTTTGGCCGGAAAATGATGAAGATTCGGCGGAGGTAGCAGCAGGCATATTCCTTCTGTTATTGGAGAGAGAGAGAGAGAGAGAGAGAGAATAAATTAAGTGAGTGGGATACAACAAAAGCAAAAGCAGAAGCAGAAGGTGGTGATAAAGTTGTTGTGACGTATGGTGGTATCAATTGAAATATGAAAAAGTAAATGATAATGTTTATGTGAGGGCTCACCCGTTTTATAACCAAAATGGATTCTCACCAAACCCAGTCACATTATTTTAACTTAATATATATATATATATATATATATATATATATATATATATATATATATATAGTTGAGTTCACTTGTAATTTTTCGATAAGTTAATAAAATTTATTATTCATATTCAACTATTAAATGGAGTTCACGCGATAAAAAATGAAATTATAGAATGGATTGCTAAATTTATTATAAATAAATATGCCCGTATACTATCGCAAATGTAATTTTCTGCTTTTTATAAAGTTACTATTGTTAAGCATGTTGCTCTTCACTTACGGTCCCTTTTGATGTATGCCCGAGATTTCCCTTCTTAGTTTTATGTAAATTAGTATTGAAAGACCTTTATTATAAAAAAGTAAAATAAAAAAATATGACTGAAACAATTTATTTAAGTGTAAAAGTCTCATTTTGATTATTAACTTCAAATTAAAATCAATTACAAAGATAAAATTTAATTTTAATTGATATCAATCAAACATCTCAAAATTATTTTTTTTTTAGTAAAAGAAAAATCAATGTCTTTTATATGGACTCAATTTTGGTTCTCTCTAACAATACACACATTTGGTACTATTTACAAGAGGGGAATTATCATGGTTGGTGATATATTTTATATTTTGTTTTTACTAAATCCTTGGTTGGTGAGTGTAGAGATTTAGATGAAAATCGTCCCGAATGAAGAAGAAATTTATTACCCCACATGAGGAAAGTACAATTTCCTTTGATTTTTCAGAACCAAAAAGGGTTGGTGAGTAAGTAATTTCCAGACTTTCTAATTTTATACTCAATGTCATCCCAATTCCCAAATGTCCCCTCCAGCGACCATACGTATTTTTTCTTTTTTTTATGTTTCTATAATTTGTCAAAATATATAGGAGAGTTTCATCCTATATATTATTATAATTTTTCTATTTGTATTAAGATTTGACTTGGTCGAGTCATTTTTATTATTAACATGGCATAACTCCACTACTCCACTACTCTCACTTTTTTTTATATCTCTTTAGTTAATTATTCTCCTTATTATATATGTCAACCTGACTCATTTCACAAGTGCTTAGAAAACAATTTTTCAATGGAAATATGAAAACCTTTCTTTGTTATATTCTTTTGTGTTCTCCCGAGTGACATTTTTCTAATCATTGAGATAATATTTTGTTATTCAGTCACCTCAGTTTATACTAAGAACATAAACAGTTTATTGTACCTTTACATCTCAAGTTTTATGTTATTGTTTACGATTATTATCTAATGAGCTTCGGATAACATTTGTCTAGTGACAAACATTATTTAGAGTAAAACTTTAGATAACAAATGTTTAAAAAAACTCAATCTAACAATTCTGCTACTTTTAGAGTTATGTTTTACGCTATGTGATTTTGGCGTAGTGTCGATCTTAATCACTAAATGACTTTATCTCAAGTCTTTGATGGAAGAGTGATGTCAAGAAGAAGTCATTGATGGAAGAGAAAATAGACTTTACCTTGGGCATTCTTAGGATTTTGTTTGCGAATTTGGAAGGAAATGGAGAGGAGGACATTGAAAAAAAATGAAAGAAGAAATGGTGAAGAGTTTTGGGAGGAGATGATTTTGAGTGGTTTATTTTTATTCATAATACAAAATTTCCCTATTTTGGAAACTCTAATATTGTGTTGGAGGAAAATTTTAGAGGGTTTTGGAGAATTTAAACAAATTTTTCATATCATTTATATGTTGTTGAAATACTCTATAAATTAAAAAAATATATTAATCATAAGCATTTTCTTACAATTCTAAACAAAATCTCTCAAAAATTATAAAAAATTTCTCTCTATTTCTCCCCCTCCCCTTCAAACTCCCAAAGAAAACCAAACTTAGATGTATTTGAGGATATAATGGCTGCATCCTTATATGACTTCATAGGATTATTGGTTGAGTTTGTGGATGACAAACCATCATAATCCGCTGAAGGCTTTGAAGCAGGAATCATGGGGTGGAGAGTGGTTTTGTAGTCCAAATGACTAGCATCATCAAGTAATTGTGATAGTGTAATACCATCCTCAGATCTAACTACTTCAAGTCTAAAAAAAACATCATTTAGCTAAAAGAAATTATTTTAAATTTCTAATTCAGAAGAGCCTTTATGGATTCGATTCCAGTCATGTTATTTTCAACATGTCGTTCATATAGTCTAACACGTTACACGATAGATTAGAGTTCTAGAATTTTACAAATAATGAACATTCAGATTTTGATTGAACATGAGATAGGAATGTCATAGCAATAGTTTGTGATTCCATTGTATAACTGGATCATCTACGTTGTATCATACAGCAAACGGGAAAAGAATCTGATTCAAAAATACCACTTGTCTTTGTTTTTTCTTAAAATTGGAGAGAAAGAAAAAATAAAAGCAATAAGACATTTTTATTATTACCAAAAAAAACTAAATAGAAAATAGCCTCAACTTTATTTAAACAAAAAGTAGGAGTCAATACTAAGATGCATATTTAGATCAAAGTGCATTGTCTAGGTAGAATCTCTCTCTAAAATCCTAAAACCAAGGGTAGCTTTATGTTCATACTTTTCTCTTACATAATTTGTGAGCAAATCAAAGTAGTACAGACTAGTCAAGTACACAACTTAGGTAAGGTTTCAGATTTCAATATACATACAACAACCCGTTAGCTCTTATCTTTGTCTCAATTAGACAACAAAACCAATAAAAAATGCACTTAATCATTTGCTCTCCATGCTGAAAGTTTTTCACCAACATTAATTTACTTATTCAACTCTTTTCTTATGCTTTCTCTCATATATATATAATTAATAATTAATTTCACAGGTGCTCCTCGCTAGAATCTTTCATTTTGAAAATAGAAGGAAACAAAGAGAGATGAAAAGCTTTACTCTCTCCAAAGATTTATAACCAAAAACAGATGAAATAAATAGTTAATCATATTTAATTTATGCAATCAGAATAGAAAAATAAATTTACTGTCTAAATTTTGCTCTATAACTAATAAATCGAGTCATTAAAAATATAAAAAATTACATTAAATAATGAGCAATTTAGAGGCATTATCATTAAATATGAAGAAAATTATTAAAATTTGTTTACATTTCATTTCAAAAAATATAAATTAATTTTACTTATATTTTATTTTTGAGGGAGTACTTCCTTATAAAATTGTGTGAAAATAATAGAAATTCATTGCAAGACCACAAGATTACAAACTGGCTTGACCAAAATCCTCCTCTAATAAGTATGGACAAAGATATCATTTTCAAAATAAAATTTCCACTTAGTTTGTATCTTCGCTTATTCAATAGTTTGTATCTTTATTTTGTCCATTGCAATTCTATTGAACTCTAAGAAGTAAAAAAGCTCATTCTCCTTTACTCTTTCCTCTTCAATTTTCCCCATTTCTATATGCATTATTATTTCTAATAAACTGAATAATTTATATTTTTCCCTGTCGACAGTACAAAACGTGGCGCAATCAGAACCAGTACTTTTTCTCGTTGTCCAAGTGAAAAAAAAGTAGTCTTACACACATTCACACACTGTAAAACTCATAATTAGTAGGGAGTGACATCGAGGTTTCCTTCAAGAGCAAAACAGAGATAATAAGTGCCCTATATGGGCCATTTTGATAGATATGATGAAATGTGAAGGGTTTCCTATCAAGGTTTACTTTTATAGCACTACAGACAACTTAAATGAAATCTCATTTCAAGGATTTTGTGGTTTATAATGATAAACATGTTACATCATCAAGCTCGTTTTTATTTACTCATATTTCACCGGCGGTGCCTACCAATTTCTACTATAAGCGAGCAGTCTTCTTTGAACCAAATCTGCTTTTATTAGATCCAAAACATAATTAGCTAAAATTAAAGGGAGTATACATTATTGAAGCTACGACAGAAGAAAGAAAAGGAACGGTGCACATTACACAACCTAGTAGATAACTTGTGAAATAAGAATTCTATATTTGAAGTTGACCGATTGATACAGAGTGGCCTAAGTGGAGGACAAAATGATACAAAATGCCAACTCATTTGACCCTTAGTTTCATTATTTTTTGGAGTCCCACCTTTCTACCTAATGCATGCATTCTCTTTGATGTTTGAAGTCCTCCATTTTTTTGAGGGTCTCTTCCATTCACCTATACTTTTAAAGCAAGCCTGTGGTTACAATGTTATCAACATTCTACTTTATGGAACAACAAAGCGTAGGATGGGTACAATACTAATGTTTTTCTACTTATTCTTTTCTATTTTTTCTTGTATCCAATTTGAACTGTTGAAGAGTGACTCAACTATCAAATTGATAGTTAAATCCAAAATGACATGGAAAGTGCTAGCAACCCTCACTCTAATACTCTCTTTCCATTAATCACTCTCTTATTGGATGAAATTCATGTGAGTCCCGCCATTTTAGAAATATATCCCACATAAAGTAGTGAGACTACATGAATTCACTTAATAAAAAGGTGAGGGTTGAAAAGAGAGTTTTAGAAAGAGTATGGCTAGCACTCCTCAAGATGATACAATACACTAATATTAGAGGCATATTCTGATAATAATTCAATCTGAGAGTAAAAAAGCACATGAAGGAGGAAGACAACCACAAATGTTCAAGTAGTTGAAAAGAATTTGTGCCACCTCTACTGGAAGGCATACTTGGGACACTTTTAGGGCCTTCTCCCCTACACCTATATGATTTGATGTTTCACTCAATAAAATAAAGTTCAGACTTCAAATATAAATCTCATTGTTCATTATCCTAATTCTTGAGCAGTGTCACAACATAGCATTTAATAAAAAGAACAATGTTATTAATTAATATACTATTTGATATTTTTGTTGTTCAATGCACTCTCATGATACTTGGAGGCAATTTTATAATCAAAATTGATTGCATATGCACTTCAATTGTGTGAAGGAATGAGCTGTTACAAAGTTACAGAAATGAAGGGCGGCAAAAAGGGAACAAGCAATTAGGAAATAGAAGATAGACGAATGAAAAAGCACATATAATTGATGCCTAGTGTAGTGTACTGTGAACCAAAAGCCTTTTCCTAAGTTCGAGTGTCAAGTAAGAGTCCCCTCAGGACTGTCCCACCGTCCACTTCCACATGCTACTACCTTTTTCTTATATCTCAGTTTCAACCACTAATTTGCTTCCTTTCATTTCCATAGGGATGCTATCATGCTATAACAAGTCAACTCTACAACCTTGCTTGCTACTGCTATATATACCTCACATACAATAGCAACAACAATCTTGTGCTCCCCCTTCTATACTTTGATTTATGATTTTTTCTTGTCTAAATTAAATTTACTATTATTGATTGGAGAAATGGAGCATAATAATAATGAGGAAATTCCATCAACACCAGCAACACCAGGCACTCCTGGTGTACCTCTTTTTGGTGGGTTTAAGTCAGAGAGAAACGGGAATGGTAGTAGTAAGAATAAGAAGTCTCTCCTTAAGAATTGTAAATGCTTCAGTGTCCAAGACTGGACCATAGAAGATGGAGCTCTGCCCACAGTCTCTTGCTCATTAATGCCTCCCCCTCCTGTCCCTCTCGCAAAAAAGGTATACATAATTGAACCGTGCAGATTTTTGGGATTAAACTAAATGCTTATAATATACAGTTGTGTAATTTCTATATGTGCATGTACAATCTAGTCTAATGTAACCAATCCAGACCATATTTCATTGACGTGATAAGTAGTAGAAATAGAGTAATCCATAACGTGTTGTGTTGCAGATAGGAGCTGAGTTTATAGGGACATTGATTCTGATTTTTGCTGGGACAGCCACTGCTATTGTGAACCAAAAGACAAAAGCGTCGGAGACTCTGATTGGATGTGCTGCTTCTTCTGGTCTTGCCGTTATGATTGTCATCCTCTCCACCGGTCACATCTCTGGTGCTCATCTCAACCCCGCAGTCACCATTTCCTTTGCTGCATTGAAACACTTCCCATGGAAGCATGTAACTGATAAGCTTTTTCCTAATCCTTTAGCCTAATTTACTAATTAATGTGGTTGAATGTAACATGAATTAATTAACTAGTTGTCAAGTCGTACTTAATTTGGACATTTAGTTATTATAAGCATACATATGTATGTAAGGATAAGAAATAACTGCAGGTGCCTATGTATATTGGCGCACAAGTTTTAGCATCAATATGTGCTGCATTTGCACTCAAAGGGGTATTTCACCCTTTCATGAGTGGTGGAGTCACTGTTCCTTCCGGAGGATATGGCCAAGCTTTTGCTTTAGAATTCATTATCAGCTTTAATCTCATGTTCGTTGTCACAGCAGTGGCCACCGACACAAGAGCTGTGAGTACTTGTTCCTATTAATTTTTAGCTAATAAACAAATCCATTTAATTCTGAAAAAAAAAAAAAGAGAGAGGACGAATATGTTTTTCATGACCCAAACATGTCTAATTAATTACAAATTAACTGAGTGATGGGGAAAGTTAACTGTCTATTTTTTCTTAAATGCGATGCATCTTGGAAAGGAAATATCCTTCGTGTAATGTGACTGGAATTTTATAATTGTGTTAATTGTATGATCTATTTCTATAATAATAATTCTATTATTATATATTAACTATATCTTTTAGAGTGCATTAGTTTTTAAACACATGAGTTCTTTGGAATGCAAATTGATTTATGAGGCTAAAGTACATGATATGTCTGAATTATTACCTCGTATAATTGACATTTCTGATTCTTTAAATTTAAGGTGGTTGATTTTCCATTCTTAAACCAACACATTTTTGGTCAAATATTTCAAACACCAATTTGGAGATTTACTCTTAACATAACAAAGGGTAATATACTCAATGGAAAGCTCCCGATTTCCATCTGCAGCAGTCCAATTGGTGTAATGAAATCTCAGCCGCTAGATTCAGATTGCAGCTGGATCATATGCACCAACTGGGCTGCTGTAGAGGACATGGCGGCTTTTCAACTTACATTTAGGAGATGCAAAGTGTTTGAACTGACTACACATAAACAGAAAACAACACAACCACTGAATTTAATTTATAGCAGTTTCCTAAAACAAAACAAAGCTAATGGAAGTTATGAGTTATGCCAAACATAAAAAAAGATATGAAGGATATTGTGAATACATACTTGGATGATGAATCCTCTATTACAGAGTCCCTGATTGATGATTATGGTTATGCAGGTAGGAGAACTGGCAGGAATTGCAGTAGGAGCAACTGTGATGCTTAATATACTCATAGCAGGGTATGTACATATCCCAACTCTCACTTTTCACTTCTCATGAACATATATATGATGGTGCACTTCACTGCATTACAGGCCAATAACAGGAGGATCAATGAACCCAGTAAGAAGTCTTGGTCCAGCTATTGCTGCAAACAACTACAAAGCCATATGGGTCTATCTGTTAGCTCCCATAATTGGAGCTCTAGGCGGTGCAGGTACTTATACCGCAGTCAAGCTTCCTCAGGAAGATGATAATGCAAAGGCTAATGCTCCTTCAAACCCCGCCAGCTTCAGAAGATGATCAACTTCTCTTGTCCCTATGCTCATCAATCATCATATAACAACTTAAGACAGACACTCTGGGATGATTATGTTTTTATATATGATATAGATTTTGTGGAAAGCAAACAAGCAAAAAACGAGAACCATTTGGCATATGCACAAATTAGATATAAAACATAAATGTGTTGATGAGTATGGTGTATGTATCTATTAAATTAAATCCAAGCAAGCGAAAATGAGTGCTGTCTCTGTTTAGTATATGCAAATACAAAGATACTACAATATATTATTGTATCTTCTTTCTCCTTTCGATGATTAAAGTAAAAGAAAGGAACAGATAAGCACTTACTCTCTCTAATTACATAGGGAATAACATAAAACAGAAATAAGACAAGAATTTACCGAAAGAGTTGGTGTTTTTATCTGGCAGAAATAATTAATGTCAAACATAGCAAAACTGCATTATTTTTTCTTTAGTTTTCTTCATAATACCAAAGCAAGAGGAAGTCTTACATAGGTACAGTCACAAATAAAATTGTTTGGACACACATAAATGATAAAAATTAAAAGAGAAACTCTTTTTTGTTTTAATTTATTTTATTTATGTGTGCCCCTGAAAATTTGTGTCTAAATATTGAGTCCATGTAAGTATTTATCTACCAAAGTAATAAAGTTGATTGAGGTAACGAAAATTGAAATGACACAATACGAATTCAAGTATATATATAATTAAAATGTGAATACAGGCTCGTAAATCTCTTGCAAATATCTAATACAGAAAAGTAAACAAAGAAGAAAAAAAACTCTACATTAAAAGCAAAACTTGTTTCAGTGATTCCTAATAACGAGATGAAAATGATATTAGAAGAATACAAAACTATAGAGTAGAGACATGTATTTATTTACCTAAATTGATTTGAGAAATAGGAAGAGGGAGTGGTAGTGAAATCAAACAAGGGAAATGCCTTGGGGATGAGAGCGATGTCGAGAGGTTTTGGATCGAAAGAGAGAAAGAGCGAAGGAAGCAATGATGACGCCGAGAATATCGGCGACGGCGTCTTTGAATGAAGCACCGGAGGAGCGGAAATAGCCTAGGTGATCGGCGGCCTCTTTGGCCGCGCCGGCAAGGAGAGAAACGACGGATCCAATGGAAATAGCGTGGCGGCGGAGGAAAGGGTGTGAGGTGAGGAAAGCGAGAGCGTAAAAGAGAAGAGTGATTGAGAAACACATTATGACGTGATAGAATTTGTCAGGCGCCAACCATGCGTCATTCTCCTCCATTTCCCTCACAGCTTCACAACCCAATTCTCTCTTCTTTTCAATTTTCAATTTTATTTCGTTGCTTCACTTAACTTACAACAAGTGAATACAATAATAATATATAGCATCATGCTTCTCAAAAAATAAACGTCAAAACAATTTCTTATAAAGAGATGATTAGTTTATTCTTTACAATGCAAACAAAGTTGTTCAACAATACTTGACCATCGTATTAAAATGGCGATAGTATTGTACCAAAAACAAATTATACAAACAAAAATTTAAATAAAAATACAATACATTCACGGTGCAAAATTATAATCAATCACAACTTACAAACATAACAGAATTTATATAAATATTTGGTCTAGAAATTATAAAATTTGAATGATTGTGATTGTATGTTAGTGTAAAAAAAACTTTAATTATTGTTATAAAATATAAGAAAAATAAGTAAAAAGTATCAAAATTAATAAATTTAGTTATTGTTATAATTTTTTAAATGTTTTTCTAAATATACTTTTGTGAAAAATTGTGAAACATTAAACATATTCACTAGTATAAAAAAGATAAATATTGTAAATAAGGGTAAAAAAGTCTCTTAAAAATTGAAAAAACAATATTAAAAAAATCTCTTGCAAGTACATCTCATTTATCAGTTGGTGTTTAATTTAGTAAAATTGGGCCCTCTAAGTTTATACATTTAGTTTTTGACTGGCATCAAACATGAGTCTTTTTAATACCAAATTTGGTCACTGCTACTTCTTTTATAATATATAAATAAAAATTTAAGTCAACTTGGTACATGCAAATATAGATTTCTATTTATCTATTTCTCTTGGTATTAAATATAAGTCAAATGTAGTTGACAAATGCATTATATTTAAAACAAACTTAAAGACCACACTCAAAAGAAAAAGTTGGTAAAGACAAAACTTCATTTAAAGTTATTTGTTAGAGATGTAAAATATATTTAACCTGCAATATAATACAATTAATGGTGTGAGAAAATGGAAAATAAGAGAAGTAAAAAGATTTAAAAATGGATGTAAAGTTATTCTAATTTATTGTTCTGTTTGTGTAAATATTTTATATAGTTCCGCTTTTTAATGCAGTATTAAAATATTATACCATAGAAACTGTGATTTTGTCAAGCTAGAATACAAAATTCAAAATATATCCTTATGTGAGGTTAACTTGACGAAATACATAATTTTTATTGAATTTTATTATAAAATTAATTTATATTAATAATGTATAATGCATTTTTGTTTGAGAAAAGCAAAATATGTATTGTAAATTATTTTACACTGAAATTTAATAAAATTATAGTATTCAGCCTCAACAGCACTTCATTCCATTTTTATGCAGATTATTTGAACTCTTTTTTAAGCTCTTCTTATTTTCTCGTATCTATTTTAATGAATTCCAAAATTATTAAGCAAGACTAATTAAATTATTATCAATTAAATATACATTTTTTACAACAAAAGAAAACTTTACAATGATATAAAATTACGGATTAACTAATTTAAATAACATATTTTTTTAGGTTGAATATTATTATGTCTAACTTCAAACTCAAATTTTGTAGTTATTCAAGAGTTTTTATATTATATGTATATTAAAAAATAAAATTAAATGTACTTTTGATTTCTCAATTTTTATTGAAATGAACTTTTAATCTCCTCATTTCTAAAATCGTTTTCTTTGTTTTCCTATTAACTAATTTTTGGAATTTTTTGGTCACTACTACTTTTAATGATGTAATATTCTTTTAATGATGTAATATTCTTATAATAACGTGACACTTACAAAATATTTTTCATAAGTTTCAAATGTTACTTATGTCATTATTATTGTAATTAATTTTATTTATATGTTAAAATATTAAAATAAAATAAATAAAATTATATATATATATATATAAATATTTTAAAGTTTTAAATTATTGTTGGATAAAATGATTAAATTTTAAATATTTTGAATTTTAATTTTTTAAATATTTTTAAATTTTTAAAAATTAAATTATTAAAAAAAGTTAAAATAAACAAGTTTTTTAAATATTTTTTTTAAAATTTTAATTTTAAATATTGTAATATATAAATAAAATAAAATAAATTAATTTTTAATATTTTATTATATAAATAAAATTAATAACAATAATAATGATATAAAAAATATTTTATCCAACTCATAAATACAATTTAAGTGTCACATAAAAAAAATTAAATAATAAGAAAAAAAGATCAAGTTTAAAAACAAGGCGACTAAAATTTTGTTTTGTTTAAAATAAAAGATAAAAAATATATTTAAACATAAAAAATAAACGTTAACAAGTATTATTTTTAAAAAAACTAACTATAGAAATTTTGAATTAACATATAAAAATTGTGTTTTTCAACTTCTCAAAAATTTAAAATTTGTTTAGGTAAAATTTTTAATTTTGCATTCTTGAAAAATGTCGTCCAAGGGCACTTGTTGAGCCATACCTTAAAAAAAATTCATTGTGTTTCTGTAAAAAACAAAGAAAATTGTGGATTAGGAACGAAGCAACCCAATTTTTAGTTATTTAGTTTTTAAGATGGGAAGAAAATCCGAAGAAAGGAAAATTGAAGAAGCGGTGTTGTCGTCGTCTGTGTCGTGGGAACAGACGCCGTAACATTCCCACCCTTACTTCATTCTTACTTTTCACTTTTCATCTTTCTCATCCATGGATCTTCATACTTCATGGGATTCCCTTCGCAATCAGGTTCTATTTCTTCACGTTTTTCTCATGTTCAATTCAAATATATCGTATCAGGATATGTGTAATTCAGAGTTCCCTCTCCCGAAATTTCCTCTTTTTTTTTTGTCGGTGGTGATTAGGTTTTGATAATTATTGGTTATATGCAGCGAGAGGACAATTTTGAGTGATTAATTGCAATTACATGGTATTTTTCTTTGTAGATTCTGATTCATAGTGGCAATAATTAATTCTCTTTGTTCAATTTTCATTTTTTAGGAAATAAGTCTGTAGATTTGAAATGCATGTTTGGATCCTCTGCGGGTCTCCAACTGCTGCCACTGCAGAGTCGTTGGATATGATAAACGATGCTATACACAGATGATATTTTACTTTTATCCTCGATACGAGAATTATAGAAACAGTTTAAATTCGTTGATTTCTTTGAAAAGACTTAATAATTCTTCTTTTGTTTTCCAATTAGTTTATGCCTCTATGGTGTATATTGTATTAGGTGTTTCGTGTTAAACCTTTTCCTAGGGCCTATGTTCATATATGTGATTTTGGGAGTTAGCAACCAGAAGATAAAAATGAAATGTATTGACGAGTAATGAAGTTAATGTTCTTTTCTCGCATTTATGCTTGTTTTCTTTGCCCTTTTTCAAAAGCAGTTTTTGGCTCCTTATGACTGCTTAAAAACCCATGCTGGCATTATTGGCTAGTGTTGTCATTTTATGCACTAAGCATCTTGATTAGATAGCTAATTCATTTCAAATCAAATAACAGTGCTTCGTTACAATACCGTTAAAAATTTGACTTAATGTTTATCGAATTTCAGTTATGCTAGCTTGTTCTGTTTGTAAGTACTATTTAAGCACACATTCAATCACTTTTGGTTGAGTCAAACCTGTATACCTCAGTTTCTCTGTGCTAATCATCATCATCATCATAGTAATAATAACAATATCAAATTGTTTAATTGGAATTTGATTGCCTTGAAGGGATGTATGCATTCATTGGATATTTTTGTTTCCTAGGAAAATAATTGACAGCAAAAATTTGTTTTCTCTTCTTTATCTTTTGCAGGCAAGAAAACTTGAAGCTCAGTTGGATGAGCAAATGATTTCATATCGTAAATTGGTTTCAGCAAAAGTCTCTACAAAAGCTGATGCATCGGAGAGTGACTTGGAGTCTTGGATTGAGCGATTACTTAACCAACTCAAACAAGTAAACTCACAGATGCAAGATTGGGTGTCCTCTGGTGGGTCAGAAATGGTTTCTCATACTCTGAACAGACACCAAGAAATATTTCAAGATCTCACCCAGGTATTCTACCGCATGAGCTTGAGCTACCCCCTATAACATTGTGTGAGCATATTACTATCATGTAATTGTGATCTTATTGCATTTAGTGAAATCTGTATGCAAACTGTACTCCCTGATGTAAGAGGAGTTCTTTGACAGCTGAGAAGGATTTGAATTTAATATATTAAGCTTTATCGTAAAAGTAAGATTTGCATTAAATATCATTACAAGTTTTGCCTAATTAATTTATACTTAACCTTTAGTTTCAACTTTCAAAAGAATTCTCTTTTTTACAAATGAGAGTATAAAAACAGGGGTAAATGTCTGAAGCTTAAACCTTTGATATGATTATATATCTCATTTGACAGTCTTGACTTGTACTCAAATTTATGATTCCCCCTCTATTAGGAACCTTTAAAAGAATTGATTGAGTAAAAGAAAAATTGATTTTTAATGAATGCCTCCATGGGTTTCTCGTTACAACTGAACCAACAAAAACAACAACCCTTAAAGCCTTTTGCCACTAGGTGGGGTTGGCTATATGGTAGTTGGGTTGGCTTCGTGGATCAAATGACGCCATAATGTCTTGTAACTGTTATCAATGATGAATCTATAATCCATAACATTAATAAAGGCAATACACACAATTTGGTGTAGCCTATTTTTCTTCCAAACCTTACAAAAAAGTCCATATATTAACTTTCTATTAAAAAAAACTGCCCCTTACTGTTATCTATAACTTACACCACTTTTGTTTTATTTTTTTCATCCTATAACTCCTATTTGCCTAATTTTTTTATACCATTTTTCTAACAGTTTTTTCACACTCTCCATTTACCGCAATAAAAAAGCGGATAGACGGGCACAACCCATCTGGACGCTAGTCATATATAAAGAAGATAGACCATTTATCTCCAAATCTTTCTTAATGGTCCAACATGTAGTACATTTCATCCACTCTGTTTGGATAGTTGACATCTCCCTCTATCTCTGCTTGCAACTGAGGCACATCTCTATTTTTCCAAACTAACAAATCTGAATATCCTCTCCCTTCTACCCTATTTCTTATTTAAACTATACCATCCAACCTTTTAACCTCTCTCGCTAGCTGCCTAATTGTTTTAACCCTTATAATAACATTTTTACTTATTATTATTGCTGTTACATACTTTTTTATCTTCTCCATCAGACTTACTCTCGTGGGTTGTGTTCTGCTTGTTTTTATTTACATTTAGATTTTGTCCTAAACTTAGATCCGTCAGACACCAACTTGTTGTTAGTTGAATTTGAAATGCAGGAGTTTTATCGTCTTCGGTCTACTCTTAGAGCTAAGCAAGAGCATGCTTCACTACTTGATGATTTTAAAGAGTTCGATCGAACAAGATTAGATTTGGAAGAGGGTTCAGGTTCTGAACAGCAAACCCTCCTTAAAGAGCGTGCATCTATCAGCCGAAGTACAGGACAGGTTGGTAACATGAAACAATTTTTTTGTTATAAAGTTCTGTTCTCATATCAAGATCCTTCCACCGGAGTGCTTTACTTATTGTGTACTTATAATCTGGTACATGTGCCAAAGTTAACGGACCACTTTTCGAAGCATTCCTTTAATTTTCAATTTAAGTTCTGTCTTTGATGTCTGATCGACAACTGGGGTTGTCCTGTTTTAATCTGCTGCGCTAATTCTTGTACTGCAGATGGACACTGTTATTTCACAAGCACAAGCAACGCTCGGTGCACTAGTCTTCCAGCGTTCAACTTTTGGTGGGATCAATTCAAAGCTCAGCAACGTGAGCAGTCGCTTCCCAACGGTACGATTGTTATTGAAGTTTACGTAAATATTGAATAAGGATGATGATTAATGCCTGTGAAATATGACATAAATTTCATCTTTCATGAGAATGAATAAAATAAATTGTTGAAAGATATTGCGGTCTCGTTGCTTCTGAAGTTATTTCTACATAGCAAGTTTTATCTGTCTATGATGTTTTTTCAAGTGTTCTGTTGTTTAATGACAGCTTTTAATAATGTTGCAGGTAAATAATATTCTGTCAGCAATAAAGCGAAAAAAGTCAATGGATACCATTATACTTTCCCTTGTTGGGTCCGTATGCATTTTTCTTATTTTCATATACTGGCTAACAAAGTAAAGATGTTTTTTGTGTTGGTAGCTTTGGTTTAATCTAATATATACTCCTTGTCTATTGGGGGAGGGGGCATAATGTATTGTTTGATTGCTTTCATCTGAAGAAAAGCCTAGTAAATATGAAGTTGTGAAATTTATATTTTGACATCAATGTATAAAATTGTATGTGTTCCAATTCATAATTCCGATATTATAGCATAAGTAGATGGGTATATAAGATGAAATAAACATGCTGATTTGCCAAACTTGTTTAAGGGCTTCAGATAGGGCTATGCATTCTCCAAGCGCTTGTTGATTTGCGCATGATGATTAATTTTTCCCAAATGTTTGGTATTGGTGAAACAAGAGGAGGAGAGGATGGAAAAAAAAAAAAATCAAACTTCTCTTGTTTGGTTTAAGCTAGAAATAGAAGAGTGATAAGAATTGCAGAAAAGAAATCATAGCACAAGAGTAGTGAAATCTAACGTGTTGAACTCCTTATTCATTTTACGAATATTTTATACCTCTCATTAAAAATAATTACTCTCCTTTTTTTCACTCTAAAATTTTTGTCCATTTCATGACCACAAATTGAATGTCATATATATAACTATGTAGGATTTGAAGTTCACTTCCTAAGCATCACTAAATTGCTTTTGCAATCATGCACTTGTAAGTAGGGTATATATTTTTAATTAAATAAAAAATAAAATATCAAAGGAAATCGACAAAAACGGAACGAGAAAAAAGTTCAATTTCATCCCAAAAAAGTAAAAACTGTAAAAGCAGAACTAAAAAGATTACAGTACTTGAGAAAAGAAATGGCGTTAATTAATTTCTGTTTAAAATAAAGGTGATATGAAATTAAATATTCATGGCACAATCATGGCTGAATGAGCGCAGGGAATTGAGTGGAAAACTTTATCTGATACATTGCAATCAGTTGGCCTGGCATAGGTATCTGCACATAAAGATTTAAGTTAGGTGTCTATAGCTAATAAAGTTTGAATAACTTAAAATATTCACTTCCACCCAAAAAAAAAAGACTTAAAAATCTTCACCCACCAATTTGTCTGGTTAATTAGATGATGGAAGTATCTAAAACAATACACACGGTTTTATCTAAAAGTGTTCGGATAAAATGATTTAAGTCTCTTACATATTAATTAAAAGTTTTGAGATTAAATTCAACTTTAAAAATGCAACAATGTTAAAAAATTTAAAAGAGAATTTTGTTGTCCATTATAATTTTTGTCTTTACAATTATACATAGAAGATACTCATTATACACAAAATATATACTTCTAATTCATTGAACATATGCAATATATTCTACTATGAACTATTCTATAAGATTCTGTATGTAAGAAAAGTTGTGGTGGGTTGTAGTATTTCTAACTGCATGATACCCTCAATGCTTTTCCTATCTAAGGCAGACACAAACATATCCTTTTCTTGTCCTTATCCTATTTTTTGTCAAGGATTGAACCCAAGCCAACTTGAACATGATCTATTGGAATAAACAAATTTCAAAAAGTTATTACTTGTCTATCAAATGTCAGAGAATTGCTTGTTTGGTACCACAGTATGTGATTTTCAATGCAAGTCCTGCGGCCTCAGTCGCTTGTGTCCAACACTTAGTATTTGTTGAGGGAAAGGGAAAGGTTATAAGAGAGAAAAGTGGAAGGAGGGGGGGACCTTATTTGCTCTTAAAATTATATTACTAGATGATTAGCAAATCTGCATGGAACTTAAGATAGTATTATAATTTGACTATTTCCTGATTCATGCTTACACTAGTGAAGATGTGTTTGGGAGACAAAAGCTACAATAGTTTAGCTTAGTGGAAACTTAACTAAGATTTTCATGGATTCAGCTTTCTTACCTAATCTAACTAACACATTCTTTATGATTAAATAATAATTATGTGAAATTCGTCAAATAAGTCTCAATTATTAAATATTCAAAAGAAATATTATAGACTAAAGAAACGAATTTCATATAATTTACGGATTAACTTGACATATTTCATATAGTTTAAGGATTGTTTATTATTTTCATACAGTTTAAAAATTAAATAAGAGAGAAAGTGATACTTAAGGGATTTTTATAAAAAAATGAGAATGGATGAATTATTATTTATTATAGGAAAACTGATGGTCATTTTTCAACCGTTTTTGTAAAATTTTGAACATCGTGTAATGAAATTATAAGATTAAACTCTTATCATTGGACTGATGGCTTCTGAACAAATACTTGAGTGACTAAATTAATGGTAACTCAATAATAATTCCACTCGAAAGAGAAACAATATAATTCCAGTTCAGAAAGAGAAAAGGGAGAGAGCGTTCATTTAGCTAGAGTGTTTTGGAAATTAAATTTGGTTGTAGAATGATGCAGCATGTGGTGTGGGGTAAAAGAAGCATAATGGTGATATAATATTGAAGACATGAATCATAGATGGAGTCCTTTTAAGGAGAAAAGTTAGGATTGGCTGTCTCTAGATGTGAATTTTTTTCATTTCATGCTTTTTCTATTTGAAAGAAATGACATGAAACTGTCTTCTGAAATTCCTAGAATAGGCTTCAATTATTAAATTCTAAGGCACTAACACTATCATTCAAGAGAAATATTTTTGGAAAAGGAAAAGGATAAAAAAGAATGGTCCCACACCTAACAATGACAAGTTAGAAAAAATTGCCCCTTGATAATACTAATGACCATACCTTATAGAAAATGATATCATTTCAACTATGAGATATCTAGAAATTAAAGCACTATAATATGAAACTATTCAAAACAACAAAACTATACTTGATTCCAAATTTCAATAGGATTAACTTTATTATGATTAAGCATGAATCTGTAACTTAGGTTAGTGTCATTCTTAAAGGTTACAATTATAAAGTGATAGAATGTTAATTGTGATGCTTCAAAAACCTACTAGAGTCATTCATTTCACAAAAACCAATGTCTTGATTTTTGAGGTTTTGCTATATTAGGACTTTGTAACTGTAAAATAGTGACATCTGCTTCTACACATATATAACACAGACAACATTTATTGCTACATTACATCATATACAAATTTCCTATTTCTCTTATTAAACCAAACTTTGATCACCTATATAAAAAGAAAATCTTTGCATATTTTCCTTCTATATGGATCTTCTAAAATCAGAAAAATATTCATCTGATAATTTCAACGCCTCATTTTCTCAAAATTCGGTACCTAAACCGATCGAAAATGAAGAGAAAAAACATCAATATCCAAGCTTTCTCATAGATCTAAGTCTCCCTAAAGATTCAGGTGATGATGAATCAAAGCAAGAACTCAATCTCATTAACTGTTTCGATACCGATACATCGATATCCATGAACTCTTCATCAGAATCTAATCATGGTAATGAATTAGATCCAAGGATTTTCTCATGCAACTATTGCCAAAGAAAGTTTTATAGTTCTCAAGCACTAGGAGGACACCAGAACGCACACAAAAGAGAAAGAACTATGGCGAAAAGAAGATACAAAAATGGTGTTGATGCTTCAGTTTCACTAGATTTTGGAAACAGGTACTCAAGCATGGCTTCTCTGCCTCTGCATGGCTCATATAACAGATCATCATCATCACTTGGAATTCAGGTGCATTCTTCTATGATTAACAAACCTTGTTATCAAGCACCTTTTTTCGGTTTGTCACATTCTCGTGTTCAAAACCAGTGGCAGAAGCAGCCTGTTATGTATTCACAACCTTCAATTAGAAATAATATTCATGTTGAAGCAGAAACTGATGAATCTTCTTTAGCTATTGGTGTTTCTACAAGATTAGGGAAGTTTTCTCCAACAAAGGTGCAAGAAGGATTTGGAGGTTACTGGTTTGGTAATAGTGCTAGTGCTAGTGCTATTCATTTGAATACTAAACAAGAGGAGTTGCAGAAGCTTGACTTGTCCCTCAAACTCTAAACTAGTTGCTGCTGCGGTTACACTGTGAACCATAATATTGTGGAAAAATGCATACAAATGTAATCACAATTGTGATTACGATATGTTGTTACAAATACCTCTAAAATCTTTATATTGCGGCTGCAACTGCAGTTGCATACTGCAATTTTTAATATGGTTCTATCCTTCATTTCATATATATTTCATTCATATTGAAAATTGTATCTTACTTTTCTCTGTTAACTAAAGAACTCATATTATTAATTTGTCTTTGTTATGATGGATTAAATCTCAGTTTATGTTATGGTTCAAAAAATAAATTACAGCTGACTGGAGGAGGAGCTGATCTCACTCCACCAATGATATTTTATTTTTTTTAGTATATATTGGTGGAGGATTAGATATATTTAAATCTAATTGTTTTTATAGTTGTAGTAGAAGATTTAAACAAAGTTAACATGTATAATTAGATAAACTCTAACATGGATCATAGTACATTATACATCAATTTTAAAAAATGTTTAAAATTCTAACTACCATAGATATTATATCTTATAAATAGACGCCGATGATTATTTTCATTTTTATGACGTAGATAATAACTTAAAAATGTGATTGATTCGATAAAAATAAAAAAAATAAATATATATTTTGTATTGTATCGACATTAATTATATTACCACTTTATTTATAAAAATAAAGAATATCACCAAGTATCGAATTTCATAATTTTGTAAATATTGGTCTTAAATAGAATTAACCGGTATAGGTATAGAATATAGATATAGTATAGTATTTGGGAGTGCAGTTATTGTGAACTTGGGAGTGTGTTTGGATGTAGTTATGTCTATGTCACGTTTTTGGTGACAGTGGACCATAATGCGTAGAAAATTGAATGCTAGGTAGTGTAGTAACTGTCGTTGTTTATAAATTCGTATGCAAGTTTGGTCCACCAAATTATTATTATTATTAATATATTTTCAAAGGTTACTAATGGTTGTGGTAACATAGTATCAATGACTCCTATACTTTAAGAAATTGACCTTCTCTTTGGGATCAAACAACTTGTGAGGTAAACCATGTTAAAAAAAAGGAATCCACTATTCTCAAGTATAAATAGTTATATAGCCACGTTTTGTCAACCATTACGTATATACTTGTTAGGTTTGATAAATTATGAGATCGAATCTTAATTAAAAAATGCAATATTGTTAAAAAATTTGGCGGAAAATTTTGCCGTTCATTACAATTTTTAAAAGATTATTTAGTTTATGGAGTTGCATGTAGAGAAAATATAATTTAAAAAAAAAAGTAGAATTGCACTTTGATATTATAGAATCTTTATTTTCCTTTAAAGACTGCAAATAAATATTTTCACTTCCTCTAAAATAATTAGTAAATCATATGTCGTATTTTTTATAATTAATAAATATATAAAAATATGAAAATTTCTATGATACATTAGTAAATTCGATATATATTAATAAATTTGGTCTTTAATTTAATAGTCAAATAAATTTTTTTGTTGAAAAAATTATTTTCTATTATTTATATAATTATAATAACTAAATATTATTTACCAAAAATGTCAATGAAATAAAATTTAATTTTTTATGTATTTTTATTACTCGTAATAGTAAATATTGAATATTTTTACGATAAAATATATAAAATTGGTATAATGTTTATAAACAACAAAATTATATTTTTTTCTTATGAAATGATCATTTTTAAAATACAAAAGTCAACAATTAAATTTTTTATTCATAAAAATAATCCTTAATTTATTAATTTATAGAATAAATATACCAAAATTTTTAATTTATAAATATACAATTGAAGTTTCTTAAAAATATCTCCATGGTTTATTTTTTATTTCTAATATAATCTACACATATCCGTGTCATTGTGTAGTAAGACTCAACCAAGTTATGCTTTCACATCATTTTAAAAGAAATATTTAATTACTATAGAGAATCTTGATTTTGTACCTAGACAAGATATCTTAAGGAGGGCCCATAAATTTAGTAGGTCCATATCTTGTTGATGTTTACAACCTAAATCTCATGCATATAATCATGAAACATGTTGTGTGATAGAATTAAGACACTAAATGAACTGAAAATCATGTCATTATAACTGTTAATAATGATGGTAATTTAGCACTAAACAATATAATATTGAGTGATGTGATATACATGGATTTTTGGTGTCTTCTTTGCCAAATGTTGCACCTCGGTTGGATTGTCTATTTTTCTTGTGGTGGTATGCCTCAGTCTACACCACCATCTTTTTTTCCCATTAAACAAAAATATTAGTAGCCTTTACTTTTGATTAATTATACCTATTCTTTTGCTAATAAATAATTCAAGGTAGAGATTCTAAGTCATCTTCAATGAAATTAGGCTAAGAAATTTGATTTGAATCAATGTCTCTGTTAGGCAAAAGAGACTATGCTAACTACTTGCTATGTGTATATGTCATTTGTCGTATTAGGGGCCGGTTATATATATTATTACTTAATTATATATTTTTTAATTTGATAACACATCTATTTTATTTAGATTAAACTATACTAAACTAAATTAATGTTCATTATAATTTTTACATCATTGTGATTAATAATTATTATTTTTTTATTTGCTTAGTTTATCAATACTTAAATTTCCTTCACTAATATATTATAAAATATTTATAAATTATCGTTTGCTTGTTTTTTATCAATTAAATCAAATTTATAAAAATTATTATATTAAACTATCTTAAATTTTAGTTTTATTTTTAATCAAATATTTTTTTATAACAATAAACCCTTTTACTCGATTTGTTCTATATTTTTTCTTCAAAAATAAATTATATTTTATAAAGACAATACATGTATTTTAGTATATTTTCCTTAAAATAAGTAAAAGTCGTAATCAATTGGCTCAACTCAAATTAATTTAACTTTTTAGCTTGATTAACTTTGAACCAATTTAATATTACTTTACTGTTTTGAATAATGTAAATAAAATTTATGTTTCACTTTAGTTTAATTTTTTCAAAATAAAAGAATAATGCTTTAGTCAAGTATAATCTTGGTCGACTATTTTTCTAGTCTAATAAAAGAAGAGTGCTTAATCAAATAAATTAATTAGAGTACGAAAAGAGAAAGAATAAATACTTAATTTCGTCAATAAAACCGTATGACTGTATTAACTTACCGTCTTTTATATTAATAATGTTATGAAATGAATGTTATATATTAAAAGATTAATTCATCTATTACACATACTATATAATGACATTAAGTTGAAAATATCAAATTAATTTTTTTTGTGGTAATATCAGAGATAAATATGAAAGTAAGTAATTATATTAGATATAGATATTACCCATACTATATAGATGTTGCTAAAAAAAATTAGATATAGAACGGATCAAAACAGAGAAATGACAAAGTTTCTAGAAAAAAAAAACAAAAAACAAAAAAACAAAGTTTACGATGTTTCCTTGAGAAATAAGTTAATTTGGGCCGGACATGTTTTGTTGTGTAGCCCTAACCCAAAGCTGTGCTCTGTTTTGACTTACGAGTCCAATGATCGATTTAATTTGCTTTTTGAGAGAAAAATGAAACTACACATAATATTAGCTCCTTCCTGAATTATATTTCCTCCATCTCAAATTATATATCACTTGGTAAAAAAACTGTCTGAAATTATATGTTAATTTACTATATTAATAAAACATTAATGTTTGTAAGACAATAAAATATTAATGGTTCTTTTTCTATTATGTTAAAAATTAGATTGATAAACTCAGTGAAAACAAAATTGTTAATAAAAAATATTGGAAAAATGTTATTTATAGTGTAATGAAATTGCCACGTGCGAGCGAGAAGTAGGAACAAAACAGGGTCAAAAGGAAGAGCACGAGTATCGGTGCTTCACTAGTATAGTTTTAATTAATTAGAAAATGAAAAATTGTAATAGGTTAATTATAACAAAAAAAAAAAGAGTTAGTTAGTGAACTTGTGGGAATGAGTGATTTTAGAGTAGATTTACATTTACAAACAGAATTGAATGGAGAAACTCACTCACTGACACACACACACACCACTCACTTATATATTCCTTTCCATATATACATATACACATCTACTTTAACAATTTGTTTTCATACTTAAACAACAAATAAACAAACAAACTCTCTCTATCTATTAGTAGTAGTCATAATAATAATAATAATAATAATAACAACATGACAAGCCTCGAAGATATTAGGAAGGAAACTGTCGACCTCGTTAGTTTTTCTATTTTTTTCTTGTTACTTATTTTATTTTACTATGTGTTATGTGTTATGTGTTATGTGCATGTTCGGTATTAAAATGCATGCAATGTGGTTGGTTTTTTGCAGGAGAGAATACCAGTTGATGAAGTGTTTCGAGAATTGAATTGTACTAAAGAAGGTCTCACTAATGAGGAAGGACAAAAAAGGTTATCGGTTTTTGGGCCAAACAAATTGGAAGAAAAAAAGGTGCTTCATTTAATATTTGCTATTTTAATTTTAATAACATTATTACCTTTTTTTTTTTTTTTTTAATTCTATCTTAATTTGCACTCAAAACAGGAAAGCAAGGTTCTTAAATTCTTGGGCTTTATGTGGAATCCTCTTTCATGGGTTATGGAAGCTGCTGCTATCATGGCTATTGCATTGGCAAATGGAGGGGTATATATGCTTAATAGCAATTTATAATCACTACTATATATGCTTATATTATTTTGGTGTCTCAATATGTATTGAAATATGCAGGGTGAACCACCAGATTGGCAAGATTTTGTGGGAATAGTGGTGTTGCTAATCATAAACTCAACCATTAGTTTTATAGAAGAAAACAATGCAGGAAATGCTGCTGCAGCACTTATGGCAGGTCTTGCTCCCAAAACCAAGGTACAATAAATGCACCTTCCAAAATAATGATTAGATTATTACTTTGATTCTATCTAATAGGTCTGACAGGACATCGACATGTTTAATGTTTCTCAATTGACAGGTTCTGAGAGATGGAAGGTGGGCTGAGCAGGATGCTTGTATACTGGTACCAGGAGATATAATCAGCATCAAATTAGGAGACATTATCCCGGCCGATGCTCGTCTTTTGGATGGAGATCCCCTTAAGATTGATCAATCAGCACTCACTGGTGAATCCTTACCTGCTACCAAGCACGCTGGTGATGAAGTTTACTCCGGCTCCACAGTAAAGCAAGGAGAGCTAGAGGCTGTTGTAATTGCTACCGGCGTGCACACCTTCTTCGGTAAGGCTGCTCATTTGGTTGACAGCACTAACCAAGTTGGCCATTTCCAAAAGGTACTTAACTCTTACTAGAAAAAGTTGAATTGATAACGAAAAAATTAGAGACAAAAAAACTTGAAATTCGTCTCTTAATATTGCTCTTTTGATGATCAGGTGTTGACAGCCATAGGTAACTTCTGCATTTGCTCAATTGCTGTGGGAATGATCATTGAGATTGTTGTGATGTATCCGATTCAGCACCGCAAGTATAGGAGTGGAATTGACAATCTCTTGGTGCTTCTCATTGGAGGGATTCCTATTGCCATGCCAACAGTTTTGTCAGTTACAATGGCTATTGGTTCACATAGGTTGTCTGAGCAAGGTGCTATCACAAAGAGGATGACAGCCATTGAGGAAATGGCTGGGATGGATGTTTTATGCAGCGACAAGACAGGCACTCTAACACTCAACAAACTCACTGTAGACAAGAATTTGATTGAGGTAATAAGAAGACAGAGAAATCAGTATTTCAATGATTGAATGTTCACTTGCATGATTTAGAATTATTTTATATTTATTTATTGTTCATATTGCAGGTATTTTCAAGAGATACTGACAAGGACATGGTAATTTTGTTTGGAGCAAGAGCCTCTAGGGTGGAGAACCAAGATGCTATTGATGCTTGCATTGTTGGAATGTTGAGTGATCCAAAGGAGGTTTGTAATTTCTTGCAGAGAACACAGAACATTCATAAAGTCCACTTGTTGGCTTAATGAACTGATCTTGGGTCTTTAGTATTGTAAAATCTACTACTAACTAGGGTGGTTCTCTAGAGATGCTTTTTTATTATGATGAATGACATTAGAGTTTTTGTTAGATTATTATAATAAATATAATGGCAAATGAAAAAATCCTATTGTTTATTGTTTGGTATAGGCTAGAGAAGGGTGTACAGAGGTGCATTTCCTGCCCTTCAATCCAGTTGAAAAGCGTACCGCCATGACATACATAGACACCAATGGTAACTGGCACCGAGCAAGCAAAGGGGCACCGGAACAGGTAAATAGATAAACCTTTCATTTCACCACTCCTATTTGATGTCTATTGTTTTACATTACAATGATTTTTTGAATTTCTTTTTAGATTATTGAACTTTGCAATCTCAGAGAAGATGTTAAGAAGAAAGCTCTTTCCATTATTGATAAATTTGCTGACCGCGGTCTTCGTTCCCTTGCTGTTGCCAAACAAGTGAGATTTTCTTATGGTTGAATTGAATGAATGAATGAATTCAGTTTTTATGATGAATTATGCATACTTGGCAGGAAGTTCCAGAAAAAACCAAGGAGAGTCCAGGAGGACCATGGCAGTTTGTGGGTCTGTTGCCTCTCTTTGACCCACCGAGGCATGACAGTGCAGAGACCATAAGACAAGCACTCAATCTTGGAGTGAACGTTAAGATGATTACCGGTGATCAGCTAGCTATTGGCAAGGAAACCGGTCGCAGACTCGGCATGGGAAGTAACATGTATCCATCATCCTCCCTCCTTGGTGAACACAAGGATTCCGCAATAGCTTCCCTTCCGATTGATGAGCTCATTGAGAAGGCTGATGGATTTGCCGGTGTCTTCCCTGGTAAGATTAAGAGAAATATTTGTTTGTTTGTATTATGAATATCTAATGAGTACTAATGGATTTGAAATGCAGAACATAAATATGAGATTGTAAAGAGACTTCAAGATAGGAAACACATAGTTGGAATGACAGGAGATGGTGTGAACGATGCTCCTGCATTGAAAAGAGCAGATATCGGAATTGCAGTAGCTGATGCAACTGATGCAGCTCGAGGCGCATCCGACATAGTCCTAACCGAGCCTGGTTTGAGTGTTATAGTGAGTGCAGTCCTCACAAGCAGGGCTATATTTCAGAGAATGAAGAACTACACGATATACGCAGTTTCCATAACGATCCGAATCGTGCTTGGCTTTTTACTCCTTGCTCTAATTTGGAAATTTGATTTCTCACCTTTCATGGTTTTGATCATTGCCATACTCAACGACGGAACAATCATGACGATTTCAAAGGATAGAGTGAAACCATCTCCTTTGCCTGATTCATGGAAGTTGAAGGAGATTTTCGCCATGGGTGTAGTGCTTGGTGCCTACCTTGCTGTCATGAGTGTTGTCTTCTTTTGGGCTGCTCATGCATCTAATTTCTTCTCGGTAATTAAGATTAAGAGATTTTGTATAATTATTTCATTTTTCAACCTTCATGCTTAATCTATAAAGTAAAAAATATTTGTAGGACAAATTTGGAGTAAGATCTATTAGGGACGATCATTATGAGCTAACAGCTGCTGTTTACCTTCAAGTGAGTATTGTAAGTCAAGCTCTCATCTTTGTTACACGATCAAGGAGCTGGTCGTTCATCGAACGTCCTGGCCTCCTTCTTGTGGTTGCATTTCTGATAGCACAACTGGTGAGTATTGATAACAAAATAATTAAATATATTGTTAGTTTTATCATGTTCACTTTCTTATTGTGTTATGTATTATTACTTATTAGATTGCCACACTGATAGCTGTGTATGCAAATTGGGAGTTTGCACATATGAAAGGAATTGGATGGGGTTGGGCAGGTGTTATTTGGCTCTACAGCATTGTTTTCTATATCCCTTTGGATGTCCTCAAGTTCATCATTCGATATGCCTTGAGTGGCAAAGCATGGAATAATATTACTGATAATAGGGTAAAGTTTCAATATCAATGTTATAACATTATACATTCCTAATCTGTTGCTTATTAGTAACCTCCTTTTGCAATTTTTACATTAGAGACAGAAGTCTTAATGTCTACTTTATGTATGTGCTATATAATGCAGACTGCTTTCACCACAAAGAAGGATTATGGAAGGGGAGAAAGAGAAGCACAATGGGCTGCAGCTCAACGCACACTACATGGATTGAATCCTCCTGAAACAGAACAAGTTTTGAATGAAAGTAACAATTATAGAGACTTGTCTGAACTTGCAGAACAAGCCAAGAAACGTGCTGAAATTGCAAGGTACTAAGTAATGTTTATTAAAATGTGTGTCTATGTCTTTATTTTTTTCAATTCAAAAGTGAATCCAATTAAACTCAATAATATGCTTGGTTTCCTTTTGTTTACAGGTTAAGGGAGCTTCACACACTGAAGGGACATGTGGAATCTGTTGTAAAACTCAAGGGACTTGACATTGAGACAATTCAACAGCACTACACTGTTTGAGTGACATGAGTTAGATAGAAGATTTTGAAGAGAAATTAGATAAATGCACGTTTCAATATATTACCCTTGTTATCTTTAAATTCATATTTGGATTTTTAGAAGAATATACAAGGGCTTTGAAATAATCCAACACTTGAATATTGTGCAAAATATTCCAAGGTTGGGGTGTAGGTAGACACCAGATATATATTTTTGCCGATATTGTTACCCTTTATCATAACACCAGCATTATTTGATTTCATATTAATGAAGTTTTCCTAATTTTGCTTTTTCCATTGCTAATGGTATCCTGAGTGATTCAAGTATGTTCATTTCTCAACAGAAAATAATAATAATAATAATAATAATAATAATAATAATAATAATAATAATAATAAGGGCTAAATCTTAGTTTTCATAGTTGTTAAGTAAAGGAGTGAAAAATACTCATTGCAATATTTCTCTAACAATTTATTTATGAAATTACAAAACTAATAAAAGATATTAAGAAGGTACTAGTTCATATGAAACAATAGTATGGCAAGTACAAACAAAATAGAAGCTTTATTGATAAATAATTGTTGACATAATACCAAAATAATTATCTCACATTCATATTGACTAATTAAATTCTATAAGAAAAAATGTTATGGCAAAATGACTG
This sequence comes from Cicer cuneatum, assembly GCA_037974295.1. Lineage (NCBI taxonomy): Eukaryota > Viridiplantae > Streptophyta > Magnoliopsida > Fabales > Fabaceae > Cicer > Cicer cuneatum. The sequence goes on along the minus strand of JBBPBO010001984.1, from coordinate 68,878,699 downwards.
TTATCATTGTCATGATTAAGACCATCCATTGCAACATGCAAGTTTAAGTCTTGTGTATAAATCAATGCAAATACTGGCTCTGCATTAGGAGTAAGGTGGAAGTAACACTATGCAAGGCCAATGATTGAACTATGTCAACCCTTTGCTAAGTAATACTCGAAAGAGAATTTACAAGGTGATTCAGTAGTTTGAGAAAATTAAAATGACAGAAATTATAAATTCAACTTCTCCCTAACAAAGTTAACGACTATTTACTAACTTTTATTATTTAGAAAAGAAAAAAAAAAAGGTTACACTTCGAAAGATCTTATCATTCATAACTCTCTACATGATACCCACCTGCAATATTCGTTACCAGTAGTCTTGAGTTAAAATATAATCTTAATTAAGACTATAGTCTAAAAAAAATTAATTTTTTATTATTATATGTATATAGTTAGTTTGCCTTTGATAGGGGACCACTTATAGTTGTGTGGTCCATGCTAGCCAGGATGAATAAATTACCAAAAGATCTTATTCACTTTGGTTCCAAATTGATATGAGAGATCAAAACAGTCATACTTTTGTACTTCCCCTCAAAAATCATATTTAGTAGAAACAAACACGAATCTCCTTACTGTGTTCTTTCCATCTGCAATTTTTATTTTACAATACACCAACAAAATAAAAATGGATAAGAAAAAAGTTGCCATTAATCTCAAACACCTTCCTCCAATCGACCCCAACTCCTCCTTCAAGGTAATTAATTATTTTTTTTTCCTTCCAAAAAAGATAATTGGGTATATGCAAAATTTGGTTTTTTGAATTGAAATCCTTATCTATTATTATCTTCATTTGCAGGGTAAGCCAAACAATTCTAAAATGGTAAAGCCCCAATCCAATCAGCGGACGAAGTTGGTTGATTCTGTTGAAAGCATTGTTCAAAATCCAACTATTAAAGACATTGTTGTTGCTGTTGAAGACAAATCTAAAAAGAGTGAGACTTTAGGGAACACTCCCACTCCAGATGAAGAAGGTAAAAGTACCTACTTATCTTTCCAAAATATGTTAAAATATTTATTTTATAAGAAGTTAGAAACATAATTAGTTTGATATTATTATTATTAGGTATGAAGAAAGGTTGTAGTAGGTCAAAGTTGTATGAGATCTGTGCTGCTAAGCATTGGAAGCCTCCTGTATTTGAATGTTGTAAAGAGGAAGGACCATGTCATCTCAGAATGTAAGTTACCCTGCAAATGACTGCTATTTAATCCAAAGATAAATATGTGACATTTTGTATGTTAATTTCTTAGCTGGACATTTAAAATCTAGATGTCACATATAAACAACTCATAGCTTAGGTTTACAAGTTTTTAGAAGATGCAAACATCTTGTAGATTTGTTTTTGTTCATTCTTGCTCACATGATTATTCCGTTGCATGTTGTTGGTATCAAGCTAAATCTGTTGCAATTCCTTTTTATCCGAAAGGCAAATGTTAGTTGTTAGTATGTATTCAGGGTTTGAACCCCGAACCTCATTTGAGTGTCCCAGCTCAACCACTTGAGTTATGCATTGGGGACTCTTGCAATATATTGTCTTAATATAGTCATTTATTGCCATGAAATTAGTTCGAATTCTCAACAAGATATCGTCCAAGATTGGAATAAACTTGAAAAAAGCTGCCTTTATGTTAGTTAGTGCATGACATTACTATTATAGTTTGTTGCCCTTTTTTTATTCATCAATAATGAAACTTAGTAAATTTGGTTGTTGTTCTCTCGGTGACTTATTCATGTTTTTCACAGGTTCACCTTCAAGGTTACTATGGATATAGAGAAAGGTGAAGCATCTAAAAACATTATAGAGGTCTATGGTGCTCCTCATCAAAAAAAGAAAATGGCAGCAGACGACGCAGCTGAGGGTGCATTGTGGTACTTAAAGCATATAGGTTTTGTTACGAAGAAGAAATAAATAAATTACAAATTACTATTATGGTTTTTTATATAAGCAAAAAGGTACAAATGTATTCCTAGGACTAAATAATATACCATTTTGCTTATATAAAAAACAAACCCGAGGAAGTATTGTATATCATCAACAGCCAAGGCCACCACTGCCACAAAGTTATTTCATTCTTCAGTGATGCTCTCTAGACTTGGTTGCCAGTACTCAGAAGACCATGCCCTCTTAGGAGACCCTCTTTTTCCTGCCAAATCTGTTTTCCTCTTCCTGTTTAGTGTACTGCTATCCCAACGGTCAGTGCTGCTTGATGATGCTCTTGTTTCCTTTGTTGTGTCACTTTCATTTCCTTTAGTCACACTTCCATTAAATAGGCGCGCAAAGAAATTATCATACGAAAAACCACCACTCCTTTCATTAACATCTATACTTTGATTTCTGATTTCTGAATGTTGCTTGTAATTATTAGATTTCTTTCTAATACTTTTCTTCCTGAAGATACAACAAGTAGAGATCATACCATCATCTTCCTTTGCTTTGCAGGTTTGTGTGTTTCTAGTTTCATCAAGTAAAGAACCGATTGTAATTTCACGAGCAGGAGAAGGAGAGTTCCTCGGAGAAAGACCTTGAAGCTTTCTTATCGTGCTTATCGGTACTATATAGAACTTTTGTCCGAGCATGAGCATGGTGTCTGGTTCAACAACTGCCCATGGTTGTTGGAATACGAATGGATGCGCAACACAGCATCTCGGGTTGCGGCACATAATCTCAGCTGCAGTTACAGGTCTGTCATGGAGCTCAACCCGACCGCCGGGATAGACAATTCGGAGAAGCATGGTCTTTGAATTATTAGTACAAATCCAGCTTGAGGATGGCATGGCTTCTCTGAGGAAGAGGTTAAAGTGGGAGCAAGCTTCTTAACCTCATTGGGAAGATTTGAAGAGTATAAGTAACTCATTCAAGCTCAACCGAATAAAACAAAATTATAAGATATGCTGTTTACTTTGTCATCATAAAATATAGTCTTCTTGGTCTTGGCTGTTACTGATATCATTCATTGATAATATCGTAACATTTGTTTCACATGGTGGCATAGTAGATGGATTTGTTTGCATGTTTTTCTCTTGTTTTCATTTACTATTAAGCATTTGTCTCCTAAGCATTTTTTTCACCGAATATAAAAGTTTCATACTAGTTATCATTATTGTGTAACACAAGTGGTAAATATTTAAGGTCCCTTAAATTATTTTATTGAGATTTGATCTCTGACCGGTGCATATAAAAAAATATGTTTGGAGAGTTTAGTCTCTTAAATAGATCTCGACAATCTTGAGGGATTAGTTTCATAGTTGTGTGTAGAGGATACTTAGGTTTATTCAAAAATTTGACTAGCTACCGAGACCTCGTCTTATTCCTCATATTGATTACTCATTAATTTATCATAGTAATCAATAAACTTTTTTTTTTTTGGCTAATAGTAATTAATAAACTGTAAATAATAATTTTCTCAAAACATAGACATTATCTTAGAAGAAAATAATGAGACTAAAAGGAAGTTAGTATCTAAAAGTAGTATCAAAATAATAGGCATTATCTGATGGAGGAGGATTTTCATTATCAATCCAGAAAATCTCTTTCAAATATACATTTTAGCCAAAATAGTATCACAATTATCCTAATTACTAGTAATTCCTTGAAACAAAATTTAACAAAAAATTTCCTTGAAATTGATGACTAGAAAAGACTATGAGAGTCTTCACAAGGTACTAGTTTTTTTGGTTTTCAACCGTGGAAACCAAACCTACAATGAGGAATTCGGGTTTGTTTAATGACAGTCAACATTCCTAATCGTGAACCTCAAGAAATTCTTCTGATACTTCAAAAACCAATGTCTGGACAATATGTCTCTTTTTCTAATCCATTCTTGTCGTTTAGTAATAGTTGGCAATATTCTCTTTTTAAGATTAATGTTTTAAGTATTAACCGTTGGACAAAGCATCTTTTAGCTAGACAAATCTAATACTATCAGATTGCCCTCATAGCTTGTAAAGATGATAATACTACCATGAATTACAACAACAACAAAAATTGAATTAATTCATGCTTAGTTACATTACATAAAATATAATAGGAACATAAGGATGGCTACAATTGGATATTCCTCTGTGAAATAAAAATGGATAAGAAAAGTGCTCAAATAGTATACTAGAATAGAAAACACAGTTTTCTAAAATCATCGTAAATTCTCTGAGCTGATTGGTTCTGTAACTCTGAGTGACCCTCCAAGCTCTAAGGGTACCAAAGGAATGAGAGAGTGCAGAACATCTGTTATAAGTGGCCTATAACTTGGTTCTGCTTGCACACATAACACAGCCACTGCAGCAACCTGTAGAATGTTAAGATGAATTCATTAGTACTGGCATTTTTTACTAATCATTAAAACATGTTATTACAGTGCTTCTATTCAATGAACCTGATATAAATGCTTCAAATCCATTGTGTTTTGGATAACAGGATCTAGAATACTCGGAAGCTTTGATCTATCAGTTAGCTGAGGCATGGCCTGCATATTGAATTTCAAAGTCTTTACCATCAAGTGAAGGAATATGCTTATTATTGTCAACGCACATAAAAATATTGCCTATTCTAATTTTAGGCCACAGTTTTTTTTTATCCTTGAGTGAGTTCAGTGTGGCCTAAAGTAAAAAATGCAATAATACATACCCATGAAACCAAAGATTGATATTGGTCTGAGGACATGTTCTCCATAGGTTTTCTTCCAGTAAGAAGTTCTAAAAGGACAACCCCAAAAGCATACACATCACTCTTATCAGTTAGTTTCCCTGAAAAAACTTACCATTATTATATTTTGTTTTGAGGATAAAGAACTACTAAATATAATAATCTCAAGCACCAATCAATATTTAGCATAATCGCAATAGAACAACTAATAATATTATATACCATGTGATATGTACTCAGGTGCCACATATCCCAAAGTTCCTGACATCTTCATGTTCTTGTGTTGCACGCCAGAAGCTACAGCAAGTCCAAAATTTGATAGCTGAATCACAAAACTCAGTATAAATGTAAATATAACAAGTACTAATTGAAAACATGTAATCTTAATATGTCATTGTACTGTCTAACCTTGACATTAAAGTCAGAATCCAGAAGAACATTGGAAGATTTTAAGTCTCTATGAACCACAGGAGGATTAGAGTGCTCGTGGAGATATTCTAATGCCCTAGCAGATGAGATATGTATCAGTATTCATAGATGAGATTAGGGGTATAATAGTATTAATTAGCTTTTACTTAAAGATTATTTTTTATGCAGTCACAGTATAGATTTTTTTTACACATGCATCCGATTAAATCACATTATGTTGTCACTTTGTTATGTTAATTCCTAAAATATTTCCACAATTGGATGCATGTGTAAAATAGTTTTACATTGACAGTGTTTCGCACTGAATTGTTTTTACTTTAGCACTATTAGAGTCACAAACTCACCTAGCAACATCAATTGCAATTCTTAACCTGATATACCAAGTTAAAGATGATCCCTGAGTAGGCCCTACAATTGTTAACACCAATGAAAAACTTATAACGGCTAAATTCCCAAAATTAGATATTTTTCTCTATTTTCTGAATGAACATTAATAAAAATGTACCATGCAATTGAGTTTCCAAAGAACCACACTCCATGAATTCATAAACAAGAAACCTTGATTCGCCATGAATACAATAGCCTAGGAGTTTTATGATATTCTGATGCCTTATCTTGCTCAACAAACTCACTTCATTCTGCAATTCAGTGCCATAACTAAAGGCAAATTCAGTATGCTAGGAAATACACATTGAATCAAATCTAATTATGAAGGATCATCACCTCAAATTCTCTATCAGCATCACTGTCTGCTTTTTTCACAGCAGCCTGGAAATGTTCATCGAAATGAGCTTTGTAAACAATTCTAGAACCACTCTCTCCCATAATATTATTTGTGGAAAAGTTGTTCGTTGCAGCCTCTAACAACTGAAAGTCGAAAATAGCAATTGAACTCTTCTTATCAGCCATTCTTGAGTAGTTAAGTTTAGCATTAACAGAGCTTAAAGTTTCCTTTTCCCCTTTTGCAGCCTCTACAAATTTAAAAAATAAATGAATGATATGTACATGCATCACCTCAGCTCGTGAATCACTGATTCAGTCTATAAAATTATATGTGTAAGTTGTAACACACTTAACAAAAATTCAAAATAATCACATAAATTGAAAATCTTCTATCACAATTAACTGACATATAAAAAACTAATGTAATCAAGGATTTTTAATTTCAGGAATCATTTTAAAATTTCATAACTTCTAGAGACTAAAATTGACTAACACCTACAATTTCAAGTATTAACCAGTGATTCACTAAAACAATAGAAGACACAAATACAAGTTTCAAAAGTGAAAACCGACACCATACCTATGGTTCCATGGCTTTTACTTGTGGAGGTTGTTAAGTTTTTATGTCGACGGAAGAAGATATACAATAAGAACATGAAGATTCCAGCAAGAAGAACAGAACAAGCAATTAGTGCTACAAGAATTCTCTTATTCAAACTCTCGTGGTGCACTATTTTAACCACCTGATTTCCTGCATCATTAGAAGACAATAAAACAGCATATTCTAAATCAAGCTATAAATGAATTCACATAAAATAAAATGCTGATAGACATGAAATTTCATCTATGTATATATGAGTTGTGAGATCTTGAAAGTCAAAAAGTAACATGTTAATATCTACTCCCTCCATAACAAAATATTAGCAAAATGTCTTGATTATATTTAGTTCAGATACATGTACATTTTTGCTAATATTTTGTTACTGAGGGAATATTAAATAAGCACAATTGAGGAAACAAACTTGTATGATCAGAATTTAAGACTAGTTCATGATTTTCCATGGACTCAACCGAAACTTCACAATTACCTGGAGATTCAGCTTGAGCATTTGCATGAAGAATTGTTGAGAAAAGAGAAATGGTAATTGGAATGAAGAGCAGAACTAGAAGATTCATTTTGTTGAGGGAGTAGTGGAATAACTTGTGTAGTAGAGAAGCTTGTTTATTTTGTGTTTTTGTTGTTCAATTTTGAATTGATTATTGGCAGTGATTCTGTATGCAGAAATGGACAAAGGCTCTTCTTTCAGAGAAACCGAGAAAGCACTTTTTTAATAATCAATTTGATTGCATGATTGATCAACTATCATAAGTTGGTTCGTTCATTCATTCATAGTGTAATACTCTTTCTCTTTGTGATAAAATATAAACAAAAAATATATACTTTATTATTTATATTTTGGCGATATTGAACTTTAAAAAAAATATGTGGCAGTTGTCCAAAGGTAAGAGAGAGTTCAAAAAGTAGTTGTGAGTGCACACCATGTTGATGTGGGTCATCATCATTCATTCATTCATTCATATACTACTACACCAACAACTTTAATGTGCTTTGCCCTTTTCCTTTTCCAACTCTATTTGTGAAATGAAACATTAAGCTAGCCCTTTAGATTTTTACCTCTTCTTCTTTTCAAATACTACTAATAGAGACTTGTCATCTCACTCTCTTTGCTTATCAAATTGGTGGTTGATAAATGACGTATTTGAATCCTCTTTTGCAGCAATATTATACAATTGTTGTAGAAGATTCATACTCATAAATGATACTTTAGAATTTGTCATTTGATATCAAATATTTTTTATTTTTCAAATTTTACTTAAATTCGAATATATCTTTATTTAGTCACCGTAGTGACTTATATTATTATTATTACTTTAAGAAGTTGAAACCTCAACTTATGTAGAGAAAATAATTGTGCAAATTATGGGCATTTGATGATTTAACTAACATTAAAAAAGAGGTTGGCATGTAGTCCATGTAGGTGACCGGACAGCATGTGTTTACATTAGATTGTCGCAATGTCACCTTTAATTTTCACTAAACAATCCAGCTCAATATTGGTCATAACTATAGTCATGCAATATTGTATGATACTAGTATTAATTACTTTTTGTTTGTCTAGGAACTAGGATGATAATAAGGTTGGATTAACTTTACGGGACGCGTGACAAAAATCACAAATCTCACGTGAATAGTTATACACATAACAAGTACACTCTCAAAATCAAAAGGAGAAAAATAAATAAAAGTAATAAAAACTTGTGGACAAAATAACAAAGTGGCAGGTGGAAGTTCAATTTGGGCCGTTGTACACACACAGGTTAGGTCAGAAATGCTTATGTTTTTTCTGTGGGGATGTATGCTTATGTTAATCAATTTCAACAAAACCTCATTATGCTAATCAAGTGATTAATTAATATCCAGTAGTAGTATTCCTGGTTCATAGTCTATTTTTCAACAAAAAAATTGGATATATTACGCGTAAAATGTAAATTAAACTTTGTAAGACCAAATAGATAACAAAATAATTTAAACTTTTTTTAATATATAAATTTTGTTAATTTTTAAGGTTATAAGAAGATTAAAAATATTGTTGCCAAATTTGTACCATTTAACTCACACTTCATGGTCCATGGATATTAATAAAATATTAATCATGATTTAAATGATAAACTATATAGTTGATAATTATAGATTTTATTTTTATCAAAATATATAAGTTATGTTGGAATTATTAAGATTGAAACATTTTTTTTATACGTTTTAAAATGTTTTGAAATAATGTTCACTTTAAATATATGCATTGAAAACTAATAAGAGAAAAAAAGCACACAAAAATTATTTATTAAATTGATTAATTGTTATTTTTGCATTACACATGGTAACTATATGTGAAGATGCAATAATAATAATAAATAAAAAATACAAAAGTTGTATATTAATTATTTTAATATCTAAATAAACATTGCAAAGTATTTGAACATTTTATAAATTATATTGCTAATATTTATTAAAATATTTTTGTTTCAATATTTATTTATTACATTTGGTAATAAACTTAATCACATTGTCTATTTATTATCGATTATTGGTTTTTAAGTTGATATGATTATGTTTTTATATATTTTGTGATCATTGAAGGTTGTTGTTACATTTTAATTATTAAAATATTGTGATATATTTATATATAATGAATTGTCAATAGTAACTTAATATGAAATAAAATTTGTAATAGAAGTTATGTTTTTTATCGTTTGGTTTTCAATAATAGAGATGCATGCAAAGATATGGTATAATGAAAAATAGAAAGTCAATATACTTTTAGTTTTTCAATCATAGCTTTTTGTTTAAAGATATTGTATTTAGTTAATTGTTTGTTCTTTCTTTTTCTTGATTTTGTTGAGTTATCTTGTCCTCAATACTTTTTAAATTTATTTATCATTTTTATACATGGTATATTGATTGTAGCTAACATTCTATACGGTATATATTATTGGTTGTTCGAATGAGTTATTGGTGTAAATTGTGAACAAAACTGTGTGAAGTCATGTTCCCTAATGTCGTTGGGTTAGTGCTTATGGTCGGCTGGGTTAGTGCTTATAATTGAATGACTAATAGAACAAATTTGTTATGCTTATTGACATTGTAAGCTCTTGGCTAAAACAAACTGCACTACTTACCTATTATATATAGTTGGTCTAAAAGAATAAAGGAATTGAAAATGTCAACAGTTAACAAAAATCATTTTGTAGTTTAAGAATTTGAAAGTGATCAACGGGTCAAAAAGAATATTAGTTAAAGAAAAGTAAATGATTTGTATTCAAAAGTTAAAAAATACCAAGAGTAAATATATTAAAAACATAGAAAAATTTAAAATACAAAGTAACGAGAAACTACATAAACCTGAAAAAAATTGAGTTATTCATAAAGACATAGATAAAAAATTTAAAAAAATAAAATTAAAAGGAAAAAATCTAACCCATTAGAACATAAGCTTTGACCCAATTGAGGAATTCACCGAAAAGGTTATACAATCTCACATTTTCTATTGATATGAGTTAAAATTGAGGAAGCATGAAGGCAAAAACATTTTTTGATGGATAAATTACAAGTCAATGAACAGACAACTTAAATATAAATTATGATTACGTAAATTTAATGTTGTGTAACCGACAAAACTTTATATCTAATATGTGTTCTTCACAAAAAGTTTAAAAAGAAATAGAAAAAGTGATTCTAAGAGATAATACATAGGAATATAAGTAGTTGGCTGAATCTACATCAGCATTGTTTGGCATGTGAAAGGATGAGTTGTTGTAAACAAATAAAATTGAGAGTTTGTTTTAATATATTATAAATAGATAGATTGTTGTTTAATAATAATTCATCATTTTTCTATTATTAATAATTCGTGATAAGTGAGAAAAATAAGTGCACTATGATAGAATTTTGTCAAATAGCTCAGATAAAATTTAGGTTGATATACTCGGATATCATCGTGATTGTTAAGCATTTCGTTTTTACGGACCTCATATTTGAGAAATTATAGACCGTTACAAATTATTTTGACTATTGGGTCGAGTTACTAAAGCTCAAATGAAGTTAGATGTTAATTAAATTCAGTATATATTGAACTCAACACAATAGAGCGAATTTGAGTTTGAAGTGACGAGATTTAGTCAAACTAAATGAGAATAGAGTGGAAGAAAAGACAACAAATTCTACTTCGAAATAATCGAAGAAGATTATACACACACAAAAAAAAACCATATAGAAAACTCAAGCATACAAAAAGAAGAAAACAAACACAAGAATCTAACTCATTCCCTCTACAAATACTAAACACTATGAAATTTTAATCAGAAAATACTGTCGACAAATCTCAAACTTGTTAGCAATAACGGTATGTTTAAAATTATAGGGGTAAGAGTAAAAGGTTAATGGTTCAAATTTTATTTTATTTTTAGTCAAATTAAAGAATTGGGCTTGTATGAGAAGAGACCAAGAGACCTACCCACCTAGTACTTGTCCACCAAGCATTCACCCAACTCCTAACTGGGCTCTAGCATCAGCCCACTATGCTAAGAAAGAAAATATTTTTATAAAAATTAAAATTAAGGAGTGATTATTCGTTGACACATTTTGCATATTTAAGCTGAAATTAATTCATGGTGCTTGCGAATATTGTACTACTACCGTCATAAAAATGGTGAGAGACTCAACTTTATTGTAAAATTGGCACGCACAACTAGGAGTCTCTTGCTTTCAATTAATACACCACCACCTAGCTGAAAGCTACAGTAATTCTTCTTCTCAGCGCTCAACAACTTCAACTTGACAGTGGTAGTTGGTTGATGGCAGTTACCAATCCATTTAGTTATCCAAAGACGCAATTTTGCATGTTCTAAAATAAACGGAATCCAATAGCATAAAACATATCCTCTATTGTTTAGATATTTTAAGATTAAATGAGTACTTAGATTAAAAATTAAAGTAAAAAGGAATTGTATATCATTCTCTTAAATTGAAGGAAAATAAAAGTGAGAGTAAATAATTGAATATGATAAAATACATTTTATTATATTTTTCTCAATTTCATTATTTTTTTAGCGATTTAAACAAAGAAAAATAAATTTATTTAATTAAGCAATTGAGTTCTAATGATTAATGAAATTGATATTCAATTAAAGAAATATTGTTTATGAGAATACGAATTTGAATTTTCACTAAAACAATTTTTTACCGAATTTTATTATCTCTCTGTCAAATTCTAGACTACTAAAGCATATTTTATTTTATTTTTGTACTTTTTTTTTCTTAATATAATATACGATTCTTTTCTAAATTTTATATACATGCATGATTTTTCATTAAAAATACTTTTATTTAATTTACCATTAAAAATGTAAATTATTTTCTTTCTCTTATAATATCAATAATTATTTTTCTTCTCTTATAATATCAATAATTATAAAAATAAATATGTAAAAGTAATTGGTACCAAAAAAGATAAAAGTAATACATTTTAGGACAAATTTATTATTATTTTTATTCTGATGAGTAACGTATTTGTAACAAAACACATGTACTATTATTTTCTTTAATCTCAATAATAGATAAAATAAAATTGTTTAATTTTATATTTAATAAAAAAATGAGTTAAGTATAATTAATTTTTTATCTCAAAATATATATAGTCATCCCCATTACAAAACATTGGGTGTTAAGCATTTTTATTAGTCCCAAAATTTTGAGTGTTTTGGAAACCAAGATAACATCGACATTTTCTTCTTATAAATATGTAGTGCCCCTAAATGGCAATTAATCCATTTATAATGGGATTTTATTAATCTAATGTGTGTACATTATATATAGACCCCTTTTAGCTTGATAAGATAAATTAAGTAGATAGAGAATGAGCAGATGAGAAATAGACAGTAATCTAAGAATCTAAGAAATGAAAGAAAACATAGTAATTGTAACTCTGGTAACACTTGTTTTGCTGTTTCAGTACTCTATTAGTGAAAGTACAAGGGTTGATCATGACCAATCTAGACAAGAAGAAGAAGAAGAATTGAGAAGAGTACATAAAGGGTACATGAATAGAAGAGGAAGTGGGGGAAGAAAAAGATCAAAGTGCGACCCATTTTACTTATATCTTTATGGAACTTGTGGACAATGGCCTTTCCCTACATATCCTTCACCAAATAACCCATTTCATCAAACACCTTTCGTGCCTTATTCTCCACCCCCATTTCATTACTCTCCTCCTACCGTCCTTCCACCGCCATCTCCATGGTGGTTATCATCATCACCACCGCCTCCTCCTCCTGATCCTATACCATGGTATATTTCAATTCCACCACCACCACCTCCTCCTGACCCTATACCATGGTATATTACAGCACCACCACCACCTCCTCCAGATCCTATACCATGGTATATTACAGCACCACCGCCTCCTCCTCCAGATCCTATACCGTGGTATCTTTCAGCTCCACCACCACCACCGTTGCCTCCCAATTGATCTTCACTTACTTTAATGACTTATGTACTATTTTCAAGTAACTTCTAAAACAAATCATCTATGTACCTCTTGCTTAGAAATGCGTATTTACCATCATTTGATAAAAAAAAACGCCTTATTAGATGTATTAATTATTTTTTCTAAACTCTAAACCCCAAACATAATCTTCATCAATACTATTACTTTGTGTTATGTTTTAATTATTTTTCTATATAAAATAAACACATTAATTTTTTTTTAATAAAAATGAAATTGGTGACTTATATATATTTACCGAGCTAATATTATGTAAAGCAGGTTTAATGCCTTTATCGGTGTTACATTTTAGTTTTTTGGGGAAAAATAAAGCAAGTTTAATAGCAAATTTTCCATTTTAAGAAACCTTCTTGTGAAATGCAAATATGTCTTAAACACACTCTGGAATCTTAAAAAAAAATCTATTAAATTTTGATCATTATTATAAACTTAAATCAATAACTTTTACTCTATTTAATACTCTTATTTCTAATTTACACTTCATTTATTTCAATTTTTAATTTTACGAACTACTACAAGAAACAGTCCACTTTCCCCGTGGAAAAACTAAAGAGTCAAAAAAGTTTTAAATGTACACTTTTATCATATAAAATATAAAAAAAATAAAAGCAGACGTTTCCAACACAATTTGAATGTTCTTGGATATTGATATAGTGAGTAGTACCAGAAAAGTAGAAAACCAAAGAAAAGGAAGGCAAAAGCTTTTCGTTAACTGAATACGAAATCATTGGACTGCACAATTTGTTTTATAAAATAAAATAGTATCAACATTAATTAAACTCAAATACAAGTGACTTTTTTAACTAAATCTCAAAAAGCACAGTGTAGTAAATTTTATATACATTTTACATGAAATTAAGAAAATTAATTATATTTAATTAATATTTTTAATTACTGTCAAAACAGTTTTTTATGTGATCGGATGGAGTATAAGATTTCTTGAGAAAATTAGTTACCTTTGTTTATAAGATTTACTTTAATTTTTTTATTAAATTAATTATTTCCTTATTAATATCTTCTAAGTTAATTTATATTTTATTTTCCAATCAACAATAAATATTATAGTAAATACATTAACTAACTCTCTTTTTTAAAGATAAATTTATAAAAATAATGTCAATTATCAATAAATTATAGCTAAAAAAATTACTATTATTAAATTTTTTAATTCTCGTATTTTGATAAAATGAATTATACATTTAATGACAAAGGAAATACATAATAGGCGTTATTAGTATTAAAAGCACAATACATGCTTTATTTATGCTTAATGGAATCATTTAGATATTGACAGAGTGGCAGAGAAAGTTTGACTTCAGTTAGCCTTAAGTGATTATAATTAATTACATTTAGTTAATTAAGGTCCAATTAATAAAAAATATGCAAGTTTGATAAATACTACAATTTTTAATTAGCTTTCGTTTTTAAAGTTGAAAGAGAGTTTTTGAAGAGAATGTAATGAAAATACTTATTAATAATATTCTTTTATATTAAAAGTGTTATAAAAAGAAGTAATAGATTAAATATTTATTTAAAATCCTTCAAAACTTTTGTTCAGTGATTTTTTGAGTTCTCTCCATTTAGTCCAGTGAAAAAATATAATATCAGATACAAAATGTGAAACTAGTCACTCTTCCCATTCGATTTACTGATTCCTTTAATCTCAGAGCTCTCATTTTACTTTTCCTTTTCAAACTTCTAAAAAGAAATGAGAAATGAAAGTTTGGTTTGTACAGGTTAGAAAGGTTGAAAGACACTCATTCTTATTTGCATGTTCTTGTATTCTGCAAGCGAGAGAAAAATAAAATTACAATCGAACTGGAATAGACTTTTGTAAACTTCGATTTATTATTTTAAACATTTTGTTTTATAGGCTTCATGCTGCTGGAGAGGTTGTAGATTGTCATAAATACATATCTATCCCACTCCGTATTTGTCATATAAACTCGGTCTACTTTGTTATTAACTTGACCATGTTTCCTATTAACTCGACCACACTCTACACCTCTAGATGTCAAATTGTTATAATCTCGACCACTCTCCCACTAACTCGACAAAGTCACTCTAGACTTTAGACGTGACATTGACTATGTAGTGGAGCGATATTCCAATTAAGAGATCTTGCATGATAGGAAAATAGGTTGGGTTCACAACTTTTACAAATACGTCAAAATTTCGAAAATGAAATTTTCGATTAGAAAAGTTAAGAGAGAAAAAATTAATTTTCAAAAATTTGAAAATGTGGAGGTATGATAAATATATTTAAATTTGTTTTAATTTTTACGATTCACTTATGATATTTTAATAAGTTGAATGAGAAAAATTATAAATGAGAAAGTACAAATCAAACTATAAGATATAAAATCTAATTTTTCCAAAAACGATGAGCTAAACGGACCACTCCGACGGGTTCAATCCTTTTTTCCACCCTTACATAGGATCAGAAAATACCTTGTCAAGCTATTACGACCCAAAAACATCCTAAATGATTCATTCTTTACAAAACACCTACCTAGATCACAATGTGGTTTATATATATATATATATATTTTCAAAAAAATTAATCATTCTACTCCACATTTAAAAATATATACAAAAAATGTCATTTTTTTTTAGTTTTAAGAGGTTGCATATATGAAATGCGACTATATAAAAAATAATTTTTTACTCTACCGTACAAGGTCGCATCTCCGTTATTTTTTTTTATTTTTTAATAAAAAATCGCAATGATTTATAAACTTTAATTTTTTATTTATTTTTTAGCAGAGATGATCGCATTCCAAAAATAAAACTTTGTATTGAAAGAAAAAATCATAAAGTAGAAATGTCACCTTCTGAAACTCCAAAAAGATATAACATTTGATATATAAATTTAAATATAAAATATTTTGGTTAGTTTAAAAAAACAAATATTGTAATAAAAAAACCTCACGATGTACCGCGGACAGGTCCAGCTAATCTTTTAGACCAAAACAATCCTGGATGACATTTATCTTATTTACATGGAAGATTTAAATTCTTTATTTATTTTTTCTTTTAATTTGAGTCATTAATTATATTTTAAAATATTTACATCCAATCATTTTGTCATATTATTTTTTTATATTTAATTATTAAATTAATTATACCTATACAATAATGGTTACATAAATTTTGATAAATTTCGAATCTACAACATCTAATTTAATATTTCGTAAAAAAAAAAAAATTAAATTACAATAACCAATGTGGTCGGATAAAAGAAAATAGGGCATAAAAGAAGAAACATTTAGAATTGACACGTGGTAGAAAGGTGGGACCAGGTGGAATGATCTTGCACAAAAAGGAGTTGAGAGAGGGAGGGGGTAAGTTTCGTTTGGGTGTTTTTCATCTAACTATTTCTTTCACCTCACTCATATACATATGCTCATATCATATGCAGCAGCACAAACCTTCCCCTCCTCATTCCTATTTTCCCATTTCCTTCCTTCACTTACTTTTATTCTTTCTTATCTCTTATTATTCAACATTCCAACAACCACCACCACCACTACCTCGACACCTAACCTAATTCAACGTCACCAGATGTGTGACCACCACGACTGGGTCAACTTCGCCATGGCCGACGATTCCATCGTCGCCGACCTCCTCCTCCGCATCAACCGCCCTCAATCACATCCATCTCTTCAACTGCACTGGAGAGTTCGTCAGCAACGCTCAAGGTCCCTTCCGAAGCACGCTGCAAAACCTGAGTCCACCAGGGTCAGTCCCACCACCCCACTTTCCTGGAATGGTGCCACGTCAGCAAGCGAGGAATCCAGTCTCCCAGCCAAATTCTCCGAAACATCAAAATCTAATATTATGGTTCGTTTCTTTTCTATTTTCCTTTTATTTTTTATATTTTTTTATTTTTCCGGTGAGGGCGTCTGTCTGAGTTGAACAAACTGTATTCGTGGCTCTATTATTAAGTGTGGCAGTTTCTTTTCGAATACTCAATGGACGAAAATGCCACTTCACGTGACGAGGTGCTTTTGTTATTTACTTTCCCCTTCTTCATTTCTTCAGATTTATTTACAATTCTACCCTCCGGTCACCGTAACCACCGTCTCTCATTCATTTACAAAGTGCAACTTCCACGTGACATTTTCTTTTCATTATTTATTTAATATTAATAATTATTCAGGCAAAAGGAGTGACTTCGGATTCACGTCAGATCAGAGAATTGAATTACTCTTATCACGTTTATTCCTTCAAATATGGGTCAATGCTATGCAATGACGGAAAAGCCCTTCGGAAGGAAGTTGCAACTGAGTTTGTTATGTTTAATGCCGTGAGTGTGTGGGGCTAAACTGAAATCCTGATTGAGCGCGTCATCATAGATTCCCCGCAAGGGGTAATTGAGTAAAATCCTGGCGACACAATTTAATAATAATTTTGGTAGCGTGTTTTGGTGGCAAATAGTAGTAATTTGTTTGGTGTAGTGGTTATGCACTTTTTCGGGTGTTTGCAAATTGCAATTGCAATTCTTGTTTGTGCGTATGGTTTGGGGTAGGTGAACTGTATGGTGTCAGACAAACTTACGCATGCCTTTCATTTCATTAATTGTTCATATTTTTTGATAAAATATGGAATAATAGTAATTGTTGACTAATCCTGGTTCTGTGTCGTCATTTGTGCTCGCCTCAATGTCAAATCAATAATGCTGGTTGTTACGAACACATCATTCACGATAAACAAGAATTACACTAGGTTTAAATTACAATTACTTTTCTAACCTCTCAATTATATTTACTTATGTTTGATCACTTATAAAATACCTTTGTTAAATCACATTAGATTCCTATGTTATATATAGCATTGCTCATGTCAAATACTATTAGTATTAATAGTATTTCTAATTGGTGGGTTATTGTTTGAAATAATAGTCGATGATAAAAATAAACGGAAGTACTATTAGTACTAGTTTGGGTCCAAAATAAATAATTGAAGGAAGATGCGGGGGAGCAAGGGTAAGCAAACCACCTCTTGGAAAAAAATAATTAGGGAGGGACCCTTTTATGTTAATGCTAGCTAGCTAGCTGCTTACTCTTACTTTGGAAACTCACTGACGAAAAAAGGAGGACCATCTTAATTTCTCACCAAATCCACACGATGAATCCTAGCTACCTAATAATGCCTTCTTCTTTAGTAATTAATCTCCATCCATTTTTCAAACACACATTTTAATTAATTGGGATTGGAATTGGAATTTCCGGATGATACTTATTGGAGCACAGTATCGACCGAGGAAAATTCATAAGGAATCATTTTGATAAAAGATAGTAAAAATAATACAATGAGCTCTCCTATAGAATCAATAACTACCAAAACTAAAAACTAACTCTAACAGATTACCTCCTAACTAACCAATTGAATCTAACTAATTATTAACTAATCAGTTGGATGACTGCTCTTAACAGTACTTGTTAGAATTATGAGTTATCCTCAATTTTCTTTTAAAATAAATAAAATGGCTCAAGTTCAACTCTCGAATATTTGGTATTTTGTAGGTCGCTAATCCAAAGGAAACAGTTACTACTACAAAGTCAAAAAGAAAAAAGGTGAGTATAAGCTCTCTCTCTCTCTCTCTGTACACACACACACACACACATATTGATGACGATTCTATTCGAGTGAGCATATCTTGATGATGCTTATCATGTTTGCAGACTTTAGCTGAACTAAAAGAGGAGGAGAGTTTGTTGTTGAAAGAAAGGAGAAATTTGAAAAATGTATGATCTACAGTTGCTTTCATATATATATACCTTCAATTTAGAAATATAGTATTTGCTATGATTTGTTTAATAATAAAAAATTGTTTGAATTTCTTAACAGGAACTGGTATCTTTGCGTCTAACTGTTGAAAAAGAGAGAGCCACAAATGAAAGCTTAAAGAAAATGAAGGTGGCTTCTCCTATTCTCTTTTATTGCATAATTTAGATCTAATATAGTGCATTAAAATCTAATATGCCTTAACCTTTTGTAACAGTTTGATTTCGAGTTGCGCCAGAAATCTAATACAGCTATAACCTCTGAGGTGTATGGGAAAATTGTCTATAGTCATCCATCTAATTCACCTGTTAATGCTGCAAATGCTTCTCTGAAAGTACAACAGATTGGTAACCAAGAACCTAAATATGTTCTCCCAGACCTAAACTTGCTTGTCGATGAAGATTTAAGCTCCAATGTGGTGCATTGTATTAGCTAATTAAGGATTAGAGGTCCAATGATATTTTGAATACCAACATCTCCTTGTGGTATGTCTAGTCGTATCAATTTGATTCCTCTGTTGCCATCCGGCCAAATCTCAGTCATTGAATTTGGGTGCTTTTGACATGCGAGTCAGTCTAACAATTTAGGTTTTTCTAATGTAAGTGTAGACACTAAACCATTCACTTTCTCCACCTAGTCAAAACTGAGTGTGGTTTTTATTCATCAAGGTGTTGTGGTTGTCTAGAATTCCCAACACTTCAGCTTTAGTTTTATTTTTTATTCGTTTTCCATTGTGGCAACACTCTAATCTCTTTATTTTAGAAATTCATTCATAAATGTAATTAGGTGTTCTACAAGTAATTAAAGAATTTTGGTTCTTGAGGTTGTCTGTATCTATTATGAGGATACAAACTTTACTCTTTGGTGGAACTCTCAAAATTAATTCAGTAAAATAGAGGTGAGCTTTTGTCTATTATTGGCAGACTTCTGTTATGGATAGTTAGCTTAATGCATCATTCAATGGTTAAATGATTTAAAAATGTAGGTATCCAAAGATTAAGATTGGTTGGATCGACAAAACCATCAAATTGAAAATATCTAGAAATGACATGGAATGTTTATACTAATATCTTTGCAAATTAGAGACTGAAGGGGAAGAAAATGAAGGCAAGAATAGAGAGATAACAGTAAAGTCGTTAAAATCATGAGTTAACACGTATTCTACGAATTTAAGTATCACAATTTCAAAAAAGGTTCAATCAATACGGATATTATAATGAGTAAGAATTGAAAATAGAAGATTGAAGTTTCTCCAAATAAAGATAGATAAAAATGGTAACTAATCTACTTTTTTCAGAACGACATTTGTTCTGCCAGAAAACATTGCCATCTTGGCTCAATCCAGCTACAATTCAAGTGTTATCTAACATGACAAAAATTCACAACTTCATTTTCAAATGTTTGGTAGTTGTTTGTTTCTAAAGAATTAAACACAATACTCTGGCCATAAAATCTGGTTAAGTTTAATATTAATCGATTAGGCTGTAATTCAGAATTAGAATTTGGTTGAGTTTAAGATTAATTGATTAATAAGGTCTAGATAATCGATTAGGAAGTAATTCAGACGTATTAAATGATTAAGTTAAGGAATAATCGATCAATGAGGCTTAGGTAATCGACTAAGTTAAGAATCAGAAAACAACTATAACAGAATGTACAAATTAATACAAAAGCACGATCTTATATATGTGTGATATACAACATGTAGATATACAAACAACATTATGTATAGACAAGATGGAGCCATGAACTTAACAATGTTCATAAAACCCAACAGATTCAGTACATCCAAGACAAATCTTGCCGGAAAGACACAAACTTTGCAGCTCCTTGGACACCTCTTTCAGAAACTTGAGGACAATCTTCAACAGCCAAGAAATCCAACTTGAATGATCCAACAAGTGGCTTTAATCCATCATCTGAGATTCCCAAACACTTGTGTAGCCGTAAAACACACAGTCGGGGAAATTGACTTACAAGCTGTAGCCCCTCATCACTAATCTCTTGGCACCTCACAAGTTCAAGAGATTCGAGATGTTCTGCAGTGCAAAGAGCTTCCATTCCAACATCACTAAAGGAGTATACATGATCAAGGGCAAGAAGCCGAACCGGGCATTTTCGAATTAAGCAATATATTCCACTCAATGTGAATGAGGATGATGAGGGGAACTCCCCATCAGAAAAAGATATTCTCACTGATTCAAGCTTTGAGCAGTTTTGTGCCAAGGCTTTCAGGCTCTCATCTGTTAATCTCAAATTATTATTCACCAAGGAAGAAAGAGAAAAATCAGATGGAACTCTAAACGAAACCGACCGAAGGTTTCTTGATCTTTCAGACAAGCAAATTATGTCAAAGTCCCTTACACCAACACACATATCCAGGTGAATTTTTTCCAAGTTCTTGCACTTGCCCAACACACAAGCAAGCCCTCTACCAGGACTTATGATGCAATTCACCAAACTTAGTTCCAACATATTTTCACAAGGTACATGCTGCTTTTGCCATCTATCTACAGACAATCGGTCATAAACTTTCATATAACGATAATTCGCATCGACTTCAAACTGCAACCTTTTAAGTTTTTGCCAACCATGGCCAAGCTTAATCAAATCACCTTCACCAATGGCCCTACAGTTCTTAATAGAAAGATCCTCAAGTGTTCCAAGTTTCCCAAGGTATTCAAGCCACTCCACACTGCTCACATTGAGGCACCTTATAAGGTGAAGCCTAGAGAGATTCTTGCAACCGACAACGAGCGACAATATTCCACAACCGGTTATTCTCGGAGTAAAATTCAACCTCAACGACGACAGTTTGGAAGACGAAGCCAAGTATCGGAGACCGACATCGGTTATAAAAGTGCAGTAACTTAAGGAGAGATCAAAGAGTAAAGGACAATGATTTGCAAGAATGAAAAGACCCATATCATCCAATTGTTTTCCTAACTTAGACATCCAACCAGAATATGTGATCTCAACTTCTGACAAATTTAGAAACCTAGTACACAGACATGTTAATGCTTCATTTGCAGGATCCATTCCACAGCCAACCTTAAGAGAATGCCTCTGTGCATTATCTAAATAATAAAGCCTTTTACAAGCTAGGGAAACATTGTTTCTGTCACTAGTTTTCTTTATTCTACTCAATATTTCCCATACTAAATGCTCTGGTATATTATCCATCAAATTATTCTACTCTGCAAAAAATTATCAACATAAAATCCTTATCTCAGATTCATACTTTTGACACAAAAATTCAATTTTTTTTAATAATCCAGGTATCTAAGAGCATGAAATATAATTAAGGAATCAATCAGATCTGACAGAAATTTCGAAAAGGGGTGAGTAATGATTAATTTAATTGGAATTGTAAAATTAACAAATTGGGTGATTGAATGGTGAGAGAAATTGAGAATCGGGTGTGGTGTGGTTTAAAATTGGAATTGAGAAACAATATAATTTTAATTTTATAGGGGGATAAATGATGATTAATGAAAGAAGGAAGTGATGAATGAATCAAATCAAATCAAATATCTTACTTGTTCATAGGATGGATCAGAGTGCTACAATGTCTCACCAAGGAACGAAACCGAACCAAACTAAACCAATTTTTTTTTTTTTTGACGTCGATACTTAGCGAAAGTTGCTAATTACACTTTTTTTTCTATAGATAAATTATAAATTAATTAATTATCATCACAAATTTACTGGAGATTTCGAATTCATGGTGTAGAATATAATAATATTAAAATTTATAAGTTGAATTATGATTTAAGAAAATAAATTATAATTTTATTCTCTTATTTTAATTTATTGTAAAAATTGTTTTATTTTAAAGTTAAATTTGTTGGTTCTATCTAATATCACACTTTGATAGTTTTCATTCCTACGCGATTTAATATTCTCATAATCCTAATTTTATTTTACTTTTTAAATTTTTTAACCAAATTAATTATTTTATTTTATCATTTTAATTTTTAATGAACTGAAAATTAATACATACACTTGGATTTAACCCCTAAAAAATTGTAATATGAACTAAAATGTTTTATTTTAAAAGAGCATTGGTGTGGTCTAACTAAAATAAAAGACCAAAAATATAATTAAATTTTGTATTAATTAAGAACATCTTGGACGAGAGGTGTTTTATTTATTTATTATTATTTTTTTGTTAAGCACCACTTCTTATTAGTCATCCTATTGAAGATGAAAAAATATGAGTAGTTAAAGGAAAAGTAGCTATACAAATATTCTCTATTTTTCTTTTAATCCCACTTAATAATTTGTATTAAAATAAATATATAATGTTGAAATGTAATAATAAAGAATTATTAATAAGATTCATTTAATAAATTTTTTTGAATTGCAAAATTAGAGATATTAGATGTCTATTAAGTACTAAAATAATGTTAGTAACACATTTTTTTAACATGTTTTTTTTTTATCTTTTTGTCGGTTAAATTTTATATATATCCTAACAAATTTTAATGAGATTTATGTGAATTTCAATTAATAAAAAATAATTTGTTTGGGTTGTTAATACTCTTAGTACTAATATTAAAAAAATTATAAATGAGTTACATGTAACTTTAGGACCCACTTTAACATTCAATAAAGAGTATCACCATTTGTGAATATTCTAATATAAATAATGACATTTTTTATCGATAAAGTATGTTATTAAATGCTAATTCAATGGATGTATCTATCTAAAATAATAGAACAATATACTACCACAGTTATACTTATATCTTACAAATTTTTAAAATGTCAAATATAGTTTTTTTTTTTATTTTATCAATTTAAATTTTTTTTTTACTTTTCAAAGATTTCCGGTACATAAAAATTTTCTAGTAGTTACTGGTAAACTTTTTTCAAGTTTTCTGATATAGAAGGATCTACCGAAAAACTTTTAAAAGCATAAAATTAACACTATTAGAAATTTTGTGTAGAAGTTTTCTGGTAACTACTAGAGACCTTCCTCAAAAGTTTTCCGGTAACTACTAAAGACTATATAAAAAGATAAAATAAAAAAATGAACTAAAAAAATAAAAGCCTACATAAAAAGATAAAATGAAAAGCTATATAAAAGATTCCTAATTGTAATTCTTTTAGGTCAAAATATTAATTTATGTATGAAAATATTTAATTTATATTATATTTTTGACATGTTTTGTCTCATACCATGTTTGGATGAATACCTTATAATATAAACTCTTTTGTCTAAGTTATTTTTACAACACAAAATAAAATAAAATAAAACTGTTTTTACATAAATTATAAGTTGATTTCGTAAACTATAAGATAATTTATAAAAATTAGTTAAAAATAACTTACACATACCATATGATGTTATGATAAACTCTTTCAAGTATTTAAGCAAATACTTATGTAAATAAATAAATTCAAATAAGTCCATTTAATGGAACTTTTAATCTCAAATATTGATACACGACACGAGTAACATGACATCCTGTTCAACGTTTTGCACCATTCAACAGCCATTGCCTTAAGTTACACACTAGATTCGTCGTCGTCATTCTGTATGCATTGCCTATCTGCAATCCATCAAGTTAATGACATAAATATATTAAGAGATATAGCCCCCTGGATTTCTTTATTGACCATTATTTTAGTCCCTTTCTTGAACCGAATCAAATCAAACATATTTTTTATCGATTTATTTTAAATTTAATGAAAAAAATTGTAAAATCTTAACTAAAGTAACTATATATTTAATTCATATTTCTACCTTTAAAAAAATAGTCAAATAAAGACGTTACACTTGGTAATAATTAATCTAAAGCAATTCATACCTTAGCGATGATAGTAATGGCAAGAGTTGAATTGCCATACGGCAATACGCTTGTGCTGGTGACAAACAAATGAAGATTTTCAAGCATTTCCAATAATTTGAGTTCAATTCCATTTTCCTTCTCACAATTGATATATATGAGTATATCTTTCTCCAACACTTTTGCTTTGACGTCAGGTAGCAATTCACTCGATGTGGTATGTCCAATTGCATGTGAATTTTTTTCCTTATTGAGGATTATCATTGGTTCTTTGTCTCTCTTGTTTTGTTGTTCTAACTCCATCACTTGTTTTTTGAGTTGTTCCACGTAATGGATAGCACCTATAACTATAGAAGTCTTGTTTATCTGTTCAAAAAGGAAATCTATAAAATTTCATTTATAATTGATTTATTAAACTTTGGTTGAACAGTATCTTGTAAGTTCTGAAATATATATTTTGTGATTAATAGATATTAGACATCACATAATCAATATGCTTGAATTATAAATAGTGTAGTCTATACATTATATAGTTGAATGAATTCATAAAAGATGAAACTAAAGGAAGTGGTTTGATTAGAACCAAGCCCTTGCCTAAGTCTCCCAAAATTGGCCCAAATAAAAGGCCTCAAATTATTTTGTTTATGTGTATTAAAACATTTGAAAACAGATCATCAACATTTTTACATGATCCTTTTTAATTATATTCTTCTACTTGCATTTGGAAGTTTCTTGATTTATTATGTTTTATTTTCTAAGCAAAAAGTTACATTAATTTTTTTTTATTGTTTTTAATAAGTAGTCAATATATTTGTAATTGCATTTCTTAAAGAACATTCTTTATTTTAAAAAAGTCTTATATTTAAATTTGCTTTAGACCATCAAGAATGTTGGATCCGCCTTGTGTGTGATATACTTTATGACTAGCTATAAAATAATTAATAAAACTATTATAATCCTAAGTAAAATGGTGGATCTCTTCTCCACTCTTTCTATAAATATGTATTGAGACATGTAAAATATTATCATAATGTATTATTATATATTTGCCTATAAAAGAATGAGAAAGAAGGTGAGAACGATCTAATTCTATATAATTATCATCCAATATTATTTAAGAATGACATCCAATAGCATCACACCAAACTCAAGAAGATAATTTCAAGAGATAAGTGTAATCTTATTTCTTCTTATCATTATATATGATGTTCTAAATTTATACAGCTAGATCAAAAATTCACTATTCATGTCATAATATGTAAATATGTGCAATATAGTCTATTATGTAATATTAGAGCAATTTTATTTATTTCTTACGGGAAATTCATATAGAAACCATTTAATTTAATTTAAATCAATTCACACGGTTGTTGCAATAAGCCTAAATTGTGATCAACTCAATTTAATATGTTAATCACTTAAATTAAAAAAATTAATTTTTTATTATTATTTCAATTATCAAAAAAGTTTCCCGTTGACTCAAATGACAATCATCAACGCAATTTCAATGTGATTAATTACGTCTCAATCAACTTTTTACACTAGTCCATTCACGCATGGTGTTATTAGGGTGGCATATCGATTTCATGATCTTCCGATCTTATCTTGGAATTGGGTAGCTTTTGGTTTATTATAAATACTCCTTCCAATTTTTAATATGTATATATAAAACAAAAATGAAATTAATTAATTTTTGTTGATTAATATTTTTTTTTATATTTAAGGTTGTATCTCTTTTTCTAAAAAAATACTATGTCTCCGAAAAAAATCTGATTACAAATTATATTTATATAATTCATATATCTATTAATTCAATTGTTTAATTTACTAGTAAAATGTTTTAAATTTGTAGATTTCAAATTTGTGTCCCGCCAATATTAAATTAGAGATAAATATAAATTTACTTACAATTTATTTCCAAAGTTCAAAGTTCTAAGACTTTCCCAATTTAGGTTTGTCATCTATTATCAGAATTCTTTTTTATATATATAAAAGTACTTTATAAGATCACTAGTGGGAACAGACTACTAAATTTTGATGTAATCTTTTTAGTTTTACTATTTAATTACACAATTATATTTATATTTTATCATTACTTAATTAAACAAATATATTTTTTTTCAAATATTTATGTCTCAAAATTAAAAAATTATAAGTTTTGATTTAATATTTTTATCCATTTTTACCCTTTATTCGAATATATATATACAATTTGGATTTAACTTATATACCAACAATATAAAAAATAAAAAAGTTCGCATGCATCTAATTCAATCAATTCATATAATTTTTTTTTTGGAAATAATTAACTTTAGAAAAAGAGGTATTATAATATAATTTAATTGAATGTATATATAAAAAATTATAAATTTTGGTGTAAATTTAATCCCTTATAATTTTATCTCTCTATCACTTAATACGGCACTAGTTTCCACATTAATATATAATAATTACAAACTACAAGTATTAATAAGCATCTCTAGTGCAGTTATAAAGGATAGAAATATATTCTATATAATATTTTTTAAATAAACTAATAAATTAACATCTAAATTAGTATTTTTTAAATAAACTAATAAATTAACATCTAAATTAACTTAAGTTTTATTTTAATATCATAATATAATATTACATGGCATCATGTTTAGTTTTATTTTACAGTAATGATTTTAGAAATATCAAAAAATTAATGCATGTCAGTATATAATATTAATAAATTTATAATTTAACATAAAATAAATAATTTAATATTATAATAATAATAATAATAATAATAATAATAAAACTATTTATTTTTAAATAAGTAAACTATGTAGATAGACAAAAGATTTTTTCAATGTCCTATATATCATCTAACTGTTTTAGCCAAGTATGTTTATAAAAAAATCTTGGTTGAAACAATATAAAAAAAAAAAGCCAGGTCTACGCTGAACCTATTGTAGCCTAAATCACGTGTCTATGTGAGTTGCCTAATTTATTCCACCCTAATCGTCAGATTTTCTTCTTAGAGGTTTAGTTTTGTATACTTTGTTATTAGTGCCTCAAGTGAATTCTAGAACTATGTTATAGATAGTGAGAGATGAAGCACCAATATGTTCTAATTTTTCTTTGAATACTTCATTTATATATACACACATAAGCAAACGTAATAAGATATATTATTTATCTAATTAACTAATGTGATCCACACATCTAAATTTTTTAGGTTTGTTGAAGCATTAATTAGTTAAATTACCGGATGAATAATACTCTTAAAAAGAGACATGATAAGAAATGAGTTGAGAGAATAGAAATAAATTAATTTATTTGAAATTACCTTCTTAAAGCCGGGTAGAGTAGCTGAAAGCTGAGTGAATTTATGGGCGAGTTCCTGTCTCCTTTTTCTCTCATCCATATTGTGATATAGAATCTCAACTTTGCTTCTAATCTTCTTTTCTCCTTCTGTAATAATTTCCGAGTTTGCATTCTCAAAAGAGATTATGCATGTTTTAGACTGAGGAACCCTTTTCCCTCGATCACCCATCTCTAAAGATTGCTACCTAACTACTCTTCATCGTCGCACAATATATTAAAATTAATATATATGTATCAAATATTAGCCCATCACTGCTCTACAAGAAATTAAAGTCTAAGAGATTGAGTGATGTAATTATTTTATACAGTAAAACAAAATGTATAAATAAAAAAATAATATTTTTTTTACTAATTTATTTTTATTTAGTATTAATTAATATCATAAATGTATAAAGAAATATATTACATTAAAAATTAAAAAAAAAATATTTATTTTAAAACAGTTTTTTTTATAAATAATCAATTATTATTATTATAAGAGAGAATATTTTATTAATTTTTTCTGCGGATAATATTTTATTAATTTTTTCTGTGGATAATATTTTATTAATTTTTTCTGCGGATAATATTTTAATTTATTAGTTCACAGAACCGCGTGAGGAGAGACATTAATGAATGTAAATAATCTTTACGCTTTCCCACGTGACATTGCTCTGATTAGTATTTAAGAGGAGTGAAACTGTAGATACTCATACCCAACATTTTTCCACAATGATAGATTTTGTTCACACGTGTTTCTTTTCCATTCATGGTAAACAAATGGTCACATGTATGTTTTGTCTTTCTCGTGTACTGCTTTGGTTCTTTCTATATATGACGACAAAAAAAAGCAAAATTGGTTTTGTCTTTTGACTGTTATATTTATCATTCTATAAATGTTTTTACCGGTAACTACCATAATCATTCATATCTACCGTGACATAGATGTAATCAGGATATCTTTTTCAATTCTTCTTATTCATTCATATCAACCACTTGTTTTTAAAACATTAAGAATGTAGAGAATGATGGTGCACCAATTCATCATTATAATAATTTTAGCTTGCAACTCAATCAAATTCTTAATTATCTTATCTTCCGTAAAAAGATAAAGGATTTTCTTATTATCTTCTTCGATAGTGTCTAAAACCCAAAATAACCACGTGCAATAACACAATTTTTCTATATGGTCATTCGTGGGATTTTGAGCATCCATGGAATAGTAAAATAATACTTTGATTAATAACTGAATATCATCCGACTTATATTTTTGTTGAAAACTCAACATTTATTCCTTCATAATCAATATTTTTTCTTTAAATTGATAAAAATCATAATAAGACTATTAAATCTATCTTATGACATATAGATTTCAATGTGTTTGAAGTCGGAGTTTTTAATTGCATATATATTATTCCCATGACTTCCGTAAAAGTGTTAATGACAAATGTTTAATAATTAAACAATTAATTAACCCCCACTCAAAAGCATATAATTAAATAATAATAATTAACTTTAATATTTATGTTTAATACAAGAACTTGCAACGACCAAGGTGTTAGCCAACAAATTGATTAACATATGCGTCATACTCGTATTCCGGTTGGAGCATTAGGGAAAGAAGCTACAAGAATAAGGGGAAAGCTACTAGGTCGAGATTTGAGGATCCATTTCCCATCCTTGTCCAAAATGGGATTCCCATCCATATAAAATCTCATAAGTCATTAAATGGGCTAACAACTGCACATTCTAGATCGACCCATTTTTGGCCCAAATATCTAGATCAAGTGTCGTCTTTTGTCAACATTATTCAAAAATTAATTAACATTTTTAAGAAAGTTTTACCTCATACCCACAATTATACCTATACCCACAATTTTTTTAAAATGTCAAAATTACCCTTTATTTTTTTTATTATTTTATCAAATTAAATTTTACCTTTTTTTTACATTCTACCGGAAAACTTGAAAAAAGTTTTCCGGAAAAGACTCGAACATTTCACACTACCAGAAAATTTTTTGCCAAATTTTCTGATAGTTACTGGAAAACTTGGAAGGAAGTTTTCCGGAAAAGGCGTAAATTTAACACTACCGGAAAACTTTTAGGCAAGTTTTCCGGTAACTACCGGAAAACTTCATGGCAAGTTTTCCAGTAGTGTTAAAGGGTACGTCTTTTTCGGAAAACTTCATCCCAAGTTTTCCGGTAACTACCGGAAACTTTATGGCAAATTTTCCGGTAGTGTAAAATAATACGCCTTTTCCGGAAAACTTGGGAGGAAGTTTTCCGGAAAACTTGCCAAAAAGTTTTCCAGTAGTGTTAAATTTCGCGTCTTTTTCGAAAAAAAAATTTCAAGTTTTTCAGTAGAAGGTAAAAAAAAATATTTAATTTGATAAAATAATAAAAAAAAAAAGTGAAGGATAATTTTGATATTTTAAAAATTTTGTGGAGGTATTGGTATAATTGTAGGAGTATGAAGTAAAACTTTCCATTTTTAGTTATTGTACACATGGTTACGTTTTTTCCGATTAATTTTATTTATATTTGAGTAGAGAGAGTAATTCTCTAAAAAAAAAAACACTTCTCTCAAATTAATTCAGGAGATGGACTTTCAAAAGTTCTTTCACAATTTGTTTGATTTATTTCACACACATAAAAAAGATTAAGATTGTCTGTCGTTCATATCATTTAACTACAGTACAGTTAGATACATCTTAATTGTTCCATCAAAATCAGATAATACAAATTTAAATTTTAAATTTTAAAATAGAGTAAAAAATTGAACTTCAAATTTGTACTATCTAATCTTAATGAAAGGATTTAGATGTATTTTGCAATCTAACTTTAAAAAAGAAAATGATAAATTGATACACTAGTACGGATCAGTTTTGCTGGTTCCCATATTGAAAAGCACTTGACGTATGGGTTTCACCAGATCATTCACAGTCATTTTGTACGCCACATCCATCTGCATGCAGTACATCGTGTTATTGTAATTCAATATTCCAATATAAAAGTTTATCATATAGTATACAATATCATGTTCACCAACTTTTTTTTTGCAATAATTGGTATGTGTTTCAACATACAAAGGGACCACTGGGCAATCAATGATCATTACTGTTTGTTTGTATTACGACACAATTCGCACATGTGAATATTTTTGAAGGAAAAAACTCATTTTCACCGAATTCTTTTTTTAATTAAACCCACCTCCGTTCTTCCCTTTAATAATAACTATAAAATAACTTAAATATCTTGTAATAAAAAATGGTAATTAGTTGGTCACAAAATATAACAAAAATTCTCAAATACGTAGTTCCAATACTTTTAGATACATCAGAAAACATGTTTTCTTACTTCTTTAGATATTTCCTATACTTTTAAAAAAAATTTGGAGAACGTAGAATATTTTATCAAATAATATGGTAATAATAGTCCATTTACCATTGTTCCAAATTAATAAATAAATAAATAAAAATATACATTAAAATATATACAATGCGTACCTGAGCGATAATAGTAATGCCAAGAGTTGAATTCCCAAAAGGCAATATACTGCTGGCAGTGACAAGCAGATGAAGATTTTCAAGCAAGTCCAATATTTTGATCTCAATTCCATTTTGCTTCTCACAGTGGATCTCAATGAGTACCTCATTTTCCAACACTCTTACTTTAACATCAGGGAGCAATTCACAGCAATCCTCAAAATTTGTGTCATTTGAGGTTGTATCTTCATTTGAACAAAAATCAGTCTTATTGAGGATTATTGTTGATTCTGTGTTCATCTTGTTTCGTTCCTCAAGCTCCCTCACACGTTCTTTAAGTAATTTCACATAACTGATTGCTTCGCCAAGTATAGTGGTCTTGTCCGTCTATCAATTTATTTATTTATGCCAAATCATTCAATAAATTAATTACCCTTTTGGTGCTATTAATTAACATTGTTAAAATTAAATTATTATTTACCCAAAATAAAGATGTAAAAATAAAAATTTAGGTATTGAAATTTTTGTTTTTTAAATTTTCATCATACAAAATAAATAAGAGACAAAATTTTATAATTGAAATTTTAGATATATAAAAAAATTCAGTGACTTTTTTTTTAAAAATAATTTATCTACAAGAGTATTTGCAAATTTATATAAAAAGTGACAAAATAAAAGTCAAATTATAGGATATAAAATTCAATTCTAAAGCAAGTTGGGTTGCGGTAAAGTCCATTTGACAACTTTAGTCTAGATATATATATCATAAATACTTTTTTGTCTATATAAAAAATAAAAAATAATACCATAAAATTTACCCAACAATGCAGTAGCAGATTCAAAGTCAAAACTAGAAGACATCAAAAGAAATAAACTACTCCTACATTGTTAGTTTATTTAAATAAAAAATAATGATGACATATTTCAACATTTTTGTCACTGTTTTATTTTAGACACGCTTCTTCACCCATCCTTGTCTATGGCGCACTGTCCAAGTGTTTTCAGTCTGAACGAAATGTGAGTACAAGTAAGGACAAGGATTCCCTACATTTTAATTCTCTTACTATTAGTCATTTTGTTTTTATCTCCATTAATAAAAATTCTTTATCTAATTAATTTTTTATTAATTTATTTTAATTATTAACTTTTTAAAATATACTAAAATTAACATGAAAGTTAGGAGATTCAATTTAAGATAAATAGACAAATACTACGATGTCGATGAACCAAGTTAACAAGTTTAATAAGGAGCGCTACGCCTATAAATAAAATTTTCTTAAATTTTATAATTTAGACAGTGATATAATTGAGTTTTTTTATTATTATATTTCTTTTTTTTTTAAATTAACAAATATACTCTACGTTAAAATTTATATGTCAAAATATTTTAAGTCGCATTAACGTTATACAACTATATTTTTTTATTTCAGTAGGAGTTTGCATACTCGGTCGTATTTCGAAGTGCGACTATCTATAAAAAATTAAGGTATAGATAGTCGTATCTTGAAAATGTGACTCTCGTATTAAAAGAAAAAAATCATATTTCATATAGTTGTAGAGCGGATATGCAACATCTTAAATGTCTAAAAAAATAAAATATTTTGATATATAAATTTTAATATAAAATATATTAATTTATTTTTTTAAAATAAAATATAATAATAAAAAAAATCATATAATTGACGTTGGTCTGTCAAAAATAAAAATAAAATAATTAAATATAAAATACTACAATGAACCCAAGTAGACAATTAATACGGTAGATCAAATTTTATAGGTGGCATTTTGCCTATATATAATTTATTTTCAAACTTAATAATTGTACAATGATATGATTGAAGCTGGTTTGCCCAAAACAAAATAAATGAATTGAATATCGAAGTATCTATATATTTTTTTATTAAACTAATATTTGATCTGAGTTATTAAACTAATATTTTTAAAATCGTGTATAAAATAATTATTAAAAATAAAAAAGAGTAATTATACAAAATTATGATCTATGTAATGAATTAATAGAAAAATATTTAGTATAAGAGAACAATGAAAGAGATAAAAATAAAATAGAATGAATTTATATTAATATTGTAGTAATTAATATTGGATAAAATAATCACCTTTTTCAAGCCAGGTATGGTTGCAGAAAGTGCAATGAACTTCTGTGTAAGTTCCAATCTCCTTTTCCTCTCAGCTATAATGTGATCCAAATACTGAGAATCGCTTCTGCTTTTCTTTCCTCCTTGATTTCCTTTTGATTTTGAATCCAAACTTTTCTTATTTTCTGACAAAGGCGAATTAGGTAATTTTGAACCGCTTCTTCTCTCGATTCGTTTATTTGGTGTTTCTGCTTCTACTGTTGCTGCTGCTGGTATTATTGTGGATTTATCAAAAGAGATTATGAATGTTCTCGGAGTTGTCATCGTTGAACTGTGAACCTTTTTCTCTGATTTATTATTATTGTTGTTTTGTAGTTGCAGAAATTGTAATTGATTTTCACTTTCAGAACATGATTTTGCTGCTCCAGGTTGTTGAAGGAATATGTTTCTCAAGAACTCTTCATCATCATCAATACTATTTTGACACTCCAAATCACACAATTCCTAATTGTAATAATTTATTAAAAAAATTAAAAATTAGGTTTATGAAATTTTGATTGTTAATTTATTTATTTGAGATATAAATATATTTAATCATTATTATTATTATCATCAACATAAATAAATGAAATGAAATGAAATGAAATGGAACATATTATGAGAATGAATTACCAAATGAAGAGGGCAATTTTCCCATGATTGCTCCATGGAGAAAGTAGGGGTTTTCGATAATGTAGATAAGGGTAGAGAGAAGGGAGAAGAAGATCTAGAAGAAGAAGAAGAATGAATGAAGATTGATGATATAACATTAATTACTACGTCCAATTTATATAAATGCATCATCACTGTCAAAATTGACACCTGTTTCTTTTTTTTTCTTTCCAATTATGGAATTGTCATATTTGTGGGGCGTGGGCTCTATCAACATACATATGGTGGGCCCAATATGTGAACCGTATATAATATCATCATTCATGTGGATCACCTCACTCGACCTCCGGTTCAGACCGGCTGTGAATCAATTGAATCAATAACAATAATTAATAGAAGTAAATAATTAAAGATGTGTATCATCGAACACTTTGGATTTATAAAAAAACATTTTTTATTTTTATATCTTTCATTTTGTATGATGACAAAAAAAGGGATTTAATTAATCTTTTAACTTTGATTTCTCTGCCTTTTGGTTATTCGAAGCAGAAAGAAGAGATAGTGTGTAAAAAACATGCAGGAAAAGAGAAGTGATGAAAAATAGGAAGAGAAGTATTATCATTTTTTCTCCATAAAGGTAGAAGATGATTGTAAAAGAAGAGAAGAAGCAAGGTACCAAAATAATTCAGTAATGTTATTTAATAGGTTGACAATAGTTAAGGAAACACACTAATAACATATGTTAGTTTTTTATTAAATGGTCAAAATTTTACTTCCTTATTTTATAAAAATCATGAAAAGAGATAAGTGAAAATAATCAATTAATTTTTGCTATCGTATTAATAATCATTTCGAAAAAAATTGATCCAGTATGATTAAAATATATATACGATAAATAAATTGGAACAGACTACATTTGAATGTAATAAAAACTTTATAATATGAATCAAAACAAAGAATTTAGAGAACCAAAAAGGGTGAAACGGGAAAGTGCGAAAGCATAATAGAAAAATTTGCATATCTTGATTCTTGCCTAGCCCAAAGGCCATGAGTAAGATATACTGAACAAAACATGTGAACGAACACTTTAAACCTTCATTTTGGAAAAGGATATTCCACTTTGTTCACGTTTACACTGCTTCGTTTCCAGAAGTGGAACTAAGGTGGGACAAAGAAGTTGTAAAAGTTGATATGATATTTTCACCATCTTTTTCATAAGTTTTGGCACTTTAAAAGACAATTATTAGAGATTTAACATAACACAGTATAAATTTTGATGTGATGTGTTATTCATTTAACTTTTGGGAAAACAGTAAACTAGTTTTACATTAAAAATTCATCGTTTCTTGGGTGTTTTAAAATTGAAGTTACAAACTAAACTTACATAGAGTAGTATCATGAGTTTTTATAAAATATTAATGTAAAATTATTTTACATTAATAACGTTTTTCCATTAAATTATTTGAATTTAAATTGTGATGAAAATTCTCATGTCTCAATGCTTTATTACCGTTAGGAATATCTTTAAGATTTTGCGTTTTATATATACAAATTATGAATTTGATGTTTTATTGTTCATAAATAATGAATGAAGGATAATAAGTTGATTTATATTGGATGAACTTACAGCAAACAATAGTTAAACTAGTTAATAGTAGATACCCTACTTGACTGAATTTAAAGTGTTTTTGTAAAATTATTGTTGAACTAATTGATAAGTGAATGACATAAAAATATATTTTTAATTAATATTTAATATTTTTTATTAAAATAATAAGGGTAAAAATGAAAAGAAAAAAATGAAACATTAGAAGTTTAAACGTAACTTGAACTAACACGTAAAAAAAAATTATATTTTGATCATAGAATCTTAGACGCTATATGATAGCATTTTTTTGTCTCATCAAATCGATAAATATTGATTATCAAATGTATCTATTATTCAACGTAGAAGTTATACAAAAAGTTCTTTATTGTTTTAATATAACATCAGCTAAACTTAAATATTGTGAAAGAAAATTTAAAGATTAGATTGACATTGAAAAAATACAGATCAATCCAAATTTATAATAGAATTCTAACAAAATTAATTATAAATGTATCTATTAACTCAAACTTGTAGCAGTAACATTTCACACTAGCAACAACATCCATATGTCTAATAGATATTTATATATAAAAATTATTATGTTCGATGCAATCTAGGTTATTTACATGACATTATCTCATTAACGATCATCTAAATAATATAATTTTTTTCATTATCTTCTTCATTGATCCTCTCATTTGTTCCATGAAAAGCTAAATTATATATTATGACTAAAATATGTAACAACATAAACTATCTTGAGTAAAACATTTTTTCAATCTTCTTATGCATGCCATTGGATTTGTGTTTTTTAAGTCCTTTTGGAAGATGCATCTAATCATTAAAACTTTCATTTGTTATGACTTCTATCAAATATCTTACAACAAAAAATATATTAAATTATTTTGAATAAAGTAGTTGGTTTCTATCTTGATTTTCTCCATTAGAACAATAATAAATGTAACGTGACGTGAGAAATGTCAAACAAAAGTATTCTTGAGGACATTATCAGTTAGCATATTTATTTTATGATAAGGTTATTTCATTTTCTTAAATCATAAAATATTCGAAATGGAATAGACTCGTTCATCGCAAAAGCAATATTTCATTACAACGTCATTAGAGCAATCAACTATATTATAATTATCATCTTCATTTTCATTGTTTTCATCCAAAATATTTTGCTTTTATTATTTATGTTCAGCTGTTCATTTTCTAAATTTCCAACTTTAACATCTATTAAATATATAATTGATAATTTTAATATATTTACACATACTAAATAAAAAAATTGGTGCCCAAAAATAAAATAGGTCATGTGTGGCCAGATATTAGATCGAGTTAAGCTTTGCAAGTTTAATTTATTACTTGTCAAAAATACTCATTGTTAAGGTCTAATTTAACGTTTTTCAATGTTAGACAAAACTTAAAAGTATGTTTACTATGAACTTGGACATTACTATTATTTTATAAAAGTCGACATTACTCACAATCTAGATTTCTATAAATAGACGAGCAAGTAATATAACAATGAACTTAACCTCTATTTTAACATCTAATATAAAATTAAAGGTCTCTTTTTTACTTTTATCATTTTTTATTTATTATATGTGAAATGCTGAAATGCAACTATTATTATGGAAAAGAAAGAATAATAACTAACTACTACTTTAGTGAATTTGTTATTCTCAATTTCTTTTTCACGATGTTTATCGAACCTAATTCCATAAATTTTCATTGAGATAATTTAGAAAGGACATTGCATAAATGAAACCGAGATAATTTAGAAAATAATATAAGAAAGTGATATAAATTTAAAAATTGATTGGTGAGATAACATTTGGTCATCCTTCCCACGTTTTTCTTCCAATACCTCTATTGGGTCAGACAACATTTGGTCATCCTAAGTAGCATTATAATTGGTACTCCAATTTCTGTCTTGAAATATAAACATTAAACAATTCAAGTTGAAAACAATATTGGGGAACTCAAATATTTCCTAAAGTATTGAAATAAAAATAATAATTACTCATTCAACCTCCAATTATGTTTTACTAGTACAAACAAAACTATTTTCCAAAAATTGCCGTGTCTGTGGAGTGGGAACAGCATTAGCCAATTAAAAAAAATCCTGCACATGCATTCATTTATATATGCCAAAACAAACCCTACAACTATGGGAAGATATCAGCTACCAAACAGAGGGGGGGGGGTCCTTGTGCACATGAGGAGGTGCAGCTTTTACGGATGAATTAGTAACACTCTATCTCGGTGGAGGGAAGAGTTTTAGATATTCTTTTTTGTTTTTACTGAATCAAGAATTTAAAGAGTTAGATTTATATTTTAATATATATTTAAAATTTTAATAAAATAATATAATAAGTAATCTTATAAAATTTTATGCACATTTTATTTATTTTTAAAAGTACTTTTTAGAAATATTTTATAACTAATTAAGTTTTGAAATGAAAATTTTACGTATGAGTTAAGTTAAAAACAAATACCAATTATGAAAATAAAAGTTGTTTGACGTCTAAAAGGTTAAAAAAGAATCTAGGGACTAAAAACCAACAAAAAAGCTCATTTAATTAAAAAAAGTTATTCTTGAGTGAAAGCATTTTTTACCATGTACGTTATTCTATTTGATAGGGATTAATCTCCACATTATTTGCAGAAATTACTTCAGACCAAAGAATCTAGCCATAGTTTATTCAATAATTAATATTCACGATAATTCTTTGGAAAGTTGAGCATCAAAAGTAAAATGTAATGTACATGTTTTGTCAAAATAAAAAATAAAAAATAAAAAATATGTACATGTTTTTTACTTTTTTACTAAACATATGTACATGTTTTTATTTTTTTACTGAACATATGTACATGTTATATACTCCAAAGTCCAAACTCCAAATATGCATATATCTAAACATTTGTTTAGTGTGACGACTCAGAATAGAAATTGACATGAGTTCACTTGAATATGTTAAAAAGAAATCTTCAACCATTTCATTGTTATAGATCCCTAAAACATCAATATAACAACTAGAAAATAACCAAGCCCCAACTACACTAAGATACCCAAATTCAAATCTTAATTGAACTTTTTTTTTTTTTCTGTCCATATTCATCCTTTACCATTCCAAATAAGAACTAAAATTCTTTTGATACACTAGCATGAATCACACGATGTTGTATTTCATAGAACTCCATAAGATCTTGTCTCAACTTTTTCACCAATTCTTCCCCAGTTATTTTGTATTCTTCACCCATCTGCTAAATAAATTTAATCACATTAATTATTAACATTTGACTATTTAAAAAAAAAATTAGAATAATTGAAAGACATAAAATTAGTTGTTTTACCTTAGCAATGATGGCAATGTTGAGGGTATTTTTACCAAATGGAAGTACACTGCTACTTGAAATAGAAAGGTGCATATTTTGAAGTATGGCAAATAGTTTGAACAAAATGCCTTTACATTTCTCACATTGGATTCTAATAAGTAGTAGCTCCTTTTCTGACTCTATGCATATGGCTTCGATTTGAGGGAGCACTTGATTATTATTAGTTGGTGGATGAGATTGAGATTTGGTAAAACAGATTATGGAGTTGGTACATTTTTTCCTCTTACTCTTATTATTACTCTGTTGCTCCAGAATTGCTATGCGTCCTTTAAGTTGTTTCACATAATTAATAGCTTCACCAAGTACAGTGGCCTTGTCTATCTATACAAGTTTATATATAAAAAACAATATTACAATAAATACTAACATAAGGAGGTCCCCAATAGCTAATTTTATGTATATTTGATATTACATGTTTGAACCATGGAGAGTCATTTGTTGTAAATATAATAATATTTGAGTATGAAAAGTCAATAATTAAAAATATTGACAAAAATAATAATAATAAATGTTCTTTTGGGTATGAAATTCATAGTCGCT
This sequence comes from Cicer cuneatum, assembly GCA_037974295.1. Taxonomy (NCBI): domain Eukaryota; kingdom Viridiplantae; phylum Streptophyta; class Magnoliopsida; order Fabales; family Fabaceae; genus Cicer; species Cicer cuneatum. The sequence continues at coordinate 68,839,062 of JBBPBO010001984.1, read as the reverse complement.
AGAGGTGCGAAGCTCCTAAGCAATAATTTTGTAATTTAAACAATATTATTCAAATATATATTGTCCACCGTATATACTAATTTTTAATCAAAGTAGAAAATATTGTTTGACAATCGAAAACATAGATACAATTAATCTCGGATTGTTTATTAGTAACTTTATTATTTTGGAAATTAATAAAATAGAAATAAAGATAATTAAATTAAATGATATTGATAATAGAAAAAGTGATATTAATGATTATAAATATTTATATAGTCAATTAGTTAAATAACTAATCAACTTAATTAATTAACTAATTAAAATATCTAACATTCTACTTCAAGTTAAAATGTGTTTATTACACTTTTTGCTTTAAAAAGTGTTAAAAAGAATATGAAATATCGAAATATATCGATTGTGTATATATGTTATCCTTAATGTTCATTCTTTGATGAATTTTTTTTTATTATCGTCATCGTGATAAGATAATTTTAAATTGGAATTTGAGAGAGAAATAGAATAAAATGAAGAAAATTGTTCAAGTTATATTTGAATGGTTATTTTTTTGGTGAGAGAAGAATGAAAATTGATTAGTTTTGAATACAGGAAGGAAGAAAAAAAAATTTAAAAATTAAATGAAAAAAAAAGAAAAATCAATTAAATTTTTATTAAAAATTTCCAAGAAAATAACAGAATAATTAATTCTCTAATATTATATTACATTTCTTAATATAAGTTATTAATAAGAGATAAATAAAAATAAGTAAATTATATTATATTAATAATATAGAGAGTTAATTATAACAAAATTTTCAAATATTTATATAATTAATTACATAAACAATTAACTAAAATAAAATAAATAATTAGTGTAATTAACTGACAGCTTAATTAACTAATCAAGTAAAATATTTAATAAAGTTATTGTGAACTAAATGGTAACAGAAAAATTCAGAGTATTAATGCTGATGAATATGTGAAACGCAACTTAAGAAGAAGAAGAAGAAGTGAGTGACCTTTTTCAAGTTAGGTATAATAGACGAAAGTGCTACGAATCTCTCTGCCATTTCGTGTCTCCTTTTTCTCTCGGACATTATGTGATCTTGTATCTCCGAACAACTTCGTACCCTCTTTGTTCCTTGTGTAATACGAGGTTTAGAATTAGAAGACGAATTCATTTGGCATTCGTTGAATTTTAAGGAGCTATTATCACCGTTCATATCCTATAAACATGATCAGATAGAATTAATATTCTCATATACATACTCTTACAAAAATAATAATATTTAACATTTTAAATAATAAAATGATGACATGTTAATAATTACCCCAATTCTCTCACCAATCCTCCATATTAGCTAGAGACTGAACTCGATCAAAAGATTGTAAGATTTTTTTGTTTGTTTTTGTGTGTGAAGAAGGGGTGATGAAGCTTGAAGACACAACGGGAAACGAAAAGATATAACGAGGGTCAGGGTACATTTTTTTTTCATTATCATTGAAATGAAAATGGAAGAAAGAAAAAGTACTAAATATTTTTTTTTTAATAAAAAAATGAGAAAACGAAAATACTAAATATAAATTTATTTTGAAATCATTATTTATTAATTTTGTTAGGGAGGAGAGCTGAAACCATTGTCATTCCAATTCATATTATCTTATGACTCCAAGTACTAAATATGTTTGATTTTGGCTTTGTTTACAATAAAACATTTTCTTAATTAATTTTCACTTCTTCAAAATTAAAGTCTTTTTTTTTACAATTATATAATGATTATTGCTAACGAATCAAAAAAAAAAAATATCGAGTAATCATCTTAGGTGACACCTAATAATAATTCTAAGTACAAGAAACAATAAAGCCAAAAATATTATAAGCATCAAAACCAAAAATTGCTATTCTACATGGATCACAAGTCATACTTTCAACTTCTGAAAGGATTAAAGTAAAAGAAACATTTTGTGTGAACTAAAATAAAAATTCGCTAAACTTATAATTACAAAAAAAAAAAAAAAAGCACATACAGTCTTTTGTTTTAACTTTTATATATATAGGATTAGATCGTTTCAATTGATTTAAATTAAGAGTTTAAGAAGGGAAGGAGTTATAGAATTAGAGTTTGATTTTTAACGAATATATAAAAATATTAATTTAACTAACATTTGTCTATAGTATATATATATATATATATATTTTTTTTTTTTAAATTATTGAAAGTATAATATTTCTTTTACATTTTTAGTTTTGTATTTTATAAAAATGACAAGATTTTAGTCTTTTTCGTATACCCAAAGTCATATATTCTTTGAAAGATTATGTAGATATCAGTATAGCCCAACATTTATAGGGTATGGATGAATTTGAGTCCAGTTTGGTTAAACCGTTCAAAATTAAATCTGCAATTTCCAAATATAATTCCGATCAATTTAGGTTAGTACAAAATAAGAGTTTGCGGGTGGGTTAGAACTATATATATTATACATAATAGAACTATTTATATATAATAATATATTATTTTTTTCAAGCAATTTTATTGTAGTTTAATTTTATTTAATATATATATATGTATGATTAAAATAATTAAAATCCCCCATTTGATAGACTTTTGGATCCGTCCGTAATAGCAGCTTCGGTCAAATTCTTAAAGCTTTAAGCATTCTTTATCATCCATGTCAAACTATTAATATTAAAGAAAGTTATACGACTACTATTTGGTTTTGTACGTAGTTGTTTTAGCATTTCTCTTGACATAAATTACGCAATGTATGATAAATTTTATGCTGCTATTTTTTACGTGGAGGTTGTTTATTTATACCCTTTATATAATTGGGGGAATCTTTGGCTTGAATGTAACTCTAAATTAATGTTGGATGCCTTTAGCTCCGACTTTAAGGTCCTCGGAGCTTGATAGATAGAAAAATAGAGTATTTCACATCTTCAAGAAAGGTAATGTTTGTGCTCATAAATTGCAGCTTTCAGTCATAATCATTCTAGCTCGCATTGCTGGTCTAATGTTCCCAACTTCACTATAGGAGACTTAAATAAGATTTTGGTTTCCATTAGACTTGTGGATTTGTTTTTTTAGTGATATTATTGCACCGCACTTTTCTTTTTTTCATTAGGTCTTATCTCACTCAATTCATGGTAAATTTTTAACTATTAAAATTCTTCATAATTCTTTTGATTTTTTCTTTCGATTTTGATATAATGACTCTAAGTTGTACTCCTCTTTTATTTTATTTAATCACTAATACAAAATTGTGCTTTTAATACAGTGAGTTAAATGAGTTATGTGTCACCCGACTTAATGAATGAGGTTGATGTTTAATCTTAACATGTTTAAGTCAGTTGAATGGGTAAAACGAAGTAACAAAATGATGCGATGACAATTTTGTAAATGTGTGAAACGTGTTTATTGCGGTTTTATGACTTGAGTTAGGCTGTGGAAAATAAAATAAAAATTAATATATTTCATCTTCCTCTAATTAACATGAGTTTTATCTTCAGGTACCTCTAACTTTGACATGTTCATTTAACCTCAATGCGTTTGTCTAACCTCCACATCACGTTCCACTTAACTTGGGTTCCTGGCATTCCCCATTCATCTAACCTCGAAATCGCGTTCCTCTAACCTGGATTCCTAACATTCCTCTAAGCTTGACATTGCAACCCCAAACTCTCAATGTCGCCGCTGTCGTTCTATCGTCACCACTTTATTGGTTTGTGAAGACAAAATTGATTTTCAACTTATTGCTATTCTTTAATCTGAAACTAATTAATTGGACATGTAATGTGTGTTTTTATTTAATTGTTCCTAATGTTTGTTCATCTGTGTAACTGAATTTTGGTGTTTCCTGTGTTGATATTTCGAATTTTATGTTGTTACATTGTTTGAAATAATAATAATAATAATAATAATAATAATAATAATAAGAGACCGATTGAACCCTTTGAGATAAATATGGAAGAATATGTGGTTCTAATTATAATAAAAATTATATGCTCTGTGTGGGTGCATATTAAAACAAACTATGTAGTAAAGAAATTATAGCATTGTAATTTGCATAAATACTATTTACTAATACATTGTTTTTTCATACAATTAACTAATTTAATGGAATATTAGTCCTATTGTTTTGGATGAAAATCAAGTTAGTTATTTTTTTCTTTCAATTTTTGGGATTTTGGAGAAATCTGAAATATGTTTACGATTCTATAACGATAATGTTATTTGTTTGTGAAAATTTATTTTGAAATAGGATGACTAGATGATGCTATTGTCATAGTTAAGTGTTCACCATATTTTGAGGTGATATATAATATATATATTATTTATTAGCAATTTAATTATTACTATAACTAAACATACATTATTTCTTCATTTAAATTATTTGGCATCTGACTAAATTTACGTGTTTACGGAAATTTATTTATTTTCTTATGCATTTTATAGACGATAACAAAGAATAGACTTAACTGCAGTTTTGATCTCTCTATTATTACTAATTTATGGAATTGGTTCATCTATTTTAAAAGTCGACAATTTTGGTATTTCCTTTGGACTTTTGAACTAAAAAAATGACGATTTGACATATTTTTAATGACGTGACATACAATTTTATGATATAGAACTATCTAGATGTATTAATTTTCATATATTATTTATTAAATTAAAAATATAAAAAAAATTGAAGTTAAAAGCTAAATTTTTACTGCGTTTTATCTAAATTTCATGGGTGTTAATTATCCTACATCATCGTATCATATATTACGTTATTAAAAATATCATACGTCATCATTTTGTTAGTTAAAAAATTAGAGGGAGAGATAAAAAACATCTAACTTTTAAAACACAATGACCAATTCTTTAAATCAGTAAAAATTGGAAGACTAAAATGTAATTAAGCTTAAAAAACAATTAGATTTTCTTCTATTTTAGCTTAACTCTATATATTGATGTTTTTAGAATATGAAATTGGTCTATGCATTTGTTTGATTATGTTATTTTCAAGCGCATTGCAAACTTTTATATATATGTGATGACAAAAAAGAGAAAGATGAAAAATTATAATTTACAAGAGTAATAACTTTTTCATCATTAGAAAATAGTGTACGCTGATTTTAGTGACTTTCTTGTCATTTTTAATTGACTTAAAAAATATTTCTACACTAATGAATCTTATTTTAAAAGTGTTACGTATAGACTGTGGAATTAAAGTGTCAATATATTTTTATTATCGTGCAATTCTTTTTGTACTCCTATTTTTTTACTAAAAAATCATATTAAATCTTGTAAGTTGAAAGTGGGGGAAAACAGGCAAATAAAAGTTTTGAGTTTTGAGAGCAACATGGCAGTAGCCAGTAGGTATGAAAGTGATAGATAGTACAGTTGACATGTGAAAAAAGCATTGATGGATGGCTAATGCTGCATATTACCAAGCACAAGTACTTACAGGCACACCTGCCCAATTTCTTTGGGACAACAAACCTCTCAATTAATGTGATTGCACTCTAATTTCAATCACACGAATTATAGTTGGAATAGACTGACTATAAACTTTGCAAGCTATAGATCTTTTCTAGAAGCTATCTTTGTATAATCACAATATGAAATGCATATTTCTTTTATATATTTAAAAGGGACATTTTTTTAAACATTATTAAAAAAATAAAATTATTATTATTATTAATAAAAAAGTGTCTCTTATATAAATGTGTTTAGACACTGTATATTTGTTTTGTAGTAATGCAAGACTTGCTCATTTTCTACTATTAAAATATTATGTTTGAATATCACTTAATATATATTTGAATAAAAATAAATATCTTTTTTAATTATAAAATATATAAACTCTTTTTGATTGGTCCAAAATATTTTTATCTGACATTAAACTTTATAAAAAATCTATTAAATTTAAAAGACCGACTAATATATATGTAATTAATATATATATATGTATATTATAAAATAAAATATTTATCATATTTTATAACGATTTATATTTATCTAATAAAAGACCTTTTATTAAAAATTTGAATCTTAATTTTTTATTCCAACTTTCCGTTAATTATACCTATTATTTTTTTTTCAAAATTATTGTACTATAAATTAAAAGTTTGTATTTTATTTTTTTATTTTATTTGTGATTATTGTTCATATATATCAAATTTGTTGAAAAAATAAATGTTATAATTATACAACATCAATAAATTTTTTATTATCTAAGTCAGATTAGATTTTTAAAATTAAAAATTTGATATTTAAAATAAAGATTTTGACGGATCATTTAATCTTTTTCTACTAAAAAAATCATTTATTAGCCATTGTCTTATCTTATCTAAAAAATAAATATGGTACGGTCATCTACAGATGTGTAAGCAACTATTAATGTTTTAAAGATTAGCCGTTGTCTTACCTTATCTCAAAATAAATTTTGGTGTCAAATACGTTTTCAATTTAAACAGAGTTAGCCTGGCCAAAAGATATACTAAGTTTTTCGACATAAATATAATATTTTATTAATAAAAAATAAGACATTATTATTAAGTGAAAATAAATGAAATCGATCGACAGAAACCTATTAATCTACACCAGACTCATCATATCAGACTTTCTTTTATCTACAAATCAAGTCAAATTAAAAAAAAATCTATTTACTTAAAAATATTACACTAATTAAGATAACTGAACCAATATTTTTATCTATTAAGCCAACTTATTTAATTAAATATAAATAAAATTTTATTAATTTTTCATATTTATTATTAAAATTAATTTTTGGTTTTAAATTTATCATTTAACTTACTTTAAAATAAATATATCTAATATAAATCACTTTTAACTTTTTAAGTGATTTTTAATAAAATTTTAGACAGCATAATCCTTGGTATGGTTACAAATTGGCCTTAATTCGGCCAAACTGTTGTAGAGTAACGGTGCTGCAGCAGCAGAACGCAATTGTATCTTCTTTTTTTGAATAATTTTTGAAATAATTTTTCTCTTAACCTTCTAATTTTGTAGGATAATCAACATTTAACCTAAATAATTTAGTGTAGATGCTTCTAGCACCTTAATTAAAGAGTATTCCTGGTTACACAGTTTCTGTAGTTGCATATATGAAGTTAAATTAATGAGGCATGTGTTACAGAACAATGAGAAGAACAGATCTAATTAAACAATGGAAAATGATCAAATTAATACTAATTTTAGTTTCTAAATATGTCACGCGGTGTGATACTGATTTTTAAGAGAAAATAAAATATGTTAAAATCATTGAAATATATTTTCATTAGTCATTGCAGTTTTAAATTTGAACTAATTTTCTATTTTTCGTTAATTTTAATGAAGTGTCATGTTTTTTGCCTTATTTGACATGATAGAACAAAATGACATTGAATTCAAACATATTCATTTTCTCATTTCTTGTTCGTGAATTTAAAAATTGTTGAAGTTCCACATTGATAAACTCTCATTTTGAATAGTTTTAATCACTATATGTGTGAATTCAAAATTTTGTTGAAGTCCCACATTGGTTAGAAAACATATGTGGGTTTGCTTCCATCTATATAAAGAATGTCAATTTATTGTGAAAAGCACACCAAAGTTGGATGCAGTTCCCAACTTTTTCTTTTCTCCCTTTTATATTCTGCTCGGCTAATTTACGAGCCACTTCTCCCATTTTTTTTGTCCTTTCGATTTTTAGAGCGGTTGTTATGCCGCAGTCCCTTCGATTTTTAGAGTGGTTGTTGTACTGCAGTCCCTTCGATTTTTAGAGCGGTTGTTATACCGTAGTTCCTTCGATTTTTAGAGCGGTTGTTATATTGTAGTCCCTTCGATATTTTAAAGCGGTTGTTATACCGTAGTCCTTTCGATATTTTAGAACGGTTGTTATACCGTAGTTCCGTCGAGTTTTGAGTGGTCCTAATACCACTATCCTTTTAGATCGATTTTATACTGTTGTCCCGTCGATTTTTGAGTGATCACAATATCACTATCTTTTAAAGTGTTTTTATGTTGCATGATGCAATTCTGTGTAGTCATTTTGAGTTATGAGTGGTTATAGTACCATATTGCGAGGCTTTAATCGCCTTATTAAGAGTGACTTTAACCGTCATATTGAGAGTGACTTTAATAGCCATATTGAGAGTGTAATTCTAGAACGGTTTTCTACGGTGCAATGGAACTCCGATACAGTGAATCTGAGTTGTTTTATCCTGTGGACGTCGTGGTTGATAGTCTGCCTTGCACAATTTGGGCGGTGCCGCGAAACGTCTTAAAGAGAGCGACCTAATCCGCGACTCAACCCAGTAATATATTCGGTGGCACAAATTGTGATTTTTAAACAGTTTTTTCAAACTCGAAAACAACAATTTTAAGACGTTTTTTCTGCCATGTCAACCGAAGATATTACTGGATATGTTTCTTTGAGGCAAACAGAAACGGATAAGAAAGCTGGAGAATTAACCTATGAGAGGGTAATTATTACCTATATAAGAATAATTATATTCTTAATACACTTGCTGGTAATCTGTATGAATACTACAGTTCCAGCAATAGTGCTAGACACGTATGAGATGCTATTAAAAATGGGAAGTTGGAGCTAAAAAAATATGTTGTAGCTTGAAATGCTATAAAGAAGAAATATGATACCGAGGAACTTCGAGCTAAAAAGTGTGTTGTAGCCGTTGAAAAATTCGTGGAGAAATTCAGAAGATAGCTCAGGAGATCATCTTAAGGTATGACTTTAGATGAATTTCAAATTGATTGTTATTATCAACAAAATGCCTCTGTTTGGAAGGATTTCAAAAATTCTTAAAACAAATGAATTTTCTCTAAAAAGTATGATAACCTGTCTTTAAAAAAAAATGTTGTTTATTATTTTTCTGAATTAGGTAGAGTTTACTTATATCCAAAGGCATGTTTAAATTTAATTGTTGAAATTAAGAATGTCTCATTCTGTTTACATGTTATGTGATTTTAATATTTGACATGCTAAACTTTGTCATGTGAACACATGTTATTTCAAACTTAAGTAACTCAGGTTTAATACCAATGTTATCTTTAAATGATTTTGAAAAAAATGTGATTTTTGTAGTCAAGTTAAAATAACAAAGAGTTCACATAAATTTGTAGTTAGAGAATCTGAGTCTTTAGATTTATTACACTCTGATATATGTGAACTTGATGAGACGTTAATAAGAAATGAAAATTGTTATTTTATCACTTTTGTTGACTATACTTTTGTATATCTAATGAAAAATAAAAGTGAAGCGCTTGACATGTTTAGAATCTTTGTAATTGAAATTGAAAATCAATTTAGTAGAAAGATTAATAGATTTTGTAGTATAGAGGAATAGAGTATGATTCTAGTTTATTTAATGAGTTTTATAAAACTCAAGAAATCATACATGAAACCACAACACCTTATACACCTGAAATGAATGGTAAAGCTGAAAGAAAGAATAGGACTCTAACTGAACTTGTTGTTGCTATTATGCTTAACTTTGGTGCTGTATCTTATTAGTGGGGGGAAATTATTTTGACTGTTTGCTATGTGTTGAATAGAGTTCCAAAATCTAAAAGCAAAACATCTCCTTATGAGATAATAAAGAAAAGACAATCAAACTTGTCTTATCTTTGAACATGAGGTTGACTGGCTTATGTCAGAATCTCCGATCCCAAGAGAATTAAACTCGCCAGTAGAACCTATGAATATGTATTCATTGGGTATGCAGTAAACAGTAAAGCATATAGGTTTTATGACCTAAATGCGAAAGTGACCATAGAGTCAAATGATGTTGACTTCTATGAAAATAAATTCCCTTTCAAATCGAGAAATAGCGGGGGTAGCAAACCTAGTCATACTCCCGTGACAGGAAGTGCTGAAAGCAACATACAAGGTGAATTGGAAACTCGAAGGAGTATAATTTAGAAGGAGTAAGAGAGTCAGAGTTGCTAAAAATTATGGACCAGAATATATGGCGTATAATTTAGAAGAGGATCCTACAAATCTCAAAGAAGCCTTGTCATCTTTGGATGCAGATCTTTGGCAAGAAGCTATAAACGATGAAATGGATTCCCTAGAATCTAACAAGACCTGGCATATAGTAGACTTGCCTCCTGGTTGTTTTGTAATTCATGGACAATAAAACAAGGTCTGTAAGTTAGATAAATCTTTTGTATGGTCTTAAACAAGCTCCTAAGCAATGACATGAAAAATTTGACAATTTGATTATATCGAATGAGTTTAAAGTGAATGAAAGTGACAAATGTATTTATTACAAATTTGAAAATGACATTTGCACTATCATATGTCTCTATGTAGATGACTTACTCATATCTGGTTCAAACATCCATGTCGTAAATACTGTGAAATCATTGTTAAGTAACAACTTTGATATGAAAGACCTCGGAAAAGCGGATGTAATCTTAGGAATCAAGATTACTACGTCAGAAAAGGGGATTTCTTTAGATCAGTCTCATTATATTGAAAAGATCCTAAAGATATATAAATACTTTTTCTGTAAACCTGCTTGCACACCATATGATCCAAGTATGAAACTTTTTAAGAACACTGGTGAAGGTGTTAGACAAACTGAATATGCGAGCATCATTGGCAGCCTTAGGTATGCCACTGATTGTACTAGACCCGGCATTGCCTATGTCGTGGGACTGTTGTGCAGGTTTACTAGTAGACCTAGTACAGAGCATTGGCACGCTATCGAAAAAGTCATGAGATACCTTAAAAGGACCATGAATCTATGATTACATTATTAAAGATTTCCTGTCGTTCTTAAAGGATACAGTGATGCTGATTGGAACACCTTATCAAATGACTCCAAAGCAACCAGTGGCTATATTTTTAATATAGCGGGTGGTGCTGTATCTTGGAAATCGAAGAAACAGACTATACTGGCTCAGTCCATTATGGAGTCCGAAATGATAGCACTAGCTACTGCTAGTGAAGAAGCGAGTTGGTTGAGATGATTGCTAGCTAAGATCCCTTTGTGGGAAAAACCTATGCCAGCTGTGTTGATCCACTGCGATAGTACCGCGGCTATTGCAAAGATTGAGAATCGTTATTACAACGGTAAGAGACGACAAATACGTCGTAAGCACAACACAGTTAGAGAATTACTAACTAAAGGAGCTGTAATAGTGGATCGTGTACGCACTGATGATAATTTAGCAGATCCTTTGACGAAAGGATTGGCTAGAGAGAAAGTCATAAATACATCCAAAAGGATGGGACTATTGCCTATAGATAAATGAGTCACTTATGATGGGAACCCGACCTAAAAGACTGGAGATCCCAAGTATTAGGTTCAATGAGTAATAACAAGTCATAGTGATATGAGATGAACATGTTATTATATTTAATAGAAGCATGATTCCTGAAGCGATGAAAGGCTGAGATAATAGAAACTCTTAATGAGATCTATCCTCTACGTGGAGGGAGTACTTAGCTACATGAGTACTCTTGATAGACTCACCTATGTGAATGTGGAAATGAGGCCATTTCCTATGGTATTACGGGGCAAAAATTCCTAGAGCGTTCACTATACTGGGATAGACGTGCAGGGCCATAAATGCACGGGCTTTTTAGAATACACCCAATGAAAAGGTTGTGTGTGGGTTTGATGTCCGAGATAGAGTTCAAGACTATGAGTCACTCTTGTTAAATCAGAATCTTACTCGCTATGTAAAGGTTCAAGTCATAGACACCTTTGCTTATGCACAATCTTATAGAAGCGTTTGACGCTATTTTAGAAACATTTTTTTAATTCAAGTGGGGGATTGTTGGATCAAATGTGTGAATTTAAAAATTGTTCAAGTCCCACATTGGTAAACTCTCATTTTGAATAGTTTTAATCACTATATAAATATTCTCAAAATTTTGTTGAAGTCCCACATTGGTTAGAAAACATATGTGGGTTTGCTTCCATCACTATATAAAGAGTGTCAATTTATTGTGAAAAGCACACCAAAGTTGGATGCAGTTCCCAACTTTTTCTTTTCTCCCTCTTATATTCTGCTCGGCTAATTTACGAGCCACTTCAGTCATTTCTTTCTGTCCCTTCGATTTTTAGAGCGGTTGTTATACCGTAGTTCCTTCGATTTTTAGAGCGGTTGTTATATTGTAGTCCCTTCGATATTTTAAAGCGGTTGTTATACCGTAGTCCCTTCGATATTTTAGAACGGTTGTTATACCATAGTTCCGTCGAGTTTTGAGTGGTCCTAATACCACTATCCTTTTAGATCGGTTTTATACCGTTGTCCCGTCGATTTTTGAATGATCACAATATCACTATCTTTTTAAAGTGTTTTTATGTTGCATGATGCAATCCTGTGTAGTCATTTTGAGTTATGAGTGGTTATAGTACCATATTGCGAGACTTTAATCGCCTTATTAAAAGTGACTTTAACCGTCATATTGAGAGTGGCTTTAATAGCCATATTGATGTGTAATTGTATCGGCAAAAATTTTATTTCTTTGTATGAAGAAGGGGAACCACCTTCTTATATTTCTACATCTCGGATCCGACTTCTATCATTGATACTAATAGGAAATGAATCATCATGGCAAAGAAAAGTTTGATTGAGAGGGAGAAGAAGAGGCAAAAATTGGAACAAAAATATCATTTGATTCGGAGATCTCCAAAAAAACAAATAAGCAAAGCTCAGTCGTTAAGTGAGAAATGGGAACTTCATGGAAAGTTACAATCACTACCGCGTAATAGTGCACCTACGCGTCTTCGTCGACGTTGTTTTTCAACCGGAAGACCGAGAGGTAATTATCGAGACTTTGGATTATCTGGACACATACTTCGTGAAATGATTCACGAAGGTTTGTTGCCTGGTGCAACAAGATCAAGTTGGTAAGAATTAAAAATAATCTTCCTTTTTTATTGATTTTTATGATCAGCGATATATAGGACGGTCCCTTTACCATTCTGTATAAATGGTTTATTCTATTTGTATAACGGTTTTCTACGGTGTAGTGGAATTCCGATACAGTGAATCTATGCTGTTTTATCCTGCGGACGTCGTGGTTGATAGTCTGCCTTGCACAATTTGGGCGGTGCCGCGAAACGTCTTAAAGAGAGCGATCTAGTCCGCGACTCAACCCAGTAATATATTTGGTGACACAAATTGTGATTTTTAAACAGTTTTTTCAAACTCAAAAACAACAATTCTTTTTCAAATATTCTTTTTCAAATTAAAAGAACCTCAACTCTAATTTAATTACTTAAGATCAAATTTGTAAAAGATCTAAAGATGTTAAGGTCTTCTTACTCTTCAACATAATTTTTTATCATAATGAAATGAAAGATATATCTCCACAGAGAATGTAGCAATTCCAAAGTTACCTGCAAATACATGTTTCCTTCATCAGATATGCTAATGTAGTTTTAGGAAGAAGTTTTCATGCTTAGGTTGGTAATATAAAATGAAACCTTTCTAAACAACACTAGAGAAACATAATTAAACGTTAATGTAGTGATAGAACATTTTATCCAAATTTCAATTTATCTTTGTATACAGCATATTGGATCTAAGGGAGAAATATAAAAAAGGAATTAGATGAAGAAAAATTTGAGATTTGTTGCTGCTGAAGCACTATGTCCAATCGATTGTCGTTTTCGGTTTAGTTTTCACTAACTCATGTTAACACTGTGTTTCACTAATCTATGGCTAATTTTTTTTGTAATTTACACCCCTCCTGCCTATTCTTGTCCCAATATAGTCAAACAATGAGAGAAATAAGTGGTAAGGCTCTTTAAATTTGAAAGAAATTGAGAAGATTTATATATTTCAATGAAATGTCATTTTAGTCTTGTTATTGGGGATATAGTAATGTAGGTGAAGATATGTAAATTGTCATGCTACATAAGCATCTGAAGAGCAAAATCTATACGAGAGCTCATTAAAACTAACGGAAAATAGAAAATTAGTTGACGACAAATACTGTAATGACTAACAGAAACATGCTTCAAGGAATATAAACGAGAGTTTACTCTATAGTTCATCTTGGGTCTTGTTCTACAGTTTGGATTGAACTTTGGGTTTAAAGGTTCAGTATCAAATAAGCATATCCAACCTCTCTTCTAAAAAGTCCCTAGTCTTCTCCAGGATCTGAAAAAAAAAATGTTTGACGTCCTCCACTAACTTATAAAACCACCACGTGATTAATTACGTGTTATAAAATATTCGTTCCTAGAATCCTACGAAATGGATCATGATGTCACGGAATGTTTGGGCCACACCAACACAGTTGATGAAGAGTTCTTCAAGATATCAATGCAGCAGCAACCACAATTGCCCTTAATGTTAATACTACCACCGTTGTTAATTCATTATTTGGCCAAAAGAACAACAACTCATCCATCATTGTCTTTCATTTAACTCAGCATGCTGCAGAAAAACCATCCTCGTCACTAACAGTTATATATTGTCTTTTGACAAATCCACTGCATTGTTACCACCAACTGATCAACAGTGATCTTTTGAAAGAGACATCCCAACCCCAATTGGGAAACCACATCACAGATTCTTTTCCTTTGTCATCACCAGCACCTTCGATTAAAGTCATTTCTAATCTGGACGAGGAACATAAATTAAAAAGATTGAGAATGATTTGTTTAAGATTTAAAAAGTAATTTGATATTTATTATTTTTACAAAACTTTTGATGACGTGAGAATAAGGAATAAAAATAAATTATAGCACACGATGGGGTGTACAAAGCATCATCGTTGTGCAGAGGAACCTGCATGGGTCATGTAACGCCATGTTGGCTTGATGTTCCAAGCAGTGGTTTGCTTTCCTTACAAGTAGTTCAAGATTTTCCTTAAGAACTAGATAAACATCTGAATTTTGTAAACTTGCAAGAAGAAGCCTCATAAGAATAGAATTTACAACTAAAATGTTTCATGGACATTTTCAACACTAATTGCAACAAGGGATTATATATATTTTCCGACTGGAATATCTTTAGTGCCAGCCAGATGCTTATATATAGTAATGTATGAGACACATTTTTCTATTGTATTTATTTACAAACATCACACATTAATGTTATACTTAACAAAAAAATAGGTGGAAACTTAATATATCAGTGGTGCAGGTCAACCTAACCAATGCTTGTTTAGGAGCAGAAAAGAGAGAAGGGTAAGAACTGTGATAAACTCTTTCCTTGTTTGTATGGGAACACATTCCAAAACAACGGATTGGAATATTTTTTTTCCCCTTTACTTATTTTTCAAGTTCCCTCTAACTGCCAGGGGCGTGTTTCCTTTCCTCGTTCTTGATCCTGTCCCTCCCCACCTCTTCTTCTCCTTTCAACTCAAAACAAAGTCTAAGAAACGATTCATTTTTCTACCATGTTTTTCTTCGCAGCTAAGAGCTACAAGTTGACGACGATCCTTTTGAAATGTCAGGGACAGTTCCACCATTTGTATCATTTGACAATGTTGGCAGCTGTTCTACTGTCTCCCCACCCTCGAGACAAACCATGAGATCACTAAGCTGCACAATTTGAGAATAAGTAGTTTGATTAGTTTGATGTATGAACATTATTGTATGCCAAAATCAAACTCCTGCCGCTCTCCGTAACAAACCCCCCATCCAAGATTTAAAAAAAAAAAAGTGAAATCGTATATTTTACCTGTTTTTCTAGGGCCATTATCTTACCATTAGTCAGCCTTAAAGCTTTTTTCTCCCTGAAAAAAAGTACATCACCCATCAGTTTGCAAACATCTGGACCAGATTTGCAATTATTTGAGTTCAAGACATGGGAATTTACAGAATGACAATTACAAAGTTGAGAAAAGGAACATCCCTAAAAATGACGAACGAGCATTAAAGCAGCAACTGTTCGCATTTGGTTTAATGGGACAAAACATTTTGAAAATAAAATCTATTTTGAGAAAACACATCACCAATGACAATGAGCAATAGAGAACGGATAAAAGCATACCTCTCTTCGATCTCAAGTATCTTGGCTTTCCAGATCTCCTCATTTTTCAAAAGATTATCGTTAAGCTGCAGGCATAAACACAATATAAACTTTCATGTCTTTGTGATTTGTTGATGAGACAACACGAAATCCTATGACATGGTTTTTTTTTACAGAGACATATAACTTGTGTATAATATTATTGTGAAAAAGGGATTCCAAAAGCATGATTTACAACTTACCTCATCCAGAAATTTCTTCTCTTTGTTACACCTATCAATCTTGAACTGAATCTTCTGCTGTTTGAGACTGACAGCCTTCTGAGCAGCTACCGAAATTTTTCTTTCAGTTTCTTGTTCTACTTGTTGTAGTAAGGATTCAAAATACTACAATTAACAGGTTTGAAAATTTTATGTTTATACAAGACAGAAGGAAATCTTGGCAGATTCACTGCAAATGATAAGTGGAATACACTCACTAATTTTTGGTTTTCAAGTTGAGTAGCAAGCAACTCATTATACTCATTGACAATCTGTAGAAGAAAATGAATGCATTAATATAACTACTATTTTAATATAATAACATTATATAGATGCATCAAACTAAGATTTGAGAAAATTATTAAATTAATCTTGCAACATTACAGCTTCGACTTTACTATTAAGTATAGCCTCTCTCATGGCATTATCTCCACAACTGCAACTTCCATATCCACTGTCTTTGTGCACACAGTGAGCGTTCAGCTCAACTAACTTCCCATCAGTTTTGGACTGAATAAGTCTATGAACGTAGTTGTCACCCACATAATCCCAAACACGCTTGGTTTCCACTTCTAAGGAATAGCAATGCTGTGTCTCTTTCCAGTGTATTATGGCATGCCCTCCTTTATATCTGAATCAAAATGATCTTAAGAATTGCAGAAGGTACATATGGTTGCAACCAAATACATTTTAAAAATGGAAAGGGAAAGAATAAAATGCAATAAAAGAAAGGGTTGAGGGACAAAAAATCTCTCACCTTCCGCAGCCAACAAACCCACATATAACACATATCCAAAGGTTCTCAGTGGTTTGACAAACGAAACATATAGATTTTTCAGCTTGCTGTTGGCAATAGCGGCATACCTGAAAATATAAGCAGGGAACTAGTACTGAATATGTAATTAACTAATAGATTGATTCTAAAGGCAACACTTGCTGTCAAACTAATCATGAAATCCCAGCTGAAATTAATTATAAACATGAAAACATTCAATTTGTAGAGACACCCCCAGAGCAGCTCACACAGTCGTCTACTGCTCTCGGACATATCCTATAAGTAATAACAGCCTCTCGTGCATAAATGCAAAAGACAGAGGCAGTGGAGCAACTTACAGGACACGAAGAATCTGCCCATTTTGAAATACAGGAACAATGGAAAGAATGATTGCATATGGTTGTAAGAATTCCACTCGTATCTTGATCTAATCGCTCTGCACAATAACAAACACAAAACTGACTCACAAAAATTTAAAACTTCCTATTTAAACATTTAGCATATGCCAATGAATTGTTCAATTCAGAATGTTCCATACTTGCAAGACAAATAGAAACACTAACAAACAACAACAACAACAACGTATATCTAAAATAGAAATTAAACATATGTGAATACTACATTAAGAACAAGTTTGGGGGGAAAAAAACTCCAAAAGCACTTGCAAGAAAGTTTTTAAAAAAAAAATGCAACGACTGAATTTTGTAATCAACATTCAACATATTCTCATATAATTTGAAATTAGCTTCTACTTTTCAAATTTTCATAAGCTCTCTTATTTAACATCTTCATATATACATCTATGATCTCTTTCTCAGTTGCATCCATAAATTCAAATATGTTAGAAGGTAAGCTATACATGGATATGTAATGTACCAAGGCAAACTGGACATGTAGGTTGTTCAGTTGAAGTAGCATTGGATGGTTGTGCATGTTCAATTGACCCAGTGTACTGCACATCTAACGTGAAAACAACACGGCACATCTCATCCTATACATCAAATTAAAAACAACAAAATTAGGGTCTGTTTGAGAGAGCTTTTGGAACCAGCTTATGATATGTCTATAAGTTGTTTTTAGCTTATTTTCATAAGTTCTCCGAGATAGATTGGGAAAACAGTTTTACTTTATTTTTTGTAATAGAATTTAGCTTATACATATAAGCGTATACACATGTATATATGATAAACACTTACTCCTCTCCAAAATGAAATATAAACAAAAATAGTATATGAAAAGTTGGTAATCTGGTTAAAAATGAAGACAACATACATCAACTTTTCAGATACATTTTTTTGTTTATATTTCATTTAAGAGTAAATAGAAGGCTAGGCTTAATTGCAGTTTGGGTCCCCCTATTTTCACCAATTCACCAAATTGGTCCCCCTACTTTAAAATATAATAGTTTTGGTCTGTCCTTCAAATTTTTTAACTAAAAATAGTGATTTAACATATTATAAATAATGTGACATACAATCTCGTGATATAGAACTATCTATATGCATTAATTATTTATATTTTATTAATTAAATTACAAAAATGAATAATTTCAGAAGTTGAAATTGAAATTTTAAAGGTTTTATTGCAATTTCACAATGTGAATCATTCAACGTCATCCTATCATTTGTCACATTATTTAAAATATCGTCACATCGTAATTTTTTAATAAAAAAAAATCTAAGAGAATGACCAAAACTGTTTGATTTTAAAATAAGATGACAAATTTCGCATATTAAGTGAAAATAAGAGGAACAAAACTACAATTAAGCCTAAATAGAAAAACAAAGAAATGTGTTATTATGTATGAAATGATTTAATAGAAACCTCGAGAGATGAGAAACGTCGACCATTGTAGTGATTGTAGAAAGCGTCTGTAGAGTGTTGTTGATCGAATCGAATTAAAACACTGTAACGATCTTCCATAAAATCCATCCTCACAATACGCATCTCAAGAATATAATGAATAAACGAACCACAAAATTGGCAGAAATCCGCATAAGTCATGTGATTAGGAACTCCCACAACACACGCCAATGGTTTCCGTCCAACCTAAGTCAAACAAATTGGAAATTGAAAAATACGAATTCAATATAAGAAAAAGAAGATCGAATTGAAAATCGCGAAAATGAAGAAGAGAGAGAAGTTATAGTATACCGGAAGAGAAGAAGGAGTATCTTCGGGGAAGACGTGCATGAGGCCGCGAGTTTCTTCGATTCTAGGGTTACCAGAAGAGAAATTGAAGAGAGAAGTTGAGAAGGAACAAGATTCACTCTGCTTCTCCTCTTCGGCCTCGGAGACTCTGCTCGAACTCCACATCGCAAACACGATGAATTCGATTCTTTGCTCAAATACGATTATGATGATTTACCAAGTACCTTAAACCTTTCCTTCTCAATTTCTCATCAAATTAAGCAATATTTTTAACTCTTATTTATCACTTTAATAAATACTGGTTCTATAAATACTTTTATTTTATACATCCTTTTAATCATATTTAAATTCTCTACCAAAAAATATCACATTTTTTGTTATAAAAGAGGAGGAAAAAAAATCACATTTAAATATGTGTGTAAATAATTTGATCATATGGATATCTATAAAATTATTTTACATTGTTGATTTATACAAATTATATTTTTATTTTACTATGCCTTAATTTTATTTTTTCCCAACTACTATTAAAAACAAAATTTATTTAAAACCCTCCAAAGTTTTATTTGATTGCCTTTTTTTAGTTCCCCAATTGGTGAGGGATTTGATTAAATGAAGAAAAATAAGATGTCGTGTAAGGTCGAAACTTAAGATAGAGGAAGGAAATTAATAAGATGACGAACAACAAATAGAGATCAATAGATGAGAGGAAAACAGGGATATAAAAAACTTTATTTGAGAGAGCAATTTTATAAATAATTTATTAAGTATTAACATAAAAATTATTTAAAGAAATTATTTAAGTCCTCCAATATAGTTTTAATTCCCTTAAATTAAGAGGATTATGTATTAAGGAAAAAAATCAACTCCCTAAAATCCTCCCTTCTTTAGTAAAAAAAAAATCCTCCCCTTCTTAACTCGAAAACAAAAACTCTCAAAATATTAAATAACTCAAGATATCTTTTACTTTATATATACTTACTTTTTAAGAAAATTATTTCGGTGCATAGTGTAATTAGGCAATGACTATGAGTTGCTATTCCATGGCCATTTTTTCAATCATACTTAAAAAACTTGGGTTAAACTTGAATTCATAACATATCCTATGCACACTATTCTACTAGAGAAGATACTTGTGCAAGACAAAATCATACTAACATTTGGAATATCCATTTTGGCATATTGTTTGCATTCCCCATGGATTTGTCATAGCCTCATAATTATTGCTCAGTTTTTCAGAATTGCCATTAAAATTTCAACCTCCATCTTTCATTGTTCCATTATTAATTTATTATTACATGCGGTATGAGGAGAACTAACTAACTAGTAATAATCCTGCAGATGAAAACCAGATTTCTCAAAGACTACGATATTTTTTTCAGCTTTGACTCTCATGTTGATCTCCAAGACAAAGAGTGTGGATAATTCTGCCAGACTTCAATGATTAATTGGTCTTAAAATATCACACTGCTGCAGCAGCTGGAACGTGAGATTCAACCGACTTCAGTATCTCTTCGCCTAATTGCTTGCACCCTACCAGCTTCTGCATTAACACATAAATATACCAATACTTACTTATTCAATGCATTCATTATGAGAACAATCATTATTCACTATTGACTATTAAGAGCATCTCTTATAGGGGCTGTTTATAGAATTCTTAAACTTAAGAATAGGTTCTTCAAGAAGAGTATCGCCATCGAAGCAAGTCTAGCTGGCAACCATGTGTAAAACCTGTAAACATTAAACATAATTTTGCAACACTGATATCAAGATAATGAGATAAATACTTACGGTTCCAGCAGAATATATGTCAGCAGTTCGAAATCCCTTGTTCAGTGTCTCCAGAACTGCACTCTCTATTCTTTCAGCGGCCTTTTCTTCTCCAAGGCCATATCTCAAAAGCATAGCAGCACTAAGAACAGTAGCAAATGGGTTTGCCTTGTCCTGTATATCGATAATAACAATGATGTTGTTAGCGCGTTACCTGAAGGAAAATAAAAAAACAGAAGTAGATGAAACCAACCTGTCCAGCAATATCAGGTGCAGAACCATGTATAGGTTCGAAAAGTCCTGGTCCCTGATCCAATAAAAATCCAGTAAACTTTTAAGTGAAATCTAGAATCCGCTTATTTGAGTTTACCTACCAGCATATGTACTTGTGAGTTTGCTTGAGAGAGTTTATGAAAACAGCTTAGGACATGTTCATTATGAGCAAACTTGAGAAACATGCTGATTATTTGTATTATAATTTATTATGAATATTCATTTTGTACCGAATCCCCAAGGCTGGCAGAAGGAAGCATCCCAATACTTCCGGTGATCATCGAAGCCTCGTCAGATAATATATCGCCAAAAATGTTGTTTGTTACGATAGTGTCAAACTGCAAAATTCAGTGTTAGATATTGTAGTACTTGCATTTTCATCCTTCAGACAATTTTTCTTCTGTGAATTTAAACATGCACAGCCATAAGTATAATAAAAGATGGGTGACGTTAATTTATTCCATAAGCAAACCTGTTTAGGATAGCGAATTAGTTGCATCGATGCATTATCAACATACATGTGTTCGAGCTCAACATCAGGGTATTCTTCTGCTAATGCCAAAACTCTTTTCCTCCAGAACATGGATGCCTGGTGAATTCAAATGTAGTTAGCATTCGGTACATGGACCTAAATCTGTAAAAGTATCTTGTATCAAGTAGAAAAACTCTAATAAAATAGGTCTATAAAAATTTGCATTTCTTGGTGACACAAAATTTGCCTGTGAGTGTTGTGATGCCAATCTAAACAGAATCTCAAACAAGAAAAATCAACTAGGAGGTATTCTCCTTGCAGCATGATTTAATCCTCACAATTTCAAGATTAAGCACTTTAAGGCATGTAGCTCAATTCTAATGTTTGAAAATGTAGATTAGCACCATTCTTCTCAGAGTACATCAAACAAGGCCAGACTCATTCCGAAGCAATCTGCTATGTATTTTTTTCATTACACATATCAATACAATCGCGACAACTTCACAAAATTCCAGATTAAGTTACATAGCTTAACCCAGTGATAAGTACCTCTAGTACATTGGCTTTGTCAACAGAGCAAAGTTTCCCACCACGCTTCCGAGCAATATTAAATGCAACACGAGCAATGCGATCAACCTGGTATATAAATGCCACTAATCATACATACAGAAATAACATAGAAAATAGTTATAGACAAAGAAAGAAACAGCACTCAAGAAAGCAAGTAAAAGCTCCTCAAGAGCAAAAAAATAAAACAGTGAAATATGCAAATAGTACATTCTCTTATCCCTCCTCCTAGACAATGTTAACTCCATTAAAAGAATATCAAAAACTAAAAAGGGACTAAAGATCTTATGGGAACCCCAGATCCAACTATTGCAACTTTTTGGCCAACTCATAAATTTTTAACCCACAATACCATTTTGTAATAGCAAGATACCTCGTGTGCAGCGTAAATCTCAGTGTTAAAACCAATCTCTTCACCATGTTCATTAGTACCAAAGCCCCTAGGTTTTCCAAAATAGATACCTGAATAACAAACAAAGCAGCAACAAGACTGAATTAGGTGAATTAGCTTCCAATATTAACAATCAAATGAAATGAATGAAGAGTTAATATTCAAAATTTTAAATATTAGAATCATATGAGACATTGTGGTTTCTTTAAATAATCCAATGTACTGAAACCAGAACGAGAACACCACAGACCTCCAGTTAATTCCCTTACAACCATGAGATCAACCCCCTCAGCAACCTCTCTCTTCAAAGTTGAAGCATCCACTAACTACAGAAGAACATACAATTCAAAAGCACACTAGATACAGATTGAAAACTAATAAAACTTTGGTAAGGAAATAAAAAAAACCTCTCTGACCACTCTGTTACCATATCCTTAAGGCCAATTTGGATAAACTTAAACGTTTGTAGCATAAGCACTTGTATAAGCTATTTCTATATGAAATGATAAAATAAAGTCAAACTATTTTCTTATAATCTATCTAAGAGTCGTCTTCAAATACCACATTACCGAATGATTAAAATGAAATTTTTCTAAATAACCTCATTCATTGATTAAACAAAATATTACAAAGGATAACAAATTAATATAGGATGAATAACTCCCAAATCTCTTAACAAACTATAACAAAAATAAAAATAACTTATAACTAACTAATGAATGACAAGAAGAAAAGGTTATCAACTAACTACTTATCTACAAACTCTCTCAAAGAGTCTCACAAGTGCTTATATCAATAAATAAACTCAAATAAGTCAATCCAAACAGACCCTAAGCCTATCCCCAACAAATTTCCCCCCAACTCTATTCACTTTCAATGCCACAACATGAATGTTATAATGCAGTACCATGAATTTTTTACCTGTGGGAACACCTTTGCCGGTCTAAGATTTGCAAATACTTGAAGCCCTTCTCGTAGCTGAAGCAATCCTGTCTCTGGCTTCAAATGCTTCTCGTTTTTATCCCATTTATACCTTTAATCAATCAAACAAAAATGATTACACAAAGCAATTTAACAAAAAGTGAAATTGGTGATGTAAGATAAGAAGGTAAAGTACCCTCCAATAGCACCAAGAAGAACAGCATCAGATTGTTTAGCAACAGAAAGGGTATCATCAGGTAAAGGAACTCCAGTTGCATCAAGTGCAGCTCCACCCAAAAGCTTCTCTTGGAAATCGAGTTTAATCCCTGATTATAGAGACAGAAGTGAGTACCCATTTGAAAAAAGATGGGAAATTTGGATGCAATGTTGAGAGAGAGAAAGGTACCGTGGAGGGATCCAGTGAGGAGAAGAACGTCTTTAGCGACGGAAACGACTTCGGGACCTATGCCGTCGCCGGGAAGGAGAGTGATGGAGTAGGAGCGTTTGGTAGAAGGGGCGGCGGCGGAACAAATGCACCTTAGGGAAGTTGGTCTCGCCGATGATGATGAGCGAAACTGAAAGGGTCTTGCCTGAAGGAGTTGCGCTTGAACACTAGCCGCCATTTTGGTACTACAAGTCTTCAACAACTTTGTCACACAATAACACAGGGCACGTGAAAAAGGGTAAACTAAAAACTAGTACTATATTTTCTCTGTTGTCTTTCGTTGTTCCCTTTTTCTCACGGGAATGAATTAATAATGCTAGTGTAGATTTTGGACGATTTGTTTTGGTCCATGCTTCATTTTTTATTTTATCACAAGGATGACTTTGGATAAAAAATTAAATGAGAGTTCACATAGTTTGGATACATACAATAATAGTCTTATTGTATGTTAAATCTCTCCCTTTCATATAGTTTTGAATTATTTTTGTATGTATGATCACAAGCCTAAATGATAGTATTTAGACACATTTAAATGAATGAGCCCATACCAAAAAAAGAAAAAGTATTGGGCCAAGCACAAGCACAAGTATTGTTTCAAAAATGAATGAGCCCACCATATCGATAGGATATGGCGATGGCGGCAGCAAAGTGGAGGAGTAACTACAGTGTCAGTGAGTGAAAGACAAAACAATGCGTTGGCCATTTCCTCTTACATCTTCATCAACTCGCCTCCTTCGATTTCGCTTCATACCCTTCCAACCCCATTATTCCTCTCATCACAACAATTTCTCCACACATAACCCAATTCCCGTTCCAATTACAAACCCCGTTCTCGATCACACAACAGTTCGCGAAACCCTAACCTCCTTCAACAACGACTGGAAACGCGCACTCGAATTCTTCAACTGGGTACAAACCGAATTCAACTTTTCACACTCTACCGAAACCTACAACTTAATCCTCGACATCCTAGGTAAATTCTTCGAATTTCAACAATGTTGGAACCTAATTCACCGAATGCAAAACAATCCTTATTCTTTCCCCAACCACACCACCTTCCGTGTCATGTTCAAACGTTACATTTCCGCTCACTGCATCGACGACGCCGTTCAAACATTCCAACGTTTAAACGAGTTCAATTTGAAAGACGAAACCTCTTTCTCGAATCTCATCGACGCTCTATGCGATCATAAACACGTTCTCGAAGCTCAAGATTTGGTTTTCGGAACACAAAAAAATTTAACTTTATCTTGGAAAATTGATGGGGTTGTTGTTACTAGTAATAATACTAAGATTTATAATATTGTTCTTCGTGGTTGGTATAAATTGGGTTGGTGGAGTAAGTGTTGGGAGTTTTGGGATGAAATGGATAGAATAGGTGTTCAAAAGGATCTGCATTCTTATTCCATTTACATGGATATTTTGTCTAAAGGTGGAAAACCATGGAAAGCTGTGAAATTGTTTAAGGAGATGAAGAGAAAAGGTATTAAATTAGATGTTGTTGTTTATAACATTGTGATTAGAGCTATTGGTGTTTCACAAGGTGTTGATTTTTCGATTAGGTTATTTCGTGAAATGAAGGATTCGGGTTTTAATCCTACTGTTGTTACTTATAATACTATTATTAGGCTTTTGTGTGATAGTTATAGATATAAGGAAGCTCTTACTTTGCTTCGAACTATGCGTCATAATGGTTGTTTTCCGAACGCTGTTTCATATCAATGCTTTTTTTCTTGTCTTGAAAAGCCGAAACTTATAGTTGACTTGTTTGATGGTATGATTGAAAGTGGTGTTCGTCCCACCATGGATACCTATGTTATGCTCCTTAAGAAGTTTTCGAGGTGGGGATTTCTTCGATTGGTGTTTCTTGTTTGGAATAGAATGGAACAACTTGGATGTAGTCCTGATGCGGCTGCTTACAATGCTTTGATAGATGCTCTTGTGGAGAAAGGGTTGATTGATATGGCTAGGAAGTATGACGAAGAGATGTTGGCTAAAGGACTTTCGCCTAGGCCGAGGAAAGAGTTGGGGACAAATGTTTTGGGAGGAGAATTTGTTGAGGAATAGTTCGTATACAAGCACACAGACACTGAGGTATGAGCCATTTAAAAGATATACAATAATAGAATAAGAGCAATGTATCAGAAAGTTTTACATCTATAGAACATTACTCATCAATGTTAATCAATTTTGAACTACCACTCTTTGTATCCGAACACATTCCCTCTTCATTTTAACCACTGTGTCTTTATTCTTTCTGCTATTGTCACCGTCACATTTCGAGAGACAGTGATGCTTGTTAACCTCAAACTCCATCCTTTTCTTATCCTTACAAATTTTGTTTCTCATTCTGTGGACCTTGTTCCACAATTGACAATACTGTGCAGATTTGAACTTGTTAGAGAAATGTCCAATCATAGTGCAAATATTAAGAGTCAACTAGAAAGAACAGCAAAACTGAACTCATACATGCTATGTGATGGAACCCTACTTCATTTCTCTCTCTTACAAAGCCAAGTTGTATTAACTGGATTTAGCCTACTAAACCAATGATCATTGCTCAAACTTGGATTGGTAGCCTGGTATTAAGCCTAACCTGGTAACCTAAGCCATAGTTATTTGGGAGGATGCAACTTATTTTGTTGTTATGACAATGCAACTGTCCTGTGTCGATAACGTGTAATGAAAGGGACTGAAAGGCTTCACTGTGCATTTTGTGCACTGGTCAGCAGGGCTGTCAAACCCCATTGGTGTGAAGATGGGAGTTTAAGGGTGGTTAACAGTTATCGGCTGCAGAAGTCATAGTGTTGTCACAGCTAGTTTTCTGATGCTTATCTTTTAAGTTGTTGGCTTCAATAAGTATACCAAGAAGTGCTGCCTGGGAAGTTGATAATTTCTTTTCAACAAGGAATGCATATGGCTCACAATATTTGCCTTACTTATTCATTGAAGTATTGGAGACTTTCAATCGGAAAGGGATTGTTTATTTATATATGAAAGTGACTCAGCTAGTCAGCTCCACATGTTTATTCGGTACTAGTATATTTTTGGTGAATGAAACACATTTTTACATTTAGCTTACTTTGTTGTTCATCGTTCAAAAAGTTATGAACATCACGTTTTTAAGGGCAGGGCATGCCAAGGGTTGTTTGTGATCATGGTAATAAAACCAGACTGAAACAGACAGGTCAACTGGTTGGACCTGTGCTCCGTTCAGTTACGCTTGAGAACAGCTCTACCATAAAACGGGACATCTTTTAAGTGAAAAGTTCAAAGTTTTTGTGATTTTCAATAGACATCTTAGCACAAATATCTCAGTCACTTGCACCCAACATCCATATCCTCTTTCCATGTTGAAATAAGATAATACAATTTTTTTTTTCTTTCATGAAGGGGTGTGATGGATAGATACTCAGTTTCTTAACTTTGATTTCAAAGTAGTGTTTTTACAAAAATTAGGTTATCTTTTAAGTAAATTTTAATTATGTCGATATATTAGTCACTACATTTGTTGTATATGATAGACTGAATTATCCAAAAATAAACTTTAAATTTTAAACTTAAATAGGTTAGTCAACATCTTCTACGAAAGTGCAAGGAATAACAGATGAAAAAGAAGGGAATAAAAGTTGTCCTCAAATCTCACACTTTGTAACATCTTTGAGAAGTAGGGGAGTAAAAATTGAGTAAGAATCTCATGCGTACAGTGTTTTATGTGTTTGACTGGACCAAAACAAAAGTAAGACTAGTATGTTTGAGTAAAAATCCAAAAATATAAAATCTATGATTTGAAGATTTAATTTTTTTTCAATCAATAATACATTTAAAGTTTTCAAATTTTAAATTAAGTTTGCTCCGTATTTATTATCTTTAATGATATCATTGATGAAAAATTGAGTAGGCACTTTTTAGACATCTATATTAAGTATTTTTTATAGACAAATGTTCAAAGTCAATTTGTTAGGAGGGATGAAAATGTGAGTATCAAAGAACAAATCAGGACCTTCTGCATAAGACTTATTTGTTGTCTCAACCTAAACTACTAAACTACTATGTTGATCTCTCGAGGAACGACGCTACATTAAATTTACTTTTCTATGAAAAACAATGAACAAAAAGGACAAAAGAAAATTATGAACAAAAAATATGTTTTGAAGTTTAGAACTTTTTGTTTTAAGATAAGGTATTAAACAAAAATAAATCATGTGATTCGGATCATCCACGATTTGGTAGATGAAATATTGATATGACACTTTTTTAATATCCTACAATATACGTGTTAATTTTACTTATATGAAATCACACAAAACGAAAAAGATAAGGCGAAAAAATAATGAACACAAAATATTGTTTGCCGATTAAAAATTTTTTATCGGATAAATAACAAAACAAAAAAACAAGATGCAAGTCTTTATGAGTTTGTTGTTGTTTGTATTTGTGGAAGCATAAGTATACATGATATATTTGTATAGAGAAATTTCTTATTTTGTGTGAAATCTCATATTCTAAATTTTTATTTATCGCTCTATATATAGACCTAAATTATAATATAAAAACATATCATATATCTAAATTAAGAAACGAATTCTAAATATGTTCTATACAGAAATGTAAAATATATATATATATATATATATATATATATATATATATCATAATGATATTTTATTCTAAATCTTAAATATATTTAAATCTAAAATTAAATCCAAATAAAATTTTCAAAACATATTTTAGTATATTATTATTCTAAATAACATTTCATCTTTTTTAAAATTAAATTCAAAAGAAACACTTTGATTTAATATTTCGGTTAAATATATTTTTAGTTCTTATAAAATTTCAAGATTTCAATTTTAGTCCTTATAAAGTAAAAATACAATTTTTAGTACTTATAAATTTATCATGCATGCATTTTTAGTCCTTTTTGTTAAGAAAATATATATTTTTTAAGCCTAAAATTTAGTCACAAAAGATAAGTTTAAAATTCGATTTTTAAGTCCATATATTTCATATTTTTTATCTTGATATTTTAACATTTAAAAATTCATATTTAATTCATCTAAAGTTAAAAAAATTCAATATTTTTGTGGATGATCCTTTTATAATGTTTTAGACGTGATTGAAAAAAATCATTTAAATTTTTTAAAGTTAAAAAACAATTAAATATAATACTTTTCGACAAAGACTAAAAATAATTACTAATTAATTTTATAAAAATTAAAAAATATATTTTTATTTTATATAAATTAAAATTAAAAGCTCAAAATTTTATAGAGACTAAAAAATATATTTTACCCTTAATATTTTGTACCATCTCGATCTCTTGCCATACTTATTTAGAGTAGTTTTACAAAATTTATAAATAATTGCATAAGCATGGCCCATTAAAATTGATCTCAAATGGTAAGTTTGTGATATTATGCAAATTACATTATGACACTTTAATCATGCGATGGTGTGTCTTCCAATAATTTGGTTTTTCATGAAGAGGACAAAAGAAAATAATGATCAAAAACCATGTTTTGCTTTTTATAACTTTTCTTTTAATAGAAGGTATTAAACAAACACAAGACACCTGTATTGTATCTTCTACGATTTCGTAGGTGAAAGATTGACTTAATATTTTTCTGATATCACACAAAATGAAAAAGATAAGATGAAAATAATGAACAAAAACCAAGAGTTGCCGATCAAAGTGTTTTGTATCTTCCACAAAGTGTTTTGTATCTTCCACGATTTTGTAGGTGAAAGATTGACTTGGTATTTTTCTGACATCACACAACATAAAAAAAAATAAGACGCAAATAATGAACAAAAAACAAGAGTTGCCGATCAAAGTGTTTCGTATCTTCCACAATTTTGTAAGTGAAAGATTGACTTGGTATTTTTCTAATATCACACAAAATAAAATAAAAATAAGACGCAAATAATGAACAAAAAACAAAAGTTGCCGATCAAAGTGTTTCGTATCTTTCACATTTTTGTAAGTGAAAGATTGACTTGATATTTTTCTGATATCACACAAAATGAAAAAGATAAGACGAAAATAATGAACAAAAAACAAGAGTTGCCGATCAAAGTGTTTCGTATCTTTCACGTTTTCGTAGGTAAAAGATTGACTTGATATTTTTCTAATATCACACAAAATAAAAAAGATAAGATGAAAATAATGAACAAAAAACAAAAGTTGTCGATCAAAGTGTTTCGTATCTTTCACGTTTTCGTAGGTGAAAGATTGACTTGATATTTTTCTGATATCACACAAAATAAAAAAGATAAGACGAAAATAATGAATAAAAAACAAAAGTTGTCAATCAAAACTTTTCTTATCAGAAAAATAATTTAATCAAAAAGAAAATGCGAGTCTCACATTTTCGATGTTTCTAAAAAAAATAATATTTATGAATTTCATTTTCACTAACAATTCAACAGAAAGAAGAAAAATATTTCATTTATTTTCTATTATCTTGACCACAAATAAACAATTAAAATTGACCTCGTAACAAATTCGTGATATAATAAGAATTACATTATGACTATTTGATAATGCAATATTGTGTCCTCCTTAACTTATTTTTTGAATAGACAAAAATTAATCATTAATAGTTTATTAGAAGAGAAGAATTTTATTAACACGTAAATTAAATTCTAAACCTCTTTCTTATGTGTTTCCCATTGGTCATTGCATGTGTGCATTCCCATTAAATGAACAAGATGTTTTGGTATCTAAGCAATCACTACTCATGCAAGCTCCAAATAACCACGCCTCAAGTTGCATTTTATAATGTGCGAATATGATAAATTTTTGGGGTATATCTGTAAAGGAAAATAAACTATAAGGACAAGTTTGCAGTTTTTTTCTTCTTATCTAAACAACCAACTATAAAGTCTTATAAAATCTGAGACATCAATATTTTTACAAATGATAATATAATAAATAAATCGACAGTAGGTGGAATCACATAGTAGGTTCATATTAGACTGTATAATTGTATCTGATAGAATGCTTAATCAAATAAGCATTGGTACCAAGAAATTAGCCCGTCGAATAATAAAATCATAAAGTACTTATTAAGGTTCGTTTTTAACAAGACTCTCTCTGTATAATCCACACTTTTTCAATATTAAAATGAATGAATTTTACTAAAATATAATAATATATAATTATTAATTTATTGTTAAGATTTATTTAATAATTATTTAAATTGATAAGTTAAAAATATTAAATTACAGAGAAATCTCAATATCGAGTAAAAAAAAAAAGAAATCTCAAGATTTTGACTTCCGTTGTAAATATAAGTCGGTCTTCTTTATTGATAGAATCATAGAACTTAAATTAACCCGCAAGCTCCCGAATCAAACACGCAACAAGCTCTCTCTCTCTCTCTATATATATGAAAAATACAACAAAAGAAGAAAAAAAAAATTATCATAACTTCTGCGTTTTAAACTAACATAGATTTTGAATCATTCACCGTCCCTCGCCACCGCATCGTCGTCCCTCGCCGCCGTGTCCAATAATCGCGGGTATATATATATATATATAACTCTTCCTTCTGTATCTCCCTTTTCCGTTTTTGTGTGGTTTATACGATTTTAAAAACTGTTAGTATTGATTGATTTCAAATTTTCTTGAATTATGGTTTCTAACTACATAATCATCTACGTTCCTTCTCATGCTTTATCCATGGTGACTAAAACTCATTCTTATTATTACAATCTAAAGTTAGAAATTAAGTTTTTATCAAAACTCAGTAATTGCCATTCATTACTTTTTTAATGTTATATTTTCATATATTAATTATTTATACATTCCTTTCAGAGCTTGATATTGACAAGATTAGACTCATCAAAAAAGATATTGAGAAGATTATTCCATTTTTTTTCTTTTTGTTTTCAGTTAATTTAAATTTGATGGATTCCAATAATTGGAGACCTAATCAAGGTGCTGAACCTAATATGGATTCTAGTGATTGGAGAGGTCAACTGCAGCATGAATCACGACAAAGAGTTGTCAACAAAATGTAAGCTTTAGTTTTTTAATACTGTGTCACTGATTTGATATGTAGTTTTTTACTATTAATTAATGCATATCAAAAGAAAAGTTAAATATATAAATTGTTGATTTATATGATTCCATAGACTGGCAACATTTCACTGAGGTTTTTGGTTTTTTTCTTTCTTTCTAGAAAATTAGTGTTTTCAAATAGCCGACGTAGCGGAATTTTAACAAATCGTTATTGCTCCGCATTACACTATTTAGTATATATTGTCAAATAGTCGCTGTTATGGCACTGTAGCATAGCGAAATTTGAACAAACCGCTATTTTTTGCAATCCGCCATTGACAACATTGAAGAAAAGAAAAATAGATGTATGATCAGAACATAAACACACAGCAGTCAGCACCATACCGTGGAATTCTATGCATATAAATTATGTAACTTGTACTCAAAATTATATTTGGTAGCTGCAAAACAATAATAAATCTGTTCAATTTTATGCCAAACTAGTGTTTATTTGAATCCGTGTTGAATATCAATTTTTTTAATATCATATTCAAAGTCCGAAGGGGAGTCTTGGCACATCGAATGGAATTTCCGCCATAGGATTATAAGGTCAAGGTTTGATTTGTGGAATTAGCCTCTTGCAAATGCAAGATAAGGCTGCTTTCAATAAATTCACAACAGATCTCCTAGTACTTGCCATTAGGGGAGCTTTATAGTACCAAGTTGCCTTTTGCATATTAGAAGTCCATGTATGAGCCTTAGCATGACAACATTACGGATACTTATTAGATGGGTGAGTGGGACATGACCATATTTGTGTGTCAATACCAACATATAATTTGTTTTTTTGAATCATTTGGTGTTATATTGCACGATTTGTTTGAATAAGCTTTTGGTTTCATGTGGGGGCATTGTGTGTCCCCGTAGAATATGGATTGTGGACATCTCTTGCTTATTCAATTTAGACATTAGAGGTCTTGAAGGAGGATAAGGAGCCAGGTTTATGTTTTCAGGGTTGAATATTTGGCTCTCATGTGACTTTCTGCTCATTTTCTTCATGGGTTTTATTGCAAATGGATGTCTAGTGGAAAACTACAGTAATATTAATAGGATTTATTTTCCTTATGTTAGCAAGAAAGTTTCTTAAGGAGAAGACTATCTAAGATGTCACCAAGAAAATTTCCAGTCCCTGTGTTCCATATCTGACATTCATTCTACTATCTTTTATTTTTGGGACGGGTAATGAGAACATGTTCAGATAATTTCAATGAGGTCTTCTTTCATGTCAGTCATATTCTATTATTTGAGGATCATCTAATGACAATAACATATTATTAACTCATTATTTAATAATCGAACCACTGTTTTTCATTTTTTTAGAATGGACACATTAAAAAGACATCTTCCTGTTTCTGGTCAAGAGGGATTGCTCGAACTTCGGAAGATTGCTCAAAGGTTTGAAGAGAAGATTTTTACTGCTGCAACAAGCCAGGTATATCTCTAATTAGAAGCCTCATGATTATCAGTTTATAGTTACCTGAACAAATGAATATTTATGGAAGATTGTTAGGATATAGAATGAAAGATTAGAAGTAGTTAAAATAGTTGAGAGTTGTTATAGAAGTTAGTTAGTTGAGGTTGTTATAAGGCTATTTATCTAAATAAAGAATACAAGGATAGAGATCATTATTGAGTACTGTAAACATTTGTGAATAGAGTAGTGACTCTATTGTAGAAAGGGAAATGCTTGAAGGATAGATTTCTCTCCTATTCTCTCTCTCTCTCTCTCTGATTGTTTCAATAAAATAGCTATTTTCTTTGGATTCAATTCATGGGTTCCTAACAAAGACTGACAATTTATTGTGGCATTCCTTAATTTCAGCCTGATTATTTACGGAAAATATCTTTGAAGATGCTAACAATGGAGACTAAATCCCAGGGCACTATGGCCAACAATATACCACCAAATCAAGGTGGCCCAAGCAATAAACCTCCTGATCCAGGTTAGCATTTAAGAGCCTTGGCCCTTGGCACGGTGATAGTATTCTGAGAGTATTTTACTCTAAATTGTTTCACGTCTCTCAGCATTAGCTATCAGTATACTGTGACCTGTTGCTTTGAAATATCATTAACACTTAAGTTTCGCTGGTCCTACACGATCCTTGTCCTTTATCTTCAATCTTTATACTATTACATCATTTTCTTTTTGCTTCTCTGACTTGGCCAATCATTACTTTTTTTAATAGGACTTGTTATGCAGTCTCAAGTTCACAATCAAGGGCAGCAACATCCTATTCCTTTGCCTAATCAGCCCCAGTCACGCCAACAGCTTCTATCTCAGAACATTCAAAGTAACATGGCATCTCAACCTAACCTGCCATCTGTTTCTGGTCTAGCCCAGACTCCCATCCCGAATGTTGGCCAAAATTCAAACATTCAAAACATGTTTACTGGTTCCCAGAGACAAATGCAAGGAAGGCAGCAGGCTGTTCCCCAGCAACAGCAGCAGCAATCACAGAATCCACAACAGTATCTGTACCAACAGCAGCTTATGAGGCATAAGCTTCAGATGCAATCTCAACAGCAGCAGCAACAACAGCAGCAGCAGCAGCAGAACCTTCTACAATCAAATCAGTTGCAATCCTCTCAGCAATCTGTCATGCAGCAGCCTTCCATGATGCAAACATCTTCTCTATCTAGCATTCAGCACAATCAGCAATCTAATAATGGTCAACAGTCAGCACAGTCCATGCTTCAGCAACACCCCCAAGTTATAAGGCAGCAACAGCAACAACAGACTTCTATTATTCATCAGCAACAAACACCAATGGCTCAACAATCAATTTTGCCTCCACAACAGCAGCCGCAGCAACAGCTTATGGGGCAACAGGCAAATGCAACCAACATGCAACACACCCAGATGCTTGGGCAGAATAATGTTGGTGATTTGCAGCAGTCACAGAGGTTACTTGCACAGCAGAATAATCTTTCAAACTTGCAACAACAGCAACTAATAAATCAGCAAAACAACCTATCAAATATACATCAACAGTTGGGAAATAATGTCTCTGGGTTACAGCCGCAGCAGGTCCTTGGATCTCAATCTGGCAATTCAGGCATGCCGACAAGCCAGCACTCTGCACACTTGCTACAACAATCGAAGGTTCCAATTCAGCAACAATCACAACAAGGTGCATCAAATTTGTTACCATCTCAAGCACAGCAGTCACAGCCACAGGCTCCACACCAGCAATTAATGCCACAGATTCAATCTCAGCCTGCACAATTGCAACAGCAATTGGGTTTGCAACAACAACCGAATCCCTTGCAACGAGATATGCAGCAAAGGCTTCAGGCATCGGGTTCCTTACTTCAACAATCGGGTGTTCTTGATCAACAAAAGCAGTTATATCAATCACAAAGACCCCTTCCAGAAACTTCGTCAAGTACGTAAAGTTGGATTTAACCAATTTTGTGTCTATCTTTTGTCAAATTTTTAGGGTCCTTCCAACTGCATAGGATCATTTAGGTTTCAATGCGTAGATTGTGAGATTATAAAGTGTCTAAGGAAACGAAGAAAAAGATGGTATAAGGCGTCTAATAACAATAAGTTCAAAATTTGATGTTACAAATTAGAATTTTAAAACACTAAAAGATTGTCATTTTAGTTGGTTGCAAGGACTGGGTAGAAAATGCAGTATACCTAATTAGGTCTAGGGTTGGACAGCAATATATAATAGAACAAATCAAGTTGTGAAACCACCATCTCTCAAGGTCAAGGGTAGAATGGCCCCCCCATCGAAAGTGAATCCAGAGGCAGGTAGGTCAAAACAGAGGCATCATTGATAAAAACCACACCCAGCCTCAACCTTCAGATCAATCAGGACAATATTTTAACATATCAGAGGGTTTTGCTAGATGTTGTCGAGTTAGTTTCAATCGGGTTATGGGTTTTGTCATGTTTTTTTTTCCTAATATGAGATGCCATATCCAAGATTAATTGGATCGACGGGATTGCACAATCCCAGTGAATCTACGTGCTGGAGTTCAATCCATGTACAATCTTAGAAGAATGAGTTTTTTTCTGGTATTGGGATGCCTCCTGTCTTTCTAATATGTAGAATCACTTGGTTCTACATGTTGGATTATGATTTTGATAGTCTTGAATAACACTGCTATGATGGCAACAGTTCTTGAGAAAGACTTGCAAAAAAAGGAAAAGTGAGAAAAAATTACAACAACAATTCAACTTATCTTTGTGCTATCTTAGTTGGATTTGGAACTTTGTTTTCTGCACTTCCTCTGTTTCCTTAAATCATTATAATCATCTTATCCATTTCTCGAATGTTAATCATTCAATTTTTTTGCCTTGCCTGAATGCTTTTGGGAAGTCTTCAGATTTTCTATGGTATCCCTGTCATACAGATTAAGATCGTGGCACAAGGCCCATACCTCTCAGTCTATAAATCAGTGGTTTGTTGGATAACCCCCAACTTCCTGAAAGTATCTTTGATATAACACAGGAAACCATAAAGTATTTCATGAAAGCATTTTTTCTAATTGATAGACTCAAGTTATGTAAGTTGATTTGTGATTATCCCAATCTGTTCTCCATCTCTTGAAAAAGAAAAGGGGAAAAAAGCATGTTTGCACGTTTTTCAGCCTTGTATGCTTATGTATATCATATTATATCTGTTGTAGATTCTATGGATTCAACGGCACAGACTGGACAGCCAAGTGGGGGTGATTGGCAAGAAGAAGTATATCAAAAGGTAATATGCTACTTCTCATCTTTATTTATTCAGGAAATTGGGTTGAACAACAGAGAATTGTCAAACAAATGGCTTTTATTCTGAGTAATAATATCTTAATAGTAAGAACGTGGAATTCTCACTAGTCAAGGAAAAATAATGGAGGCGAATTCGTATTGTTCGACTTTTATGTGGACGGTTCTTATCCTTTGCGTAATATTTGAAAATTTGTGGGCTGCAGCAGTGAAAACTGCAGGTGTTTTAACTTATAAAGAATTTTTACATTTTGGTTGTTTGTCTTGAGTGAATGTTGTACTACATTTTTTATCCGTACTAGTTGCCGGCATCAAGAAAGACTTGTTGTAATTATTTAATTGATTCTTTGCTGATATAAATGGTATTGCTTTGACGAGTTTTAAAGTTTTCAATTTGATATTCAAAGTCATGGTCTCATAGGTATCAAAACGCATAGTTACATTCTTCCCAATTTCAGCATTAAAATGAAACTTGCAATTTATGATGCTTTACAAATGGAAATTTTTTTTTACCTACTTTGCCATTAATACAGCAGCAATACAGATACACTTGCATGAAAGATTTCATGGTTTCTAACTGATTGATTATTTGATTATGATGATTTTAACAATAGATCAAAGCTATGAAAGAAAGCTACTTGCCAGAGCTCAGCGAGATGTATCAGAAAATCGCGGCGAAACTTCAGCAGGTACATTTTGTTAGGCAACTTTTAATAGCTTCTATGGATAAGAGGAAGCCTTTTCTGTTATAATTATCCTGGAAAACTCAGAAGGTTGCAGTGTGTTCTAAACATTATCAAGTCATCACCCTTCTTGAAAGGAAGCCCTTAATTGTTTATTGTATTTAACATTGTGTCTTCTTTTTTCTACCAGCATGATTCTCTTCCCCACCAGCCAAAGTCGGATCAGCTCGAAAAGCTTAAGGTATTTAAACTGATGTTGGAGCGTCTTATAACATTCCTCCAGGTTTCCAAGAGCAACATCTCACCAAGTTTAAAGGAGAAACTGGGTTCATATGAGAAGCAGATTATAAATTTCATAAATACAAATAGACCTAGGAAAATGTCTTCACTGCAGCCAGGGCAGCTTCCCCCACCTCACATGTACTCCATGTCACAGACGCAGTCCCAAATTACTCAAGTGCAATCTCATGAAAATCAAATGAATGCTCAGTTGCAAACAACAAATATGCAAGGCCCTGTAGCAACAATGCAGCAGAATAACATGACGAGCATGCAGCATAATTCTCTGTCTGGTTTATCTACAACACAGCAGAATATGATGAATACAATGCAATCTAGTGCCAATTTAGATTCAGCACAAGGAAATATGAACTCCCTGCAACAGGTTCCAGTGAACTCCCTTCAACAAAACCCTGTTACTGCTCCTCAACAAACTAATGCCAGCTCCTTATCTTCACAAGCTGGGGTAAATGTGATCCAACCAAATCTTAATCCCCTTCAGCCAGGTTCTGGTATGCTTCAACACCAGCAACTAAAACAACAGCAGGAACAACAGATGTTACCAAATCAACAATTCAAACAACAATATCAGCGACAATTGATGCAGAGGCAGCAGATGCTACAGCAGCAGCAGCAGTTACATCAGCCAGCAAAGCAACAGCTGCCTGCCCAGTTGCAGACACATCAAATGCAACAACTTCACCAAATCAATGATGTAAATGACATGAAGATGAGGCATGGAATTGGTGTTAAGTCAGGGGTCTTTCAGCAACATCTTGCTTCCAGTCAACGCTCAGCTTATCCCCATCAACAGATGAAACAAGGTCCTTTTCCTGTTTCTTCACCCCAACTCCTACAGGCTACATCTCCACAGATTCCACAACATTCTTCTCCCCAGGTTGACCAACAAAATCACCTCCCGTCGCTTACAAAAGTTGGTACCCCTTTGCAATCGGCTAACTCACCTTTTGTAGTCCCCACTCCTTCACCTCCCTTGGCTCCATCTCCTATGCCAGGAGATTCTGAAAAGCCCATTTCTGGTGTTTCATTGATATCAAATGCTGCAAATGTTGGACACCAACAAACAGGGAGTGCAGCAGCACCTGCTCAATCGCTTGCCATTGGAACTCCTGGAATATCAGCCTCTCCTTTACTGGCAGAGTTTACCGGTCCAGATGGTGCTCATGGTAATGCATTGGCGCCCTCTTCAGGAAAGTCAACTGTTACTGAGGAGCCTTTGGACCGCCTAATTAAAGCGGTTAGTCTAGTTTATCTTAAGCTATCCCGATCAATGTTTTGACCTTAGTTTGTACTTTGTACAAATATCACATAAATGTCATTTTAATTTTGGAGTTTAGATGACTAGTTTATGTTTAATCATGATTACAGGTGAATTCGCTGACCCCTGCAGCTTTAAGTGCAGCTGTCAGCGATATTAGTTCTGTTGTCAGCATGAATGATAGGATAGCAGGGTCAGCTCCAGGCAATGGATCCAGAGCCGCTGTGGGTGAAGATTTGGTTGCCATGACTAATTGTCGCCTTCAGGCTAGAAATTTCATCACCCAAGATGGTGCAAATGGAACCCGGAGGATGAAACGCTGCACAAATGCTACACCCTTGAATGTTGTGTCATCTGCTGGTAGTGTGAATGATAGTTTCAAGCAGTTAACTGCTATGGAGGCTTCTGATTTGGAGTCAACTGCAACATCCAATATCAAGAAGCCTAGGTTTGAGGTACTCCATTATTTCTCTTAATTATTGTTTTATTTAACAACATTTGATATCTTTACTGGCATTGTCAAATCATTTGGGCTTGCCAACGCGATTAATTTACAAGCATCAATTTATGAATTGCTAAAACGTTATGCAGATTGTATTTCACTCTTTTATTCAATTAGAATGTGTTACTTCCCAGCTAAAAGTTTTAGTGCAATTTAATTTTCTGACTAAAAAGACCCAGACTCAGAAAAATCTACTAGTTCAATTTGGAAGTGTGTGGAAAAGGTGTAATTTCGTGTTCTTATTTAGAAACTGAAACATACTGCCTCCAGTTCTATTTGTAACTAGAAACAAATGGCTAATTGCCTAATTCACCAAGACCAATTAAAAACATTAAATCAATAAGACCAATATAGAGAAGTTTTAACTTATTCCATAAATACCCATAGTACAATATTAAATCCATTTAAGACTAACTACTCTCAGTTGCATTGGAAATGACAATAAATAAAGGTATAATTAGGAGGACCAAAAAAATTTACTCAATTATTTGTTACTAAAAAGACCGGAGGGAGTACCATTTATCAAAATGCACTAGTGATTCCCTGGTAACTAATTTACCAATTAATATAGAGATTATGATACCTGAACTTCAAGCACAATTAATGTGACACAAAAGGTACAATATGGGACAAGGGGTAAGGAATATACATTATACACATGGTGGGATATTTGAACTGATGTATACCTCATTTTACCAAAGCAAAAGTTGTTACCCAGTATCAGTTAAAAATGATATTGTAAAATAATGACAATCCAAGAGAAACAACTATAGTTATTATTGTATTACTGATGTAGTTGGGGTACTAGTAGCATGCAACGATGAAAATTACACTAGTGGTTAGGCTGATCATTGTTATGTTTTTTATTTAGGGTTTAGGACATTCAATTGGATCCATTATATAATCACTAAGATTTTGCATGATCCGGATAAGCTATTGACACTCTTTCTATTAGAGCATGACGATCCATCAAATTGTAGATTTACAATAATTTTGAAATTAGCATTGCAAGAAAATTACTTCATAATTTTTGGATTTGCTCTGGACATATTTTGAATGCTGAATAAAGAATATTTAATTTATACTGCAGACAAATCATACCCTTCTAGAAGAAATTAGGGATGTAAATCAGCGACTTATTGACACAGTAGTGAGCATAAGTGATGAAGAAGTTGATCCAACTGCAGCAGCAGCTGCTGCTGAAGGGGCAGAAGGAACTATTGTCAAATGTTCTTTTATTGCTGTGGCTCTCAGTCAAAGCTTAAAATCCCTATATGCTTCAGCACAGATGGTGGGTTCTTGGAACTCTTAAACTATGTATACGTTATTTATTTATTTAGGGTTAGGTATATTTTTGGCCATGGTAAGTTTGATTTTCTCTTCATAGATTTTTTTTCTTTCTTTTTAGTCCCTATAAAGCAAAAAAAAAAAGTTTGCTTTTAGTTCTCTTAAGAGAATGATGAGGGACTACAAACGAATAATTTTTTAATAGGGATCAAAATTCAACTTTTTCAATTTTATAGGGATCAAAAACATATTTACTTTTTTTATGTACTCCATTTTATAACTTTGTCTATATCTTTGCTTTACTGCCATGCAGTCACCAATTCAACCCCTGCGCCTCCTTGTTCCTACAAATTATCCTAATTGTTCCCCCATATTCCTTGACAAGTTTCCAGTTGAATCCAGGTTAGAGAATCAGTATTTTGGTATCTTTTGTGCTATTTTTCTTTCAAATAAAATATCTGCAGTCTTAGCCAACCTTAAATATCATGCCAAATATGTTCCTTGAGAAAACGTTTTCTGTTTTTATTTTCACTTTGTGCCAAAACCAGTGCAACTTTCTTTATTGCTACAACTGCTTCATGTGCAAAATCTTTAAAAACAAGAAGTAACGTGAAAACAATGTGGCTTTTTCCTAATTAAAAGTGAAAAAACAACTTTCCAAAATTGAAATTATTTTTGCAAATCAAACAATGTTCGCATTTTGGAAAACTTTCAGTGTTTATGTCTCTTTAACTTTGTTCATGCATGAAACATTTGTTAGCTTTATTGTATCTGACTGAGTAAAGTAGTTAAGGCTTACGGATGCCTCTTATTATATCTTCTTCTGTTATTGATTAAAATTTATGATTCACAAGATGCCAAGGTCTAGGGGACATAGGTGAAGAAAAAATTAATCTAATCACCTCCTAAATTACAATAGTTACTACAATTTCTTTTTCACTAGGTGGAACTAGTTACATCAGCCAATAGCCATGATGGTGTAGTGTTATTGATATAAACCAATTCTTCAGACAGGGCATTTAGATTTAATTCTTTTTTAATGGTTTAACCTTAAGTTTTTCTTGTCTTTCTCAACCTTCAAATCTTGGGTGACGTATTGGGGTTTCTGTCAATCTCCTTTTCTTCCTTGGCCAGACCACAACAGTCAAGTTTCTAAATATTTCCTCAATAGGTGCTACCCCTACTAAATTCAAAACCGTGGTCACTGTACCAGTTAGTCATGTTAATATGTATCAGAAAGAAGACTTGTGTTATAGGGAACATGTTTTAGTCATACCACAGTTCAACGTCTTCCATTTGAACTCTTTCCCTGTCAAATAGCAGATGTGAATCTCACATCGAAAGACTAGTTGTAGCCCGAGAAGCACATCTAACTCTGTTGTGCTAGCGAGAATAGCATAGCCATTCTTAATCTGAACGGTGGTCTGAAATATTTGTTTATGCCCTTTCTAGAGGGAGATGATCCACACATTGCATGTCTCATCTTTCACCATCTCTGTAGATTATCTTTAAATTTGCTGAGCATTCATCTGTTTCTAATAAAATAAAGTGTTGGATAATTCTGTCAGTATGGAGAATGAAGATCTTTCTGCCAAAGCTAAGTCAAAGTTTAGCATATCTTTGCGAGGTTTATCACAACCTATGTCTCTTAAGGAGATAGCGAAGACATGGGATGTCTCTGCTCGTACAGTTATTTCAGAGTATGCACAACAGAGCGGTGGAGGGACTTTCAGCTCTAAGTATGGCTCTTGGGAGGATTGCTCGACATGGTGATCATCTGATCATTGTTAGGCATGCAAACTGTTTGTGTTATTTATTTTCAAATTCTTTTTTGTTAAACTTATTCAATGTTTCATTGTGTATAAAGTATAACAACCTTTTTCTTGTTTACCCACATCACAAGCTGCAATTGCGATGTGCTTTGTTGCCTAAGATGTTCGGTTTAGTATATTTACTCATGACTTGACTCAGATTGTTCTTTGTGAAAGCCTTGTTCATAATTAATACAGTAGCTCTGTATTTATGTCCCAATAAAAATATGATTTTTTTGGAAGTATGTATGCAACTTTTTTTTTTCCACATATAAAAGTGAAACTCTCTTTTACAAAAATAAGTGATTGTGTGGTCTTCCAATCACCTATTGCAACACCTCTGCTGCTAAATTCCAAAGACGACTTTGGATAACACAGATTGAGAACAGACGTTGAGTTTGTATATAGAGAAGCTATTTGAGTTGATGAAATACTTAGCTAACTTGGGCCACCGAAGCTCTATAGAATGGACCTTGATTGACAAAGCTCCCCCTCCGTTGGGCTTGATTCTGTTTGAAGATGCAGCTTGTTCTTTGTCGTCTAGTGTGTTAATCATCTGTATATTCTGTTAAAAAAAAGTAAAATATGATAACTAGAAGGAATGAATTTGAGTTGAGTAGTTCATATGGTTTGATCTAAAGATTAAGAAGTTGAAAGAGTTAAATGATTGGAGTACAAATTTTGATGAAAGATAAATATTAACATAACAACTACTATTATATTAACTTTTGCCTGTCGAGAAAAGAATATGAGTATTGATTAATTAATCGATCTCATTGAAAAATTTAAGTGATGTTAGGTGTTGAAGCTCTTGAAAAGGTCATGGTTGAGTGTGTTATTTCAAATTTTGAAGTTATTATTTGATTCTCAAAAGAGCGCTCTTAACAATTGAGCAAAATCATCATAGGATTTTTTGACATAAAAAAATTGAACAAAATAGGATGAGTTCTCTATGATATGCTTGGCATTCAAGGAGTCGTAGCTTCGCCCATTAGCATATATGTAAAGATATGAATCTTTGTAATAAAAAATGATGCAATTATTGCAGTGAATAAATCAAAGTTGTTGAATAAAAATCCCACTATTCTCATTTTAAATTGATGTTTTCAATCTTATTTCGAAAAAAATATCCCATTTGCTAATATAAATTAGACGGTCAATAATACCTAATTTTAATTTAATGGTTTTGATTTATCAACTGTAATAATTTTTCGGTTCTCACAACACAAGAAAGAGAAGTAGAGACAAAAAAGAAGAAAAATAAGTTAATGTTTCTTCTTCAAAATTCTTTATATTTTTTTTTGGATTTTAAGATCCAATAGTGAAAATGAGATTTTATATATTTTGCATAAAGGTAAATGATGACCGGTAATAAAATAATTGAAAAATAGTCGATTATATTTAATATTAATAGTTAAACGATGATTTGAATCCATTCAAATATGAGACAATAGTGTTTTCGTTTTTCTATTAAAAATACATTTAATCCTACTTAAATTGTTTTTAAGTTAAATTTTTTAATATATTTTAAATTGATTTAACATGAAAGAATTTGAATCTGTGGTGGACATAATACTATTTTTAATTTGTACAGTTACATTACACGCGGCCCAGTAGAAAAGACCAGAAACATGAGTTGCTTCAGAATTAAGAAAAATAGTCGATTATATTTAATATTAATAGTTAAACGATGATTTGAATCCATTCAAATATGAGACAATAGTGTTTTCGTTTTTCTATTAAAAATACATTTAATCCTACTTAAATTGTTTTTAAGTTAAATTTTTTAATATATTTTAAATTGATTTAACATGAAAGAATTTGAATCTGTGGTGGACATAATACTATTTTTAATTTGTACAGTTACATTACACGCGGCCCAGTAGAAAAGACCAGAAACATGAGTTGCTTCAGAATTAAGAAACCTATAACTCTACTTTTCACTTATAAACATACTACACACAATTATAAAAAATAAAAATAATGCAACTTTCAGCAAAGTAGGTCAAATGTGATCTATGTTCGTTGTGTGATAAAGTTACCTTCATTTTTGTACACGTTACATATTAATTAATGTATCTTTT
The DNA here is from genome assembly GCA_037974295.1 of Cicer cuneatum. Lineage (NCBI taxonomy): Eukaryota > Viridiplantae > Streptophyta > Magnoliopsida > Fabales > Fabaceae > Cicer > Cicer cuneatum. The sequence continues at coordinate 68,794,374 of JBBPBO010001984.1, read as the reverse complement.
TACTAATACATTTTTTACGAGAAAAGTTTTACCATATTATAAAAAAAATGTATATTAATGTTATAAATATTTTGATTAATAATATTTTTTAATATATTAATATGGATGTTAATATATTATCGAGTAAATTAAGAATTTTAGAGTTTGGAACTTTGGATAGACGAAATTTAAACTACAAATTAGAGTTCAATAATCAAGCATGAACAATTTACAATATTTTTACATCGGGTTCCAATAAAAATTCATTATATTTTTATATATTTATTTAAGAACCGTCCAATAAAAATCCATTATATTTTATTATATATTTATTTAAAAACCAACATTTAAAAATAACCATTTCATGGCACTGCATGCAAAGCAAACCATCTGTCACGAATTTCCAATCACTAAGTCTCAAAGAGACACTGTATCGAAGTTCTAGTGCAATGTAGAAAACCGTTTTAAAATTACATTTCAATATGGCAGTCAATGATGGACTTATTCTTGATGGACCTATTCTTCTGTAAAATTAGTTTTACTTTGATAGTGGCTATTTTCTCTCTGTTTAATTAATAAATAGACATATTATTTAGGTCTAGTGAGTGTAAATCTAACTTCTCTTTTCTAGTTGTAAATGTTATTTAAGCCAAGTTTTCCCTTGAATAAAAATAAGAAGTGATTTGAGCTCTCATCAAATATTGAGTATGTGTCTTAGTGTGTGAGTTATAGTTTTCACAAAACATTCATGGGATCACTGGACAATTAACGGCAGCATACACTCCCCAACAAAATGGTATTGTTGAGCGGAAGAACAGGACGATGATGAATATGGTACGCTCTATGTTGTCTAAGAAACAAATGCCGAAGGAATTCTGGGCTGAAGCAACAAATTGGTCGATTCACATTCTTAATAGATGTCCAACAACAGCTCTTGAAAACATGACTCCACAAGAAGCATGGATTGGCTGCAAACCAAGAGTGGATCACTTCCGAGTATTCAGATGTCTTGCTCATGTACATGTTCCAGATTAGAGAAGAAGAAAGCTAGATGACAAAAGTAAAGCACACATTTTTCTTGGTGTGAGCAAGGAATCCAAAGCATTCAAACTCTTTGATCCTATTACCAAGAAAATAATAACCAGCAGAGATATAAAATTCGAAGAAAATGCATGCTGGAAGTGGGAACAAAGCAAAGGAGAAGTGCAATCAGATGTACTGGACTGGGGAGATAAAAATTCAGATGCTAACAAAGAGTTAGAGTTAGAAGAAGACTCTTATTCTAACAATACAAGTAACACAGTCTCGCAAATAGGAGTAAACTCCTCCACAACCTCACCAGGTGGAAGCGAACCAAGCTCGCCTAAAGGAAGATCTCGGAGAGCTCCTGCATGGATGTCAGAATACACAACCGGAGAAAGACTTTCAGAAGAGGAAGAAGAAGCAATGATGATGATAACAGAAGAAGATCCAATCACAAACAATGAAGCTGTGAAAGAAGAAAAATGGAGAGATGCGATGGCTAAAGAGATTGACTCGATGGAGAAAAATGGCATATGGAGACTCACAACCTTGTCGGGTGGAGTCAAAGCTATTGGAGTTAAATGGGTTTTTAAAACCAAGCTTAACGAGCATGGTAATATAGAGAAGCACAAAGCCATTTTGATAGCCAAAGGATATGCGCAACAATATGGGATTGACTACACATAGGTGTTTGCTCCGCTGGCTCGTCTTGATACAATAAGACTTATCTTGGCAACTGCAGCTCAAAACAAGTGGGAAGTATACCAGTTAGATGTCAAGAGTGCATTCCTTCAAGGAGAACTTGAAGAAGAGGTGTATGTACAACAACCTACTGGATTTGAGAATAAGGGAGAAGAAGAAAAGGTATATAAGCTAAATAAAGCTTTATATGGATTGAAACAGGCTCCGCAAGCATGGTACAACTGCATAGAATCCTATTTTGTTCGAGAGGGCTTTGAAAGGTGTGCTTCTGAACATACGCTCTTTACAAAAGAAAATGAGGGAGGTAAATTCCTAATTGTCAGTCTTTACGTTGATGATTTGATCTATACTGGGAATGATCAAAGTATGTGTGAGGAATTTAAGATGTCAATGATGCATGAATTTGACATGTCTGATTTGGGAAAAATGAGATATTTTCTTGGTGTGGAAGTTATACAGAATTCGAAGGGGATATTCATGTGTCAAAAAAAGTATGTGAGAGAAGTGATGGCAATGTTTGGCATGTTTGATAGCAAACCAGTTGGAAATCCTATAGTGCCAGGCACAAGGCTTTCCAAGGATGAGAAGGGAACCAAGATCGACTCAACCATGTTCAAGCAAGTTGTTGGAAGCTTGATGTACTTGACAGCAATAAGACCAAACATTATGTTTGGAGTGAGTTTGATTAGCAGATATATGTCATCTCCAACTGAAGAGCATTGGTATGCAGCAAAGAGGATATTAAGATACATTAATGGTACAATTGAAATGGGAATTCTTTACAAAGGAGAAAGCATTACAGACTTGGTGGCATACACGGGCAGCGACTTTGCAAGAGATCTTAATGACAGGAAAAGTACTTCGGGGTTTGTATTTCTTCTTGCATGAGGTGCAGTTTCTTGGTCATCAAAGAAGCAACATGTGGTTACATTATCTACCACTGAAGCTGAGTACATTGCCGCAGCCTCTTGCGCATGTCAATACATTTGGCTTGTGAGGTTACTCGAAAAACTTGGGCATAAAGGAGAAGAAGACAATCTAATGTACTGTGACAACAGTTCAACAATACAATTGTCAAAGCATTTCGTGTTCCATGGCAAAAGTAAACACATAGATGTGAAGTTTCATTTTCTGAGAGACTTGGTGAATGAAGGAACTGTGAAATTGAAGTACTGTAATACCCAGAATCAGATTGCAGATATTATGACAAAACCATTGAAGAAAGAACAATTTACCAAGCTACGAGAGATGTTGGGGCTGATGTCCACAATAGAAGTAAGCTAATTTACTTACAACATTCAGCTTAAAGGAGGGATTGATGGACTTATTCTTGATGGACCTATTCTTTTGTAAAATTAGTTTTACTTTGATAATGGCTATTTTCTCTTTGTTCAGATAATAAATAGACATATTATTCAAGTTCTATTATTTAGATCTAGTAGGTGTAAACCTAACTTCTCTTTTCTAGTAGTAAAGGCTATTTAAGCCAAGTTTTCCCTTGAATAAGAATAAGAAGTGATTTGAGCTCTCAGCAAATATTGAGTCTGTATCTTAGTGTGTGAGTTCTAGTTTTCACAGTCAATTGGCTGTCACTCGTACTCGTAATAGGACCACTCAAAAGAAAGAGAAGAAAAAGAAAGGAAGGGAGAAGTAGAAAAAATTCTCAGGAAATGGTTTTTTAATTGAGGAGAGTCATATGTTTATAAATTTTGACTAGGCAAAAAACGTATGCACGAATATATAGAAGGTGGAGGACAAATACGTGTTCAACGTATCAATGACATAAAAAAACGCATGCATTTATAATTAAAAAATAAATAATTTTTTAATTTTCTAGATAAAAAATAATATATTACTTTGCTTAAAATTGCATGCGTTCTCACTCTTTCACATATATTATATGGTATGAATGTAATAATAAAGAGTGAGTAAGGAAGAAACCACAATATCATGGATACACCAGACTCAACATCATCTCAACCCATCACTCTCACCTCAGCTTTATCCCTTCCCAGATCATGTAAAAAGACTGATTCCCATAAAATAGAAAATCTTGTAGAATATTCATATGTTCTAGATGATGCCCAAATTACTGAAACTGTACCTCCCCTCTTAAGCCCTTACAACATCTTCAAAAGACAAAGATCATTTACCAGATCAATCAAAAACTTAATTTCAACAAATCGGCCTCACATGAAAGAATATGTACAGTCATCTAGACTTGACCAGTGCAGCCTTAAAGCAACAAACCAAGAACAGTATGTTGATTTAGAGATTCCTCAGAGTCTCATAAATCACTGGAAATTTGAAGGATACACAGCTTTACATTTTGGAGCTGTGAGGTTGATCCTTTCTCTTCATAGAAGGAAAAGTCAGCCTGTGTTCTGCAAGATAGCTCTCCTTGACTCAAGCTATCTTCATTATGAGAACGTTGTAATCGGGACCGTACTAACTTCACTCCATGCTGGAAGTGTAGTACTTACCATCTTCCCAAATTACAACGTAAGCCTCAATGATATCACTCTCTCCACACGATTAAAAGTCCAAGTACAAATTACCGGATCTAACCAGGTTCCAGAAGCCTTGTCTGCTACCTTGCACCACCAAATAATTTACCGCCTCCAGAATCACTCAATAGATTTACCCCTCTCGGGGTGCTCTTCTGATTCATTGCTGGTTGTTACCAATAGAGAAGAAGACATACCCTCAATTGTCCAAATCCCAAGAAGGATCTCAAGATAAGAGTTAACCCAACTAATTCCTCTAGAATGGATAACAAACTATGAGAAAATCCATCAGGACAGAAGACCGATACAGTCTCAAGAAGCCACCTTTAGAAGATCTGTTGATAGATCTGTCAAAACCATCTTCAAGAAACCAGAAGAAGGACCAAGTTCAACTCCTATTTTTCAAACCATGATGATCCAGCCAATACTTAAAGAAGATTGGTGTCCAATTCATGTTGTCACAGCAAAAGGAGAACCCATCTATACTGACAAAATAGATGGACACTTTATCTGGGATGTAGATCCCAACATGTGTGACCCTGAATGTGATTGCTGGATGCATGATGATGATATCGACAAAGATATCATAATCCCCAAGAGAAAGAAAAAAGGAGCATGTAAACCATCTCCTCCACCACAAAGAAGATCTGATCCTTGAAAGAACAGAGTTGCACCTAAGAGGGGGTGAATTAGGTGTTGGACAATTTTTCTGTTTTAGAGATCAGAAGATTGTTAAAGGACTGTTTTAACTTTGTTTTAAATATTTGCTGTGTTTGTAAATGAAAGCAGTAAATGGCAGAAGATAAAAACACACAGAAGATTTATCCTGGTTCCCCTTACAACCAAGGGTACGTCCAGTCCTCTTGCACACCACAAGAGATTTTCCACTTTGTATGAATATGTTACAAGTCTAACCCTAAGACTAAGTTACAGATTCACAAACACTTAACAGAAGATAGTACACCACTATTTGTGTTAACACAACTTGAAGAATCTACATTAAATCCTTCAAGTGATACAATGATTTTGTAATGATGTTCTTGACTAAGAACAAGGTTATAATACTGAGTATTTGATACTTAATCAATCACACTTCCAAGTACAACTGAGAACCTTTCTTAATGATATGAAAATGAAAAGCAAGTACTTGAAAATATGAAAGTTAAGTTTTGAAGTGTTTGATGTTTTAGAAAATTGATTCTAAAAAGTCAGTTGAAAGTTGTTAAAGGAAATCTGAAACGTTTGAAGTATTTATACTTCATAGGTAACACTTCAGATCAATGGCAAAGGTTCCTAAACGTTTTTAATGAACATGTGCAATGTTTCAAAACTGAAAAGTTGCATTGTTTCGAAGTTGTATTCGAATACAGTCTCAGTGCATTCGAATACACCTCTAAAACGTTCTGATTATATTTGAAATTTGAACTATGTAGTCGACTACGAGATCGTGTAGTCGAATACAGATTCGGGATTTTTTTGCCACTGACTTGAGTTGTATTCGATTACACAAGGTTGTAGTCGAATACAGATGTTTAAAAATAGCTACAGACTTAAGTTGTATTCGATTACACAAGGTTTTAGTCGAATACAGATTCGAGTTTTTGCCACTGACTTGCAATCTGTATTCGACTACGATATTTCGTATTCGAATACATAAATTTAGTTTTAGCTTCTGAGTTGGAGTCTGTATTCGACTACGATACCTCGTATTCGAATACAGATTTCCAGTTTTGTAAAAACTTTATTTTCAACATGTTTAAGTCATTAATTATTTTCATAAAAACATTTTAATGCATATGCTCAGAAGGTTCTCATAATATTGTACTTTTAAACTGTGTTTTGATTTAATATCAAAATACTTTTACCTTAATATAAATGAAAAAATAAGTTGCTTAATAATCCTTCTTCTTTTTGATCAAGGATCTTTTTGTCTTCATCAAAAATGTAAGTCTTTAAATTTCAATCCTGATAATGGTCCATGGGTAGGAATCCATAAAAAGGCTCCTCCTCTTCCATTCTACGAAGAAGCCCTTAAGATCCTCATAAAAGAAAACCTTTTACCACCTAATGATCCTGATCTCGTTACGTGGTCTCCCACTGACTATTGTAAGCCAGTAGACCTTCATAAAAATACAGAACCAATTCCGTGTTTTATGTTCACAGCTTCAACTTCACAATATGACCAACATTTTCCAGTTTTGGAAAGAAAAATAGACCCCATCACAAACAGATCATCTAAACCGTTCATACAACCAAATGAAGTCCAGCCCGATGGAAAACTTAAACCTTTAACCCAAGCCGAGGAAGTTTTAAATTGGCAGTCTGAGAATATGGTTGCTCAAAACGATATTCTCCAAAATCTTGACAAAAGAATGGACAGGATCACAGAAAAGATGGATGAGACAGATGAAAATCTCAAGGTCTTGTCCCAAAAGATGCAAAAGCATTATAAAAACCTCAAGGCTCAAGTGTCACAACTAGACCAAGACTTGAGAAATATGCTAGAAGAAAGAGCTTTTGGCAAAGATTTTGATCGCAAGGAAAGAGAAATCAGAAGACTACAAGGCCAAGTGAAAGAAATTGATGATTTCTTAAAAGCTTCCAAGGAACAAAAACCTAAACCTGCTGAAGATTCCTTTTTTAATCCTCCAACCTTTCCTACATATTTCACGCAACCCAAAAAACCATCTCCTTTTTATTCCTCATATGCCTCGTCACCTCCAGACTATGCCAAATATATACCTTCTGCTTATAGACCGAAATCTTTCAGAACTACCTCTTCAACACATAAATCAAAAGGAAAGACTGCATGTATGAGTGTATCATCCTCTGATTCCCAAGGTGTTCCTGAGTCGCCTCCTCCAATATCCCAAAAAGAAGAAGTTCCGGAAAAGAGTTTTCAAGCCATGGCTATCACAAAAAACAAGGAGTATTCTCGAGGAAATTGCTCCTCGGTAGAATCGTCCGCAGAAAGTAATGAAGATTCCTCATCAGGAAACTATCCCTCTCAAAATACATCCACCACTGATGTCTCATGATCTTCCTCAGAGTCAGAATCTGAAAAGAATCACATGGATATTTCTAGACTTTTTATGGTGAATGTAAAAGAAGAAGGGTCATTTTATGAAGAATCATTTGAAGAAACTCCAGCTGCTGAAAAAACTAAGATAAATAGTGGTCCCTGGTTCACACTTGATGATATACCTCCTAATCGTAGGAGGAAAAAACTCCTTGAATTTGGTGCACGGCTTGATACACACCTGATGAAGACAGGCGTGGATTCTTACAAAATCATTGAAGAATTCTGCTGCAGAATGACAGGAACATTAAAAGAATGGTATCATAATCTTGGTACATTCAAGCAGGATGAATTCCACAGATTAGAAAATACTGCTGCTGTTCTTGGTGTTCTTCACAATGAATTCATTGGTGAGATGGAAATATTTGATAGAAAAAGCAGGCAAGAATTCTTTGAAATGAAATGTTGTTCACTCAAAGTAAAAGACCTTGAAAAACATTTTCAGAGAATGTCACAGAGGTACTATGTTCTCAACGGGTTCAACGACCCTAGTCTCAAAAGTACCTATGTGTCCTCACTACCACAAGAACTCCAGCCTGAAATCCACAGGATGATAGCAACGACACAAAAGGATGTCCAAACCATGAGTCTTGGTCAAATTCATCAGATAACTTTGGAGGCACTTGAAAAATTGTGCAGACTGCATCAACATTTTTTAGAGATCGTTGAGCAGAAATCCAAGTTCACAAAGGCATGCCAAAAACCTTACCTAGAAATAAAATGTAAAAGTAATAGATGCACCTGTTCAAAAAAGAATAAAACATCAGCAAAAGTACATCAGACCTTCAAGAACCATCAACAGAACGAAGAAGGGAAAGAACTTGAAGTTTTTTAAAAGAAAAAAATTTAAAGGAAAAAGAAAAGGTCAGAGATGCTTTGTTTGTGGTGAAAAAGGACATTTTTCAAAAAATTGTCCCAATAAAGCCAACAAAGCGGCAAAGTTGATTAACTCCCTCCAACCCCGAGAAGGTGATCTAGAATCTCTGTACTCAGAACAAAGTGCTGCTGATGAAGAAACAATTTTTGCACTACAAGACTCCTCAACTGAGGAAGGATCCCTTACTGAGTCAGGAGATGATGAATACTTCCCTATTTACTTGTTCAAAGAAATAGGAAGTACTCTGCCTACTCCTCCTCTCCCTTGCATTGAAGTCCAAGTCCTTGCGTCAAAGTTTTCTCATCCTAAGAAGGCCATAGCTTATATGGACACTGGTGCCCAAATAACGATGATGAATCCAAACATACTTCCCACCAACGCATGGGTAAAACATGCTGCATATTTTGTGGCAGCAGATGGAAAAGTTTTCAGGACAGACCTGATGACAAAAGAAAAAATAGGAATCAGGTTCTTCCCTGAATGCATAGTCTGGACTAAGGTTATTGGCAGTAATCTCCCAAACAAGGACATCGTTGTAGGAATGAATGTGTATTCAGCTGTAGAAAGACTCCAAATTCTTCCTAGAGGAATTAAATTCAAGAGAGAATTTAAACCATATTCTGAAATGTTAAAGTTATATTCTCTCGCAAAGGTTCCTGTTGGATATAAAAGAATTAAGACTAATTTGCTCAAACTTTGTGCAGATAGTCACGAGAATTTTTCTCATCCAAAACCCCTGTGGAAGAATGAAGAATTCTTTGTCCAACTTCCATTTAAACTCAACGAGGACATCAACCCAACTAAGGCTACTCATCCAGGAATGAGTCCATCAGATTTTGCATTAGCCAGAGAAAAGTGCAATCAGTTACTCAAACAAGGATTGATAGAACCTACTAAGTCTGACTGGGCTTGTCAAGCATTTTATGTTGAAAAAAGGTCTGAAAAAATCAGGGGAAAAAAGAGGTTAGTAATTGATTATAAGCCTCTTAATCATTTTTTCAAAGATGATAAATTTTCCATTCCAAAAGCCTCTTCATTAAATGTTTTCATCAAGGATGCTCAGATATATTCCAAATTTGACATGAAATCGGGGTTTTGGCAACTAGGGGTTGATCCTAAAGACCGTTACAAAACGGCATTCTGTATTCCTAATGCACAATATCAATGGACAGTATTACCATTTAGGCTTAAGGTAGCTCCATCACTATTCCAAAAGGCCATGACCAGAATTTTTCAGCCCATTTTAAATAGTATTCTCATCTATATAGATGATGTACTATTATTCTCAAAAGATGAAGAAACACACAAACAATTATTGGACCAATTTTTTCAATTAGCCCAGAAGTATGGAATGATGCTTTCAGAGAAGAAGAGCCAACTAGCCCAAACTGAGATTGATTTTTTGGGAATGCACTTCTCCCAAGGAAAATATCAACCTCAACCTCATATTGCTCAAGAGTTACTGAATTTTCCAGATGAAAACCTCACAGTTAAACAGATACAACAATTTCTTGGTATAATTAATTATATCAGAGATTTCATACCCAAGCTTGCCAAATATACAAGTCCATGGGCACAGTTACTCAGGAAGAATCCTCCACCATAGGGAACAAAACAAATTGAGGCAGTCAAAATCTTGAAAAGGATTGCTCAAAAACTCCACCTGCCTTAAAAATTCCAGGAGATGGAAAAAGAATTTTACAGACTGATGCCAGTGATCACTATTGGGGAGCAGTCTTAATAGAGGAAATCAATGGGGTAAAACACTATTGTGGCCATGCCAGTGGACAGTTCAAAGAAGCGGAAAAACATTATCATACCACTTATAAGGAAGCACTGGCTGTCAAGTTGGGGATTCAAAAGTTTGACTTTCATTTAAGGGGTTATCATTTTGAAGTTCAGATGGATAATTCTTCTTTTCCAAGGATTCTCGAATTCAAGAATAAAATGCCACCAGATCCTCAAACTCTTCGTCTCAAAGACTGGTTTTCTAGGTATGATTTCACTGTAAAACATATCAAAGGAAATCAAAACTTAATCCCTGATTTACTTTCCAGGCCAATGAAACCTATCCAGATTATTACTAACACCCACACATTTCCTTTAATCCTCATGATAAAACCACTACCAGCCCATGCCTCTATAAAAGATTTTCCTCCTGGAATAAACTCTTCCTGCTCACTGTCCCAACTCAAAGAATATGCCAGAAACAACCTTTTTTATTTTATGGCAAAAATCATAAAAAAGGAAAAAAGATTTCCGGAACGTTCACCTTTCCTCCCAGATACACCTTTTTATTTACCATTTATGTTAAATCCAAATGCAAAGTTTACTGAAGATCATCTTTGGTATATTTGGTGTGCCACCATTTTATATGTTATGTCTATCTTTGTCCCAACTGAAGCAATGTGTCAACATTTGATGGACCCTAAAAATCACAAGTCATTAATTTGGACTGCACTCGAATGGTATTCTCCTTTAGAATGGTGGAGAAATCAGATTGAACCAGTCTTAAAAGAAGTAAAAGAGAGAAAAATGGCACCAGAAGCTATTAGCAAGCTCAAGACAGTTTTCATCGTGCACAAGCCATATCAGATAGATCCCAGGACAAAAATCCTCATTTGCAAAAATTATGCTGACTTATGGGAAACTATTGATGATTATCCTCCAAGCTCAAAAGTTACTAAAGATTTAATGGATTATATCAGTTTTATTAATCTCCATGACAAAGGAAATACTCAAATAGATACTACTTGCATAAGTCATGGGAATCTTCCATCACAATTCCAACCAGTCAATTCACAAGAAGCTGGAGAAAACTCCTCTCAACAAGAACAAAATTTTCAGATGAATATTGAACGACAATTCACTAAGATGAATTTTGAAGAAAACCCAATAGAAGACACCTGGCAACATTATCCAGAAGAATATCTGTCTGATCCGAACATGTCTCCAAGTCACGAGCCATTATTAAGAACTGATAATTGTAGGACCAATAAGTCACTAAGCGTGCTTTTCATATGTACAGTTGTAATTGTGTCTTTATTATGAGGTGTAAATTATGGTGTGAACACTTAGTCAAGAGGCATCATAATGATGACCACTTAGTCAAAAGGCGTCATAATGACTACCACTTAGTCAAAAGACGTCATAATAATTACCACTTAGTCAAAAGGCATCATAATGACTACCACTTAGTCAAAAGGCGTCATGATGGCTACCACTTAGTCAAAAGGTTTCATGATTGTAAATAGTTATGTATTTGTTTTAGTTTTCCTCCTTGGCTATAAAAGGAGAAGAGGTTTATGTTGTAAATCAGAACGGAATCGAAATAAAAACTTCAGTGAGTTTTAAGAAAACATGTTCTTCTAAATTTCTCTCTTCTTTCTAAAAGCTCTAAGTTATTATGCTCATATCATAAGTTCCTCCATAGAGATGCCAGTATGCTCTACACTTGCCTCTGAAATGAGAATCTTGTGTATCAGAAAACATCTGACCACCGATCCATGCCACGGTCCTCCCTATTATGGGACGTTAGTTTTGATTGATAGTCTGTTGCTTAAGACTTTTATGCCTATAGTTGGCGCCTTGTTGTCTCGCATTGATGATTCACACCAATTAGTTCTAGTTAATATCATCATTATTTTCAAAGTCTCTTATATATCGTGCAAACACTTGTTAAACCCATGATCCTTGTGTATGGTACGTATCAAGTGTTAACACTTGTCGTACGGTTAACCGATCATCGTGGCATAAAACATCAATAATAAATCTTGAAATGACAAAACAATTAATTTAATTATAATATTATTATCACAACACAAGGAAAGAAATATAAATTAAAAAACTTCAAAAGTAGTAATACGTGGCGCGGAATGTCGATTACCGCTTACAGGAAATTGTGGGCCGGCACGTTAAGTCAAGATGAATGAATGGTAACAATAATAACTTACAACAAAATAAAATAACATTTTTATCAGCTATATTTTCAAAATCAAATATTTTTTTACAATTTTAAATTTTAAATGACAGGCTTGTTCATCAAGGCAGCCCACAACATTCTCAGAAACAAACAACGGGCCATTCGATCGCCCAATGTTTGTAAAGAATGCTTAGATGTCACATCATGAATTATCTCCATCTATCAAATTTGATCCTTCAAATAATAACAATTAGAGTTTTTTTTTATCTAATATGTATGATCAATTAAGATAGTCTCTTTTTAAGTTTATTTTGTACCATTAAATCAATAATTCATTGTATCTCGTTTGATTAAATGATAAAATTTATTAATTTAATTATTGATATAAATTTATGCAATGCAAAATTTACTTTTACTTATGCATTATAAAATTGATCCAAATTAGATATTTTATATTTTATTTGTTCCTTTGCTTTTTTTTTTATCTAAATAAAACATTTATCCTTTCTCGAAAAGACATTGTTAAATTATATCTACCAAATTTTTCCTAAGTTTACATTCAACAATTGCAACCTTTGCCTAAAAAATGTGACCTTTTCTGTTTTTACAACAGTTAGTTACTTTTTTTTGGATGATAAACATATATTAGGTAGACTAACACCTCTAACATCAGAAAGACAAATAATAAAAGTAGAAAAAACATAATTTAAGATAACTCGTTTAAAAAAGTGGAATGACCTTTTTTAGTAAACAAATCAACACACTAATTAATTATTAATTTGATTCTCTATTGGTATGATTAACTAAAAGCTAATAAGAGAACTTAAAAAGAGATGAAATTTAAATAAACAAAAAGGAGGTTGAATAAAAGCATTAAAAAGAAAACTTTATGAACCAAAATCAACAATAATTTTGAAATCAATCTAAAAAATAATTCAAGCCAATGAAAGATTCAATGCTAGCTTATTATCCAATCGGGTGTCCACCCAAACCGATAGATAATTATTGTTACATATTCTCAATTAAAAAATTATAATTATTATTTGAAAAATGCTAACAACTCTTGAGGCACTTGTTAAATAATTAAATGTAAAAAATTTATATTAAAAATTGTGTTTTCAATATTTTAAATTTTAATATAAAATTTTTAATTTTGATTTTTTTAACTATTATTTTAAAGCACTCGTTAGCATTAATTTTAGAGGAAGGAGAGACACTAGAGTCAAACATTCCTTAATGAATTATAACCACTATGCTAACATTCACATAATATATGCTCAATTATCCTTCTTATTAATTACGTTCATTCTACAATTAGTTTCTTTTTTAGATAACCTCTTACAGTTTACTATTTTTTTTCTCTGAAGTTTCACTGTAGTTTCTTATCATTGAACACGTCAAATAACCTATTGAATTATATTTTGTTTTTTTACCATGGCATAATTTATTTGTCTAATTTCCATTCCATCGCTCCAAAATAAAAAATAATATTAAAAAGGTTTACACAAAACCACGATTTATCTTGATAGTAACATTCGTTGTTTTTCAAAAGATAATATGCACTTCAATTTCATGTCAGTTCAGCAAAGTCACCACGATAACATAAACTAATAATTTATTATTATTATTATTATTTTATGATGGTGAATATATAAATATGATATGATTTATATCTACGAGGTAATACCATTGCTGTTTAACATCTTCCATTTCTTCCTATATAAACCATACAGATTCTTCAATCGGTTACGTAACTGAATTCCGAATATCACGCTTCCGTGCCCAACCGTCTCAACAAACCTCTCTTTCTCACTCTTAAAACTGTTTCACACACACACTTTCTTTCTATCTACACCTTCAACAATGGCTATTGCTTATCCTTCTTCAAGAACCGAAACGTCGTCGTATTCGCATTCATACTCCTCTGCCTTCGCTTCCTCATCGGTAGCGAGTTTCGCTCCACGCGCTTCCCCTCTAATGATGCCATCCTCCTCCTCTGCTGCCGCGAATGTTAAACTGCGGGATCATCGTACTACGCCCCCGTCTCCACCGTCTACGTCTTCAACCGTGAGATTCTCCGTCGAACAACGACCAGAATCTCCCGGACGCCGATCGATGACTGTAAAGAAGGATACAAGAAACAGCAACGCGGTGCCGTCGTCTAGCGAGAACAGGACTCGGAAGTGCATGTGTTCTCCGACGACACACGCTGGTTCGTTCCGTTGCGCGTACCACAAACGCATGGCGGAGCAAGAGCAACAACGGCGAGAGAAACAGCAACAGAAACAACAACAGGTGCAGCAGCAGCAACAACAACAAGTGCATCAGCAAACAGCGTGGTCGAGAAGTAGAAAGCTAAACCTTCGAAGATCGGCGATGAAGAATTCGCTTGTGCGAATCGGAGTGGAAGGTGAAATTGTGAAGAGGACTCTAACAACTCTAATTAGACCTTCGTCGCACGAGCTTCGCCGACGGGAAGCTTTTCAGCCGAAACCGAGTCGGCTCTCTATCATGTCAAAAGCTCAAGACTAGTAGTAGTGAATATTTTCATTTTCTCTCTCCTTTTGGTCTTTATTTTTTTTCTTCTTCTTTCTTTTGGTGTAGCATAAAATACAATAGACGGAATTAATAGTGGTAAATTTTTGTGTATAGTTAGAGTTTATTTGTTAAGGTCATTTTATCAGGAGTTTATAGTTTTCCCTCATTATTTATAGCTTTTTTTTATAAGCTATTTTAAGTAGTTTTTGAATTTATAGTTTTTAATTTATCATTTCTTTTGTCAATTTTAATTTTATTATTTTAATTAAAATTCTTTTTTAGTGTTTATAATGTATTTATTATTATTTAAAATAAGTATAGGTTATAATTACAAAATCATATTTGAATATGGAAACGAATGAACACCCTCTTTAATTATTGTATTTAAAATTACCCGAATGTCTATTTCTTTTGTAATCATAATTAGTATATTTGTTGATAGAATTCATCATTACATGATTGATTGATATATATATATATATATTTTGAATATTATTTAAAATAAATTTTTACCGCAAAATTATGATATATAATAAATAAAATTATAAAGATTAATAAATTTTAAATTACTAAGTTCAAAACAATTTAAATATTAATTTATATAGATTTATATTAATTCTAAATTATAAATATCATGTTATATTATTTTATTTTTTAAAGTTAATTGAAACTAAATTTGTTTTTTTATATAGAATGGGGCCAAAGTCCAAAAAGAAAACAATCTACAACAAAACTAAACTAGGAATAGAAATACTCTTAAAATTATGAATTAAAACATATGCCACTTTATGAGGAGTAATATCAAACAAATTAATGGATAATATTATGTGTATATATATAATTAATTATAATATTAATTATTTTATTTTATCAACTTTCTACCTTAGAAGAACTAAATTCCTATAAAGAATTACACCCGATGTTAAAAATATGGATCTCTCAATCTAAGTGCAAGAACCCTTTGATCTTCTTCATAATGCTCCAACCCATCACACTACCCTCCAGCTTCCCGATACCAAATCTTTTAGCCATACTTAAACCTTCGCACAACCCCAAAGTTCTGTCATATATGTCAGTGTCCTCAAGATTTTCAGTGAACAAGAAATAAATCGTATTAAGTTAGTTTTTCCAAAACTTAAGTTTGACTTGTTATAATATTAAAGGCTCTATTTAAATAATATAATAATATATTTAAACATTTTAAAAATTAAAGATTGTTAATATGCATAAATTATTAAAAGTTTAATATTTAACAAAAAAAATCAAAATTTAATATAATAATTATATTAATAATAAAAAAATATTATTTATATTATTTAAATAGACTTAAAAGATTTATTATGTGACATGTAATTTGATATTTTTAACTAAATAAAATTCTTTTAAAATTTAATCTAATCTAAACCACTTGACATAAGTAAAATCATAAACTTCTGTCATCAACCCTAATCAATATCAACCGTTTGCA
This sequence comes from Cicer cuneatum, assembly GCA_037974295.1. NCBI lineage: Eukaryota > Viridiplantae > Streptophyta > Magnoliopsida > Fabales > Fabaceae > Cicer > Cicer cuneatum. Next base: position 68,778,279 of record JBBPBO010001984.1, on the reverse strand, counting down.
TAAGCCTAATGTGATATGTGAATTGCATATATTCTTAGGACTCTAATACATAAAAAAGACCTCCAACAACATATCAATGCGGTTCAATCATCAAATGACGCCAAACGCCAAACCACAAAAGCTAAAAGACAACCTCAAATTGACAATCTAGCATTTGTCAGTAGTCCATCACGTAAAATTTGCCATATCACATGAAGATTCTGTTATTAATAATTTGAAATTAGATAAGTCTTGAAACATATAGAATTTTTATGTAAAAATCTAGAACTGCTTTAATTATAGAAAAATGTGGGAAATATCTAGAAGTGGGTATTAATTAGGAAGCTCCTAGAAATGTATCTAGAGCTATCTATTTGTACCTATAAATACTTCATTGTACTTGACATTATGCATCCAGCAAATTGTGAATTTTCTATTAGAAATATTTTCCTTTCTCTAACAAAGTGGAATCTAGAGTTTGGTTGTAAGAGTTGAGAAATGGCGACTCGTGATTACACTATTTTCCATTTTCCTCTTCTAAAAGAAGAGAATTATGAAAAATGGTGCTTTCGCATGAAAGCATTGCTTGGCTCTCAAGATGTATGGGAGATTGTTGAAAAAGACTATGATGAGCCACAAGATGAAGAGGGATTGTCTCAAGTTGAGAATGAGGTTTTGGCAAAGACAAGGAAGAAAGATCAACAAGCTCTTACTCTCATTCATCAATGTTTGGATGATTCTATGTTTGAGAAGGTTGTCGATGCTACGAATTCAAAAGAAGCTTGGAAGATTTTGGAGAAATTACTCCAAGGCATTGACAAAGTGAAGAAGATAAGACTTTAATCTCTAAGGGGAGATTTAGAAGCTTTGAAGATGAAGGATTCCGAATCAATTTCAAATTATTACTCAAGGGTGAAGACAATTGTTAATCAAATAAAGAGATATGGAGACAAGATACAAGATGTTCATGTAGCGGAGAAAATTCTTTGTTCCTTGACTCCTAAGTTTGATTATGTGGTATGTGTTATTGATGAATCAAAATATCTTGACTCAATGTCCATTGAGGAATTAGAAGGTTCATTGCAAGCTCAAGAAGAAAGAATGAAGAAAAGGCAAGATGAGCCATTAGAGCAAGTTCTCAAGATCAAAGCTTTGTTGAAGGATGACAGAGGATTCAATAGTCAAAACGTACGTGGACGTGAACAAGGAAGAGGATGAGGATGTGGTCATGGCCAAGGAGGAAGAGGTTTCAATGGTGAATCAAACTACAAAAAAAAAAGTCACTCATCACCAAGAATTCGTGGAAAAGGAAGATGTTATGGCTATTATTAAAGTGAAAGGAGGTATGACAAATCTAAAGTCCAATGTTATAATTGTCATGAATTTAACCATTTTTCTTGGGAATGTTGTAATGCTCCTAATCAAGAGGAAGAAGAGGCTAATCTTATTGACAAAAATGAAGAGTCAACTTTGTTGCTAACACTCAAGGAAGAAAAGAGATATGCTAATAGTTCATGGTACTTGAACAATGGTGCAAGTAACCATATGTGTGGATGCAAAGAGAAATTTGTCGAGCTTATGAAAAGATGAACGAAAATGTTTCCCTTGGAGACTCATCAAAAGTGAAAATTGAAGGGAAATGTACGATTCTAATCTCTTCTAAAGATGGGAGCCATAAGTTGATTAGTGATGTATAATATGTGCCTAAATTAAAGAGTAATATTTTGAGCTTTTGCCAACTTCTTGAAAAAGGATATGAAACTTTCGTGAAAAATAAACAAATTTGGCTTAGAAATCAAAATAACAGTTTAATCGCTAAAGTTCTTATGTCGAAAAATAGAATGTTTATCTTGAACCTAAGAACTATTGAAGCAAAATGTTTGAAGGTGAGTGTCCAAGATGAAGCATGGCGTTGGCATATGAGGTATGGCCACTTGAACTTTGGTGCACTTAAAATTATGGGAGAAAAGAATATGGTGAAAAGGATGCCCTCAATCAATCATCCAAATCAATTGTGTGAAGGTTGACTTCTTGGCAAGCAAGCTAGAAAAAGTTTCCCTAAAGAAGCCATATCAAGAGCAACTAAGCCACTGCAACTTGTGCATACTGACTTGTGTGGGCCAATCATTCCATCTTCATTTGGTAAGAGTAAATATTTCATTCTCTTTATTGATGATTTTAGTAGAAAAACTTGAATTTATTTCTTAAAGCAAAAATCAGAAGCTTTTGTTGCTTTCAAGAATTTCAAAGCTCTTGTAGAGAAGGAGAGCAGTCATGAAATCAAAGCTTTGAGATCTGATCGAGGATGTGAATTCACTTTGAAGGAGTTTAATGAATTATGTGCAACTCATGGAATTCGTCGTCCGATGATAGTTCCAAGATCTCCACAACAGAATGAAGTAGCTGAGAGAAAGAATAAAACTATTTTGAACATGGCAAGATGCATGCTAAAATCCAAAATGATGCCATAAGAGTTTTGGGCTGAAGCAATTTCATGTGCGGTCTATTTATCAAATTGCTCTCTGACTTCAAATGTCAAAGACCAAACCCCTTTTGAAGCATGGAATAGAAGGACGCCTAGTGTTAATCATTTGCGTGTCTTTGGGAGCATAGCATATGCACGTGTGCCACATCAAGAAAGATCCAAACTTGATGATCGAAGCATCGAACATGTCTTTGTTGGTTAAGATCCACATTCTAAAGGTTACAAGTTGTACAACCCATGCAACAATAAGGTAGTGGTGAGTCGTGATGTTGAATTGGGAGGGTCAAGAAGAAACAAACTATGATTTCTTTCCATATTTTGAAGAAGATCAAGAAACCACAACATCAGTTCAAGATGCAACTCCACCTTCTTCACCTACTTTTCTAGATGAAAGTTCAAGCAAAAGACCAAGTAAGATGAAAGATATAGAAGACATCTATGAAAGGTCAACTGAAGTTACTCTTGACCTTGAAGAGTTGTATTGTCTCTTGGCGGATAGTGAGCCATTAATATATGGCAAAGTAGTGAAATATAAAAGGTGGAGACAAGCCACAGATGAGGAGATTAAATCAACTATGAAAAACAACACTTGAGAATTAGCAACTCTTCCAAAAGGCCATGAAGCAATTGGAGTCAAATTGGTGTACAAGGTTAAAAAGAATGCTAATGGAGAGATTGAAAAATAAAAAGCAATACTTGTTACCAAAGGCTATAAACAAAAACATGAAGTTGACTATGAAGAAGTTTTTGCACCAATTGCTCGCATGGACACTATTCATTTGCTAATCATTGTAGCAGCTCAAAATAAATGGAAACTTTATTAACTTGATGTAAAATCGGCATTTCTAAATGGCTATCTTGAAGAAGATGTCTATGTTGAGCAGCCGATTAAAGGACATGAAGATAAAGTTTTGAGATTGAGGAGAGCATTGTAAGACCCTTAAATTTAAAATTAAATTCAGATTTGATATTAAGGGTATTTTGGGAATATCGGTATAATATTCAATATATGTATATTTTGTGTAAATATATATATATATATATATAATTAATTGTTTTGGAGGTGGAATTAAAATTATTGGATAATGGATGGATTAATTTAATTTTGAGTAATTAAATTATCGGACCGTTAATTAAGATATTCTCTGCTAATTTCGACGGAAACGGATTAAGTGCTGGAGGATCAAAAGATATTTTGATATAAGAATTGGTGAGGTGGCGTAGATATTTGTGAAAAAGGAAACAATTCCTCTCTCCTCTGCTGTGTCAGTTGCTTTATGTGGATATTTAAGTAAGAAGCTTTTCCTTCTTTCCTCTACGCGCCAGTTCTGCTTTATCTTCTTCTTCTTCTAATTTTCTGAGTGTTGGTGAAGAAAAACAATTTACTTAAAAGTCATCGTTCTGGAAAATCTGAGTGTCGAATCAGAAAGTTTCGAGTACGAAAGTCATTCCTCTGATCGTTACGGAGCTAAAGAACTAATTTTCGTAGCGGCGAACGCGAACGGGAGTATCGTCGGCTTTTGTTGCAGAAGCGTACGAGCTAAGGGAACGTAACTAAGGTAAGGGCATCTTCCAACTTTCTAGATTGCATTTAGGGCTGTAAATGCATGTGTGATGAATGATATTTGGTTTATGATTGTGAAAAACATTGTATTATGTTTTTAAAATCATTCTGTGAGCATTGAATGATGATTCTGGTTCTGATTTTGTTTTGTTAAAAATCAGTGAGGTTATTCTGGTTTGAGTAAATCTGTGTTTTGCTGTGTTTTGTTAAACAATCTGGTGTTGATGGTTGTTTCAAATGAAAAGGGATTTAAAATGGTGGAAGTATTTTATGAAAAATCTGTTGTTGGTATTTGATGAAAAATGTTCTGAGTTGAGGTTTTAAAAGAGGGGAATTATGATTCTGGTGTTGGGTTGGATTTTCAAAAGAAAAGGTTTTGAAAATGTGTTGAAGTTTCAGGAAAATTCACTGATTTCGAAGGTGTATTCGAATACAATGCCGTATTCGAATACAACCTGCAAAGCTTCTGTTTTCCCTAAGTTTTCGAACTTGTATTCGACTACGAGCCCCTGTAGTCGAATACAGATTTTCCAATTTTGCTACTGACTTAGCATCTATATTCGACTACGACCCTCTGTAGCCGAATACAGATTTGCAATTTTTGCTTCTGTTTTAACCACTGTATTCGACTACAACCCTATGTAGCCGAATACAGATTTGCAACTTTTGCCACTGACTTCGCATCTGTATTCGACTACGAAGGCCTCGTATTCGAATACAGAATGCTGATTTTTCACTGTTTTAGCTTCTGTATTCGAATACAAGGTAGTTGTAGTCGAATACAGATTCGTGTTTTTCATAAATTCAAGTTTTTAACATTGTTTTATAAACTTAAGTGTTGGGGTACCTTAGGAAGGTTTGTGGTGATTAAAAATGGAAATTTGGTGATAGTTTGAAGTGGTGATGATGAAGTTTTTTTAGAATTTACTGAAGTTGTAGAAATTCTGATTTTTGTACTGTGACAGCCCCTGTATTCGAATACAATGAAGCTGTATTCGAATACAGATTCGTATTTTTTGCCAGAAACCTCAGTTTTAATCACAGTTTTGAATCTTAACAGTTGGGGAAAAACCTTTGTTAATAAAGAGTGGAACTTTGAGGTAATGCAAAGTGTAATGCTTGCTTGAATGGTTAATCTTTGAATGTGTTGAGATGTTTTGAAAAATGAGGAAAATGCATGAATTTTACTAAGGTTGCATATTGTTTTCAATGAAGTGAAACAATGCATATTCATGCATGGCATAGTCAGGTGGTACCCGCGATGGGTCACAGAGTAATGCGCATCCACGTGCTGATCTGTAGTGATTGCACGAGTGCTGATCTGTAGTGATTGCACTAGGTACTAATCTGTGATTGTACCTTGGTATATAAGTGTTGGTCAGATAAACGACTACACTGGTACTGGACTGTAGTGTCTGTATCCTGAAATGCGCAGCCACGTGCTGATCTGTAGTGATTGCACGAGTGCTGATCTGTAGTGATTGCACGAGTGCTGATCTGTAGTGATTGCACTAGGTACTGATCTGTAGTGATTGTACCTTGGTTTATGTCAAACGTGCTGGTCTGTAGTGACTGCACGAGTGCTGGTCTGTATGCGACTGCACTGGTGCTGATCTGTATGCGATTGCACCCTGGTCATGAGGGCCGTTAAATTGTGCTGGTCTGTAAGTGACTGCACCTTGGTGATTCCAAGAATTTATGAACATGAACATATACATATTGCATCGGAGTGTTTGACTAGAGGGTCACGTTTGATTTTATGTTGATGGTGGAAAATTGTTGTGTGAGTAAGTATTTTTTTGAAAATCTGTAATTTCGGATGAATTGATGTTTGTGCTTACATCATGATTTTTATACTTACTTGGTTGCTGTTTTGTAAAGTACAAATGACATGTATTTCAAAATTTGGCATCCTTATTTATCATCATGTACTATGAATATGTTTGATATTCTTGATATAACTGCTATGTGGTAATTGTTATTTTCAGTCGGTGACCCTTTACAATTATTGTGGAAATTGGGCGTTGCCCTCAGATGAGATTCAGAACCGTACCCCTGATGGTCATACTAACGACAGGGAACGTCGTTAGTTTCCCTTGATCTTTACTTGTGGGCTATGCAAAGAGATGAGCAGCTGGGTGAAGAAAAGACTTGTGAATATTGTAATGCTACTGTAGCTTAGGATATGATCAGAGTAGACTTATGTATAGGGTTTTGAACTCAATGGTTGTAAATATTCATTTTGGGAATTATTGTAAAACTCTTCCGCACTCTGATAAATATTTTGATGTATCTTTATTTTAGTATATTATAAAGATCAAATTCCCATAAATATCTCATTCGATTCAATTGTGATGTTGCTGTTTTAAAATTCCTTACTATTTTTAATTACGAAGTCGAATGATATTTAATTTGAATTGATTTTAATTTTCTTGGAACGCAATTCTGAAAACTCTTTTATTTATGTATTCGTTTTAAAAATAAATAAATAAATACACTCGCGCTGTGTTTTAAACTCGGGGTGTTACAAGCATTGTATGGATTAAAGCAAACACCAAGAGCATGGAATAGTCACATCGACAAATACTTCCAAGACAATGGGTTTGCTCGTTGTCATGATGAATATACTTTTTATGTCAAAGTTTGTGATAATGGAGATATTTTGATTGTTTGTCTCTATGTTGATGATCTTATATTCGTTGGGAACAATCCAAATTTATTTGAAGAGTTTAAAAAAGTCACGGCGCTTGAGTTCGAGATGACTGATATTGGGTCATGTCATACTACTTAGGCCTAGAAGTAAAGCAATTGGAAGAAGGTATATTTATTTCTCAAAAAAACTATGCAATAGAAGTTTTGAAGAAATTTAAAATGTTTGATTGCAATCCAGTGAACACACCAATGGAGAGCATATTGAAGTTGTCAAAGTTTGAAGATGGACAAAAGGAGGGCCCTTCTTTTTTTCAAAAGCCTCGTTGGAAGCTTAAGATACTTAACATGTACAAAGCCTGATATTCTATATGCGGTTGGAGTAGTGATTCGTTTCATGGAAGCTTCTACTACTACACACATGAAAGTAGGGGTGGGAATAGGTCAGGTCAGGCTTTGAAAGGCCTCAGCCTGACCTACGATTAATTTTTTAGGCCTAAGTCTGGCCTACGGCCTATCATAGGCTTTTTTTCGGTCTGGCCTGGCCTGTTTAAAAATCTGGCCTAACCTGTTTAAAAATCTTGTCTGGCCTGAAAGCCTATTTAAAAGCCTTATTCACATTAAAATATTTAAATGTTATAATTTATATTTTTTTAAATGTTATTAATAATTTGAAATTAGATAAGTCTAGAACCATGTAGAATTTCTATTTAAGAATCTAGAATTACTTTAATTGTAAAAAAAAATGTAAAAAATATCTAAAAGTGGGTATTAATTAAGAAACTCCTAAAAATATATCTAGAATTATCTATTTATACTTATAAATATCTCATTGTACTTGACATTATATATCAAACAAATTATGAATTTTTTATTAAAAATATTTTTCTTCTCTAAGACACTTTAACCCTCCCTAGTGACTTAAATATCCCAATTTGAACTTGCACCTCCCTCACAAAAACCACTGTCCAAATGGTAAGCACTTGCCCCGAGAATTTACCCATCATGACATTACACGATTTCAAAATTATGACATGTTGCACACACGTTAGATGACAACGTGTTGCATAATGATACACTTAAACATATACAATTGATTTTTGGAATGTAGTAGAGACTAAAGTGTCCTTTTTTATTTTTTTCAAATACTAAAAATTAAGTTTATTTTTTAAGAGAATAAATGTGATCTCATATTTTGTTTCACGAATATGAATGAGTATTTATTAAAAGTTATAATTTTCAGAAGTTACTAATCAAATCGCATTATTTGTTAAAAATGACACATGAACTACCAAGTTTTTTTTAAAGTTTATAGCAAAGACCGAAATACTGAGATTTCATTCCAAGTCATCATCATTGGGAAATTAGATTTGGACTGTTTGGTAATACTGACAGATAAACCAGAATTCTTCCCATGACAAATCATAGGCATGACGTGATGATAATAACCACATGCAAGGTACAAAAACTAATGCTAAAATGGAAACAATCAAACATTTTTAGACACTTGAATTTTCATTTTACACTATTGTTTTTTTGTGATCCACAAGCGTTGCATTCATTGATTACCCCCTTCAACAACTATCAACATCAATGCTATGTATGTGAAGGTAGCAGCTCCAATTCTTTTGTTAAGTTGGTGGCAATGAGTCAAGATTACACAGACAACAGACACAACATTGACACTGATATATCGACACTAATAATAATGTAAAAAGTAATTGAATGTATTATATGTGCTAATGTCAGTCAAATAACAGACGCACTTTTGATCTAAAGTGTTGTGTTACGTATCAATCAATTTTCACTAACCATTCCAACACTCTCTTAACAATTAGTTATAGCTAGCTTCCTTACATTAGTTTCCTTCCTTTTCTCAAAAAAACAACATAACTCATTTGCGCTATTAGGCCAAAACCAAGAAAAAACTTAACTTTGATAGCAAAATGGGGAAGCTGGTTCTGAAAGTTGGTAGCAGACCACCATGGGTGGGTCTAGCTGCTGCAGTTTGGATCCAAATAGCTGCTGGAAATGCTTACAACTTCCCTCTATATTCTTCTGCTCTCAAATCTGTGTTGGGTCTGAATCAACAACAGGTAACTATTCTTGGAGTGGCCAATGATGTTGGAGAGAATTTGAGTTTGCTTCCTGGTATTGTCTGCAACCAGTTCCCTCCTTGGGCTTTGCTTCTTGTTGGTTCTGTCCTTTGTTTTTTGGGTTATGGACTTATCTGGCTTGCTGTTACCCAAACTGTTTCCAACTTGCCCTATGTGCTGGTATGCTGCATCCCCTACTTTTTTCTGTCTCAATTTGAAATATATTTTGTTTTGTCAAAGGAATCAATATTAAGTTTCCTAGAATTGAGTTGAAACTTCAATTCAGCTGTTAATCATTGTGTTATTTCTCTATTATTTACCAATTTTTCTAATTACATTCTCTGCTATCATGCATTAACTTAGGTACTCTTTGGATAAAAAAACTCAAGTGTTTATGAAAATTAACAGAAAATAGTTTATGGACATATCATAGACTGTTTTCACAAGCTTTCCGAAACAGTTTCACAAGTGCTTATGATAGTAAATAAAAACTCAAATAAGTCAATTGAAATAGACCCTTAGTTGTAGATATTGGCTGTTGAATGAAGTTCCAGCCTTCATATTCTGAGTTTTATTTTAAAGCTGTTTTGGTGAAGTCAGAATACGAGTCATCTAATCTTTCATTGAATAGTTGAGGCCCCTTGAATCTGTGATTCTCCTAACTACATGGAATCCGATATATATGTTTTGCTTTTGACAATGTAAAGTGAAGGACCTATTTCTGTTCATCAACTGGTTCAAATCATCATTTTGTCACACGTGCTTTTTATGTTACATTACATGCATGAGTTTCAAAATCAACTTGGTTTTCTCATGACTTTGCAGCTATGGCTAGCACTTTGTGTTGCCACGAACAGCAGTGCATGGTTCGGCACAGCCGTGCTGGTTACCAACATGAGAAACTTTCCTCTCAGTAGAGGCACCATCTCAGGCATTCTTAAAGGTTATGTAGGGATCAGTGCATCAGTATACACATTAATATATAGCATACTACTGAAAAGTTCTGCTTCTGAGTTACTTTTGTTTCTATCAATTGGGGTTTCTATTGTGTGCTTAGTTATGATGTGTTTCATTAAGCCTTGTACTCCTCCTTCAGGTGAAGACACTTCAGTTCATGTCCATTTTATTTTCACACAAGCTTCAAGTATTTTACTTGCCATGTATCTTGTTTTAACCACGATATTAAGCGACATGGTTTCGATTAATGATGTTGTTTCATACATCATTGTTTCCATAATGATTATACTTATGATGACTCCACTTGCAATTCCTTTGAAAATGACAATATTTCCTGCCACTCAAAAAAACAATGTTCCATTGGTTGGTTCCTCTGATGTTGCAACACATACAAGTCCATTGATCACATCATCATCATCTCCATCAGCTGCATATCTTGGAAGTTTTCATGAAAATGAGGATGTTTCTTCAGATGTTGAGACACTAATTGCTGAAGGGGAAGGGGCGGTGAGGAAGAAAAGGAGACCAAAAAGAGGAGATGATTTTAAGTTCAAAGAAGCTTTAGTCAAGGCTGATTTCTGGTTACTTTGGTTTGCTTATTCTTTAGGGGTTGGTTCAGGAGTAACTGTTCTAAATAATTTGGCTCAAATTGGAGTTGCTTTAGGTGTTGAAGATGCAACCATATTGCTTGCAGTATTCAGCTTTTGCAATTTTATGGGTCGTCTAGGTGCTGGAGCTGTCTCTGAACACTTTGTTAGGTATTTTTGTCTTGATATATCATAGACTATACAATATATGACTGTTTTTTTTATTAGCATTGAACAGTTTAAACTTTTAAGCAGTTCCTTCCTAACTTTGCATTGAACTGGTATGAGTAGTAGTTTTATCCTCCTTGCTTAGAAACTGTTGGAATAACAAATCCAGCTCTGAAGTAAGATGATAAATAAACGCACAAAAACACAACAATTGATCACAAAGTTCGACCAGTTGCGCATACGTCTCTGACAGTAGAGTGGTTGTTGTAGTTTTCTATTATGCAATGCTTAGAGTTACAGAGTGCAACACTTTTGTTTAAAAACTACGGTCCAGTTTATAAGTTTGCCACAATTTGAATTGTCTTGTGATAGTTTTTATTATCTTATACGTGGTGTAGGCATATATTGATGAGGTTATCATCATGATTCATGACAGGTTGATAGCACTACCTAGAACATTTTGGATGACAAGTACACAAGTAATTATGATCATAGCATTTTTGCTTTATGCTTCAGCTCTAGATGGAACTCTTTATGCTGCAACAGCTTTACTTGGGATGTGCTATGGAGTTCAATACTCTATAATGGTTCCAACTGTTTCTGAACTTTTTGGTTTGAAGCACTTTGGTGTAATTAGTAGCTTCATGATGCTAGGAAATCCAATTGGTGCCCTTCTTTTTTCTGTTTTCCTTGCTGGAAATGTTTATGATACAGAAGCTGCAAAGCAAGGTAATTCTACATGCCATGGTGCAAATTGCTTCAGAATCACTTTTCTAGTTTTGGCTGGTGTTTGTGGACTTGGTACCATTTTGAGTATAATTTTGACAGTTAGAATAAGACCAGTATATCAAATGCTATATGCTGGCGGTTCGTTTCGCCTGTCGCATACTTCAAATCAATGAGATTGGACAATTATCTGCTAGGTACAAAACTTCTGCAGCCACTATTCAATGAGCATATAGAGACTACTCTAAGCATATTTATGGCTTTTATGTGCTACTACTGAAAAATTCTGAGCCTTAGGTGGTCCCTATTTTGGTTAATATAATCATATAATGTTTGACGAGCGACGGCCACACAACACGACAGTGATTAGTCATTGGCTGAAACTTTCGCCTTAACTTGAAAGCTTTGGAATACACTGAGTCTTGGATAAAAGAAAAAAATAAAGGTTTTCTTTCGCCTCATCATTGGTTCCAGTTCTATCAGTTAGCTTCTAATCTATTTTTTATGTGTAGATACTCATTGTTATTATGCCTCTTATATTTATTTTTTGTAAAAATCTATATGTTTATAATATAAACATTGAAGTGTGAATGTAGAATGGACATGTCAACATATAAATAAATCCTTTATTATTAGGCTTGGCCACTTGAACAAGTTATAACAATCCTTACTTCCTAATTGATTTCTCATATTACTAGAATGGAAATTTCTCTCAAACTCCTTTTTTAACATTTTTCAGTGTACCATTAATCCTCCTCCAATTAATAAATGAATATCTTTTGGAATGTCAAGGGACAACAACCAACCAACTTTGTTTTGGAGTCTATAATAATTTGAAGCCTCCAACAAAAAGTGTAGAGATCTCTAATCACAAGCTCATTTGCTACCTCAAAATCATGTAGGATCCACAAGAATTTTGATCAAATATAAGCCATTTAAGAGATAAATATATAATACCAACCAAAGACAATTTTTCTGAGAATACAATCATTTTTCTTAAAGCTTGTTTTGTAGTGTTTAACTTTAGTTATTAAATTTTACTTTTCTGCTGCAAACAATCAAATAATAATAAAACAGGTTTACAAATAAAAGGCTCAAGTATTAAGAGACATGAATACCAAGATAATATCAAAATATAATGTGCAAATATGTACTATCACCACATAAGACATATTACAGTGCATAAAGTCAAGTCAAGCAGACTCAAAACCAAATCAAATTATATACTTTTTGCTACAAAACTAAATATCTACCTCAATACTTCACTGCCAAGAAAACATGAATCTGATATGTAATTTTCCCTATCAACGCATAAACATGTAATTAAAGTAAAGGAGACTGATTCAACCAACTAATTGGATCCTCTGCAGCCTCCCTAACAATATCTCAACAGTTGAACTTGAATTAATCCAACTATTAAATTGTTGGATTAATCAAATGGCTAAATTCAATAAATCCAACTACCAAAGTTTGACCGAAGAGAATTCGAGGTGCATCAGAAATCTCTCTTGTGGAAGCACACAAAAAAAGAAATTGGATCCTCTACTGCTGTTGTAGTGGATCCAAATCCTTCAAATAACGATAATTGGATTCTCTCTTTCCCCTCGAGCACAAAGAGTGTTCGAGAGAACTGAGTGGAGATAGATAGATAGAGAGAGTGATAGAAAGTAAGAGAGAAGTTAAGAGACAGATAAAGATGATGGAGAGAGTATTTGAAAGGAGAGAATTCAAATCCGAGAAAACTTGAAATTGAATCCTCCATAGCTGTTGCATCATACTATAGCCGTAGATGATCTAAATCCAGTAAAACTTTTAGTTTGGTTTAAGATCCTTGAACATGGTATCCCACTTGATTTCTTCAACAGCAGCAGACCAATATCCATCACCATCATCATCATTATCACCACCACCATATCCATCAATTTTTTGCTCCTTTTGAAAATGATACACAACAGGACTAGAACAACCATCAAGTCCACCACACAAACCAGGAACCACTACACTTTGTGTAGAACTTCCATTTGTCAGAAACAGTTTTTCCTGCTTAGGAATCACCAATTTTTTGTTCCTCTTCATCATGCCACTCTTCCATCTTCTCCCAAATCCACCGACATGCCTTGTTGGCACAACAACAAGTGCTGATTCTTCACTGTGACTACTCAAAGTTCTAACATAGTTGACAAAGTACTTTTTTGTCCTCTTGATTGCAGCCACAAACCTTGCGACTGTGTGTGGAAACTTTGTCTTGTCTTTATTAGCAAGTTTGAGAATTTCTAATCTGTGTTTGGCTATAGAGATTCCCATGCTTTGGAGAAAGTCATGGTTAAAGTAAAACATGTCTTCTTCTTCAAGCTCGTTGTGAGCAAAGATAAGGCCATATTCATATACTAGTGATGGCTCAAGGTTTGTTTTTGAAAGCCATGTGAACCAATCCATGGATGCTGAGTTAAAGGAATATGTGTCAAATTTGATATTTTGTATTGCTAATGTTATGTTTCACCTTCAACTTCAACTTCAACTATCATATCTATGAATATATATAGATATAGAATGGTTGGATGGTCAAAACAAATTTTAAACAGTGGTAAGTGTTAATCAACAAAATTCGGTAAAATCGAACTCAACTAAAAATATTTAAATATATTATTCTCAACAAAAGCAAATTGATTTAATGTGTCGATTATTTATTTCTATTCAAAGCCGAATCAAAATTACCTATACAAAAAATTAAATCATACGTTTTCGAATCAAATCGATTATTTGTGGACTAAACCGTATGAAATTGTTATTATTAACAACTATTAAAAAAATTAAAAAATTTAATCGAAAAATTCCTCATCATACAAATAAAATTATTAAATATATTTGTCTAATCTTTTATTTAACGATTATGAGATGACACAATCTAAAGACAATACAAGCGTCAATAATAATGGTTGAATGCATTAACTTACACACTCTAGTCTCCGCCGCATGTAAGAGATTGAGAGTGACTAAAGCAAAATCACATATTTATAAGGGGCATGTAATGTAACATTGTAGCCCATGTCGATGTAACATGTTTCCTCCAAAATTAGGCCATATTTTATCATTATTTATTTATTTATTATTGTGGACAACATATAGTGCCGTCAGTCAAGGGAACCCACCACTCGTTTGGTGAATGTATTAATTAATTAAGTTGAGAGGGAAGTGGCAAATGACAAATTTCACATTTGCTTGGGTTTGAACTGAATGTGTATTAGATGTATTTTTTTTTTAAACATACCATTTTATTAATACTACTAATTTACTTTAGAAAATAAAAAGACAAATTAGATACATTATATATTTTGACATCACAAAATACAATGTTTTGGCTAGCCAAATTATACTACTTTAAGATATCAGTGTCGGTTGCCATGTGAGATTCTTTTTCTTCCTTTAAAAAAAAATCATATCTAACATTTAATGTTTCTTTCTCCAAAGTAAATGCAGCTGAACGTAGGTAAGAACAAAAAGTAATCCAAAACTCGCGTTGGCTTCATGACAAATGGGAAAAGCTTGTCTCAACGCTTCATAAACACTTTCCCTTGTTGTATTTCAATAATTGTCATCATGTCTTCATTTTGCTTTTGGGAAAAATGCTCTTTATTTTAGAATTTGGATCCATGCAGGTTCACGAGCACAGATTAAATATTATAGCACTATTCCCATGTGATGTGAATATGATGAGTTTGGATCTTTCATTCTTCCTGCGTAAAATTATTCTTAAAAAATCTCAAAAAAATATACTCATAAAGTATTTATAAACAGTGAATATATAAATCAATTTTGTGGAGTTATGTCAGATTATCAAATGTTCATTTAATCACTTATTATAAGATCATTGTCACTCTAGACATACTTTAGATGTTCGATCTTAGATATAAAGTGTGTGTTAAAAATCTTACATTTGATGAGATAAATTTTGAAAAAAGTGTTTATAAGTGATAAATATTTATCTTATAAATTGATTTTGTATAGTTGTGTGTTAGGCAACCCTAATTCTAATGATTATGCTACACTTTCTTTTGAAGAAATGAGGGCTAGTTAAACAAATGGTTAATCACATTTTCCCTAAATTCATTTGCATCTTCCTCAATTATTACACTTTAATTTTACTCCATTTGTAAGTGTAGACTAATTAATCCCAATTTTTTAACCTATTTTCGTTGATCCCACTATCTCAATTCCATATTTATTGATGTTTAAGGCTAGTGCACACACATTAAAATAATATTAATTGATATTATTACCTGAAATTACACCAGATTTTCGATTTTTTTAATAATGGCATGATAGGGAAAAAAATGTTAATTATATCTTGAATTTCTATAACATTAATAATTTTAAAATAAAAAAGTTAAAACATCAACAATTATAAAGATGCAAACAAGTTGAAAAAATGCTTGAATTAATTATAACGGCAAAAATAATGAAAGCGATAGGTTGTGTTAGCTCTAAATATAACTAATTAACTAAACCCAAACAAACGACAACGTTAAATACAAAGTTTTATTTCATGAAAACCCATACTCCTTTTTTATAATGAGAAATTCGTCATATCTGTGAACAGGGTATCATTAAGCACTATGCATACTACTTAAGCAAATGAGAGTGTCAAGTCAAATGTTGATGATGAGTGCCAAGTAAATTTTTAATTGTTGTTTTTGCTTATATTTGAAATTGTAGAGGTAATAACTTTTTAATGTTAAAGGATATGTATGATCAAGTTTAAAAATTATAAAAATATATATATATATTTATAATTTGATAGGTTCAAATATAAACAAATGTTATTACTTTCACTATATATTTAATAATGATATTCTTAAAATATCTCTAAATTAATATAGATTTTATTTTCTAATAGCTATTATATTCTTATAGGTCAAATTTTCATAAATAATACATTTGAGAATGCACATATTTTTCTATAAGATCAAGTATTATTTGTATTTAACTAAATTTTTATTAAATGTGAGATTAAGTTTTGATTTTTAGTGACACAAATTGATTTTGTAAAATTGATTTTAATTAAAAGTTAGTTGAACAATAAATTTGAGTCTAAATATCATCTTTAAAGTCAAAAATTATAAAGTATAGTTTTAAATTAGAATTCATTTTAACTATAAACCATAATTTCAAATTAAATTAATTACAATCGACAATTTAAATATGTCAAGATCAATTTCATGATTTTGAAATTATTTTTTATTCTCCCTATCATGAAAGTAAAAAAAAAAATTATTATACATATAATATTAATTAAATGATAAAAAAAAACAATTGATATTACATTATATAAGTTGAAATGGTGATTTATTTTGAAACTTTTTTTTATTATAAATTGGTTAGTTATCATAGAAAGGATGAAGTATGGGGCATGTGACTCGCGGGATGTGAGATCTGAGAACTGGTCCTATTTAAAGAAACTTCGAAATTATCAAATTACTGATGCAACATTAATGGGATAAAGAAAAACCCATGTTATTCCTGTCAAAAATAAATAAATAACCATATTATTACTGAATGAATTAATATTATTAAATTAATTATCTTACCAATTTTCTCAATTTAAAAAAGTCAATTTGTGTTCTCAATATTCAAATACCGATCAAAAGTTAAACATACTCCTCTTGTCAAGTTCTACAAGTTACTACAATAAA
Source organism: Cicer cuneatum (assembly GCA_037974295.1). Taxonomy (NCBI): domain Eukaryota; kingdom Viridiplantae; phylum Streptophyta; class Magnoliopsida; order Fabales; family Fabaceae; genus Cicer; species Cicer cuneatum. Next base: position 68,761,378 of record JBBPBO010001984.1, on the reverse strand, counting down.
ATATTTAGGAGTACAATTAATATGGATTTGGATTTGACACCGTAATTGAGTCATGGAGTACTGCATTGTGGTAGTCCGATCTAAATCTATGGTTGAAATTGATTAATAATATAAAACAGAGTGTATAATATAAATGATTTGATCTTAAATCAACGGTCTAGATTTATTATTGTGTAGAAATGCACATTACAGTAGATTGTAGTTTCAGTTAATAATACATACATAATTGAATTATACCGTAAATAATTTTTACAAGTGACCCACCATGATCATGAATCAATATTTAAAAATTCTAATGACTACCGACGATATTCTTAACAAGTAATAATTCATATCTCTATTTGTCTTTATAGAATAAAATTGTGATCAGATTAATATTGATTCAATACAAGATATACATTGGCATTCCAACTCAACCTGCACACGTGGATACCCATCTTAACCTATTTCAACTTTGATGGAAAAATCCTACTTTAATCGGATGCAAATTTTATCCAAAAATTAAAACTCAAAGAGTGGATTTTTCGTATTGATATTCACTATGAAACCGTCCCGTTGATAAAATTATTATTATTATTTTTGCAGTTTTATATACATATACTTATTCATTTTATTTAATATTTTTTATAGATTGTCGGGGGTGTAGGAGACATAACTCGCCCTGACTAGTCCAATATATATATATATATTGTTTTTACTTATTTATCAACTCAATATCATTTAAGTCATTATTTCAATCATGAAAATAAAAATGACTAACTATAAACATCTACTTCTAAGATAGGACGTTTGCGGCCATTGAAATTTTAAACATTTTTCAAGTACTAGTCAATTGTGGATGCGATCAATATTAGAATTTTTCTTAATATTTAGTATTAATTAATAATTTATAAATCGAAGCCATACATAGATTTTTTAAGACTTAGAGTACTATTAAAAAAAATACTCTTACGCCACCGATTAGTATTTTTTAAAATTTTAAACTATCAAAGTTTAGGAATGAAATGTTGCAAGTTTAACAATTGACCACTTTGATATATGACCTATCATAGATTAGTTCTTAAAAATTATTCAAAATATCAACAATTGACATTATCCTCCAAAAGTAGAAGTTATGGTCATTTTCTTCTTCACACTTGAAATAGTGACTTGACTAGGTCGATTTTTACATCAAAAAATATGAGTCGAGCTTCGAGGCATACAAACTATTTTCTCTTATTTTTACCAAACTAATACTAATTATATCATTGTCTTAGTTTTAGACCAGACATTACAACAAGGAAGGCAATAAACTTCAACATTTGAAAGTCAATATCAGTCGTTTTCTCCCCACAAAAAATAATTTGTCATTTTGTTTGTTTATTGACTTTAACGGTTGAAAGTTTGCATGTAGACGAAGAAAACACTTACCAAAACACATCTAAGGTGATATATTCATAAAAATAAGGGTTAAATAAGTTTTGCATCCTTATGAAATTTTGTTTTTAGTCTTGTAAAAAAAATCACATATTTTAGTCATTACAAAATTCTTATGCAAACAATTTTAATTTATGATGGAGCATCAACATGTGTTTTTAAATGATTGGTTTGAATACGTGTTGACAAAACTGTAAAAAGTTCTTTCATAAAAGATGAGCTCAAAATTTGATATCTAAGTCCATATTTTAAGGTCTTTTATCTTGAACATGTGACAGTTATAAATTTATATTTAATTCATCTCCCAAGTTAAAAAAATTATATATTTGGGCACATAAATTTTTAATATTTTAAATATGCTTGCAAAAAATCATTCAAAAATTTAAAAGTTGTAGAATAATTTTATAGAGACTAAAACATGTATTTTTTTTTTACAAAAACTGAAAATAAAATTTCAAAATTTTATAAAAATTAAAAATTTATTTAAATCCTAAAAATAATAATGGGAGGACTTCATGGCATGTGCCTCCAGAGCCTCTGATTTGTGGTAATGTTTGGGACAGATCGTTGTTAAAACCATTTTTAGGCCCAAAACAAAAGTAAGCCTTTATGATATGACATTACTTTAGGGGAGTATGAGAGACCCTACTCCCCTAGTAATCATTATCAAGGGAGTTGTGTCATAGCAACTAGAGGAATACATCATTTTCCTTCAAGTTGCAACCATGCTTTTCTTTTTCCTATTTCCAGTTTGTTGGGATCAGAAACTTGTCTTATGATGATGACTTAGAGCTTAAAAAAAACGATTTAAGACAAGGTATTGCAACTATATAACTTAAGTCTAAATCAAAAAAACACAAACATAACTAAAATATGCAACCCAAACATTGGTATTTTATGAATGATATCATTAACTGTCTTGCACTCGCTCTATTCGCGCGCAGGCGTACATGTGTGTTGTGTGCAGTGCAGGGTTTCAACTCGTGAACCAAGTAAACTGTCTTCGGTTGAAACTTGTAATGAACAATAATCAGACTCAGCGTGTGTGGAAAGAAAAGAACAGATGCAAAGTTGAAGCGTTGAAAAGTTCAAGTGTTTCAACTTTCAAGTATATGCTAATTGCTAATGAGCAATGTTCAAAAGAAAAATTGGAGTATTTGTAAACCAACTACGTATTTTCTGCTGGAAAATGAAACAAATCTCATTTAAGCAATTGTAAGAATCTTTTACTAAAAGTTGTAACATCATTATACTATATAAATAAAAATAGAACTGTCATCATGAGTTGACAGAACTGTATTAGCTATGTCTATGGCAAACAACAGCCATAAAATTCCATTCACGCTTGAAACATTTGATCATCAATTCTCAAATTCTTTTGATGCATTATGTGCATCTCATACCCTAATCATCGTGGCTGAGGCAAAATAAAAAAAATATTTATCCCGCATTAAAGAATGATTGTCACATTGGCTATCTTACACTGCTCGACTCGAATTACATGCAGCAGAGCCAATGAACAAATCACCTTCCTATGTCTCTTACTTGATATACCATATGATTCCTATAAAATGCAACCATTAACCAATACAAAGTGTTACTAAGACTTACTCTCCATGCTATAGACATTACCAATGACTCCTACAATGCTAACAGTCATTGCCAATACCAACATTAACCACGACAAAATCCATTCTACATGGCTCAAGTCACCCTTATGACTTAATCTTATAGCAACAAGAGATGGAAATATGAAACCCAATGAAACAGCCGTCGTTGCGCCAGTGAACTTAAAAGCCGTCCAAATGTTCGGAATCATGGTACAACCAATATATATGAGGACCAACAGAACCACAGTCAGCCCAAGTGATCTCTTCCTACTTTCTGATAGAGGAGGTGATCCCTCGAACACCAAGGTATCCACCGTTTGGCGAAGCGAGAAATGAATAACAGGGAAGACAAGTATCAAATGGAGAATATAACCAACTCTAACGATATAGTTCAAGGCCGAACTAAACCGGATTCCAAGATCCTTGTCGAAATTAGTCAGGACATCAGACTCAGTATCTTCCCCGAATAATAGGTAACCAGACAGCGCCGTTGCAGAATAAACCAAGATGCACAAAATTGTTGTGACCCTTCCTACTCGGTTCATCTTCTGAGGAGACCTACCTTCGAGCTCATTGTATATCGGCTGCACATTAAAATGACAAACATATGCATTTGTCATGATTGGAATCACCACAAGCAAATCCAAGATGGCCTTTTTCGAGCTTAAATCTGGAACCATCCTAGGAGCGTCAATCTTTCCTTCAACAAGCTTAATGAAAGCAACAGTAAAAGCAACAACGACAAACATGATTGCAAGAGCGACCGAGGCAGCTGAAGTTAAGCTCAACGAATCAATCTTATCAAGCGAACAAAGGGGCACCAAAAACACCACCATGACAACAAGAATCACAAGCTTCCTCTGATCCCAAACACCATTCCCCATTAACTGATCGAAAACCCCTAAATGATGAACCGAACCGGACATAACATCCCCCATTATTATCAAATAAACAACCAAAACACCAGCATTATTCACGATAATACAAATCTCAGACAAAATCCTAGCAGGCCTTCCCATAGCATGTTCAACAACCTCACCATAAGAGGTTGCTTTACACATAACTGAAAATCGAACCAACAATTCGACACTAATCTCCGACAAAATCCCCATTAGAATAATCAAAACAATCCCTAAAACTACACCAAGAACTTTCATAGTGGCAGGAAGAGCCATAATCCCTGCCCCAATAATAGTAGTAGTCAAATTGAAAACAGCACCAGGTACCCCAGAACCATTATTAGGATTAGGTCCAACAACAAGAGGATAATTATCAATATCAATTTCAAAATCATCATCATCGTTATCATTACCATTAACCTTAGATCCTAAAAAAACCCCACTCTCATCAAAAGATAACCTTTGAAAAGAGTTTGGTGAATCATTTTGTGGCTGCAATTCTATATATGAAGAGCTAACAGGTATTGAAGTATAATTAGCATCATTCCGATGAGACATTATTATTTTGTAGATCTAAAACAAATAATATTAATCTCTAGATCTTGAAGAACAAAAAAGAATAATGAAAAAAAACTTACAGATTGAAAGGTAAAAGAATAATAGACATTAAAGATGAAGCATTTGATTTTTTTTGCAGAGTAAAACCTAGATCTTTGGGGTGAATGGATTTTAGATTGGATTGGATTGGGTAATCTACGGAATTTTCTCAGTGTGACATAATAAGAAAGAGAAACGCACGGTACGGCAAATTTTGGGGAGAGAAAGGTTGTCTGTATTTGTTTGTTTGTTCTGTTCCTTCGAGTTTGTTTCTTTTTATTTTATTTTATTTAACTTTTAGTTGCCACTTGCCACTTCTTTATTTCTTTTTTTTTTCTTTCTTTCTCTTCTCATCATTTAGTAATTTTATTTAACTTTTTTAATTATAATATTATTATACATTGAAAAATATTAGTATTTAGTCAAAAAAATATATTGGTATTTTTTTAAGGAATTATTTATTATCTTACTGTGTATATAAAAAGATTATTAAATTTTAGTTTGAATTTTTTTCTTCATTTCAATTATTTTATTTTTTATTTAATCAAATGATTGATACAAGAATTTTCCAATTATCGATGCATTTATATAAGAGAATGTTAAGTTTTTGTGCAATATTTATTTATTTATATTAATTTCAACATTCATTTAAATTATTTAGTTACAATTTTATTCTTCCTTATCAATTAAAAATTATTGTTATAAAACTAAAATTGATTTCTTTTTAAATAATCATTTAAAAAGAAATATATGTTGTCTACATGCTAATTTTTATTTTTATAAAATATATATAAAAGAGACATGTATTGCGAGCAGAGTCAGAGGCTGTGTGTTGTGTAGTGTTGTAGAGCCAAAAGTAAGATGAACGTGTGGCAGTTTAGTATTAGTAAAGTACAAGTTTCCAAGTTCAAGGAGCTTAAGCTTAACAATCAAACAACAAAGTTTGATGCCTGTCCAATCTGAATCTTTCCCCAACCCCTAAAATTGAGATCCAACAAACAAACTAAAAGATAGTCAATGGGACAATCACATCTGCACTCTCAACTCAAGTCAGAACAGCATATGAACGGCTCTTCCAACAGAATGGAAGAGAAAATGTGTTTGAAAATAGATCGAATATTTAAATATAATTTTTTTTATGGTAAATTTTATTGTTTAAGAATCTGAATACTAGACAACTTAAACGTTTTTAGTTGAACTAAAATTTAAATATTAGATATTCTCTCCTCTTTCAAAATTAAATTGAAAATGCACCACTATACATATGAATCAAATTAAATCTATTATAATTCTTAATAAAAGTCATTGATGAGATAAAAGTATATTACAAAAAATTGTTTTTTTATATAAAATAAATTTGAAGGTAAAGAGATAATGTCTAATAAAGATTGAATTTAATAGTGAAAATGATCAATAGTTACATTAAATTACAATAAGGTATACATAGTTTTTACTTTTAATAAGTATAACTAACAAGTGTAATTAAGTAACTAACTAATAACAAGTGCAACTAACTTAATTATCCAATTCATATAACTAAGTGACTAGACTCAAATCGTTAATGAACTTAAATTAAAGAAGAATTGTTCAAAAGAATCTGAGTTAGAATTTTGACTGAAATAATTTTTTTGTCAAATTTTATTTAACTATCGTCTGAACTTCGAAATACTATGGAATTAAATGATTAAAATTCAAAAAATTCAATTAATATCCCTACAAACGAAAATAATATAAAACGTTTTTACTTAACCATTCATTTTTTTAGTACACATCTAGTCCAAATATGAAATATGTTTAACTATTCATTTTATTTATGAGTAGAAGCAAAAAAAAATTAAATAGACTGAAATAATTATTTTTACTTAACCATACGTTATTTTATAGATAAAAGCAAAAATATCAATTAAATTAAAAGTATATTTCTTTTAATTATCTATCATTTATATAGATAAAAGCTAAAATATTAATCCGAATAAAAAGAATTAATTTTTTAATATTCTTTTTACATCGATTACCATGAATATGCTTTATTTCTTGAAGTTGTTTTTCAATTTACATCCTTTTCGATGGCCTCCTCGTACATTTTTTTTATATATAGAAATGCATTGTGTAGATTATGCCAGATCATAAGGATTAAAAGACAAGGAAGGCAAAGTGCCTTAAAGTCAAAATACTTGATGTTTGGCTTAATGGAATGCACAAAAATAGATCCACTCATAATTAAAAACATTTCTTCGATCATATTTGCATGAAAAACTTTAGGGTTTGGAAATTTATGAGGATAGGAGATATGGGGTTCTGGAAAAAGGAAAGGTAAAGAAGGGAAAATTCTGAGAAGAGAGGGGATTTAGGAGGGTTTTTTTTCATAATATAAATTTTTTTAATTTGGAGAATTTAAAAAATGTATTGGAGGATAATTTTTTTGGATTTAAATATACTCATCAAATCATTTATAGGTTGATAGAATATTTTAAAAGTTAAAAAAAATTATTAATTATGAATATTTGATTATCATTCTCTAAAAAATTACTATATCAAATTAAGTAAATAAATTATCTACGTTGCTCTTTCTTTTTCTCCCTTTAAAGTTATCAATTGTTCACTTCTCTAAGAAGTACGAGAGAAATGAGATTAAGATAAAAGAAAAAACAAGCGAAGTTTTTTTAATTTTGTTAATTTATTTATATTTTTATCTGGCATGTCACTTAATTACTAATCATACACATTTATTTTATCTCACTTTCTTTTCAATCAAATAAAGAAAGAAAAATAACTATCTTTATTCCTTCCACTTTCACTCTTATAAAACAATCATAAAATCTACATCACTTTATATTCAATTTTATTTTTTTTATTCTCTCCACTTTCAAAAGTCACCTGCTAAGAAATCAAAAAGCAAGAAATTGTAGATCTAGTAGCACACGAAGAGCAGGGAAATAAACTCTCATTCACTACACTCCACCAAACAACTCAACCATAAGAGGTAGATGCTATGCGACACAAGATAGACAGAGACAGGGCTATTTATACGTACCCCCAAACCCAATGTCACATACTTCTTTGAGAAGAAAATTATGGGTCCCTCAACCCATATTCCACGACCCTCTTTAACTCGTAGCACCTTGCTAATATCATTCTTTAGGGTATCACAATGAGATTCCTTTCTCTTATTTAGCACTCATTTAAATAAGTATTCCTATTATGGTTTTGAGAAAACACCGGTGTTTAGTAAAAAAAACATTCTTATTTTAATTTTTGTGTGGGTTTTATTTAATAAATTGTATTAAAATAAACGAGTGTTATTAAAATATAATAATATAAAGTTATTTGTGGAGTTAATTTATTATTTTTTTTTTAGTGTTGGATTGGAGGAATTGAATATTTATTGGGTATTACTATTAAAATGTTATAAATAAATAATGTGTAAGTGTGAAACCCACTTAAATACCCAAACAAATGGCGCTCCATTGTGGATGGTATTAGTACTTCCTAAGCGTCGTGTCATCATAATTTTGACATTATACTGATAAATAAAAAATATTTTAAGAAGTTTTTAAGTTCTAACTCAACTGACAAATACTGATATTGTTAGATTGGATATCGTGTTCTGAGTTTGGTATTTATCATCTATTATAAGACAACAACAAAAAAAACTCAAGAATGTTTTGTTATACTTCCTCAATCTCACAATGAGTGTCGTTTAAATTTTTTGCATACATATTGAGAAATGCTTGGATACATATTGAGAAATGTTTGCTTACATGTTAAGAAATGAAATAATTAAAAAAAATAGATAATTCATTTTATCAGGTTTTGACTATTGGTGGGTTTATCAGTATTATCAATGTAAAGTATAATAATATTTTTGAAATTGTGTATATAACAATCATTGAATGGTATTATAGAAAAAAATAATTAAAGTTATATTGAAAACTGTGAATAATATTTATTTTAAGACAATTTTTCTTAAATTGACACTCATTGTGAGACGAAGAGAATACTATATATTAAAAAGTTTCTTTTTACTAAATCATAAGAGTATATATTTTCTTTACTAAAAGAAACAATATTCATTGATTCAAATTGTATAATACATTGATGCAATACAATTTCAAAAATTGTTAAAAATATAAATGATGAATTTGCGAACAAATTCACAATACTTAAGTTAATAACGTAAAACGATAACATAGTTCAAAAGAACATGTCCACGAATAAGACAAAACCCAAGTGTTAAAAATATATATGACCTTAGATTTACAATGTTTATGATACAAAAGTCACTGATTGAAATATGTAATTGATCAAAATGACACTATAAGAGTCTATTAAAAAATAATTTAGAGAATACATTTACTTTTTGTATTATTTTAGAAAACAAAATAAACTCAAATAATTTATTTAAATAGTCTGAGATGATTTTGTTTATTATATATGAGATTAGAAGGAGTTCAATATTAACTTCTAAAACGCCTTAATGTTTGACCTTTGTAGTTTGTAGATATTTTTTTTGAACTCATAATATTTATAATTAATATCGTTATTGTTAGTATTTTAATTGCTAAAAATTGTCTGCAACTTTTTTATTATTTTACTCTTACTCTAGCACTCTAATCACCGAATTAACTTTACATTCTCCTCTATATGGACTATGTGTTTTACCACTTCACATTTTTCTTCATAAATTGTATTAGAATCTACGAGCTTTCACTTGCCATTTTCACTACCTTACCTTTCTTTCCATTCAAAGAACCATGGATGCGTCCCATTTCCATGTACTGGCTAACTGTCTGACATCTTTGATATGTGATACATCGAAAATAGTTTGGTAACAATAAATATATTGCACAAGGGCACTTAATTATTTTGTTGCTTTGTTTGGAAGGAAGAAAAGAAAGCAACACACACACAGAGAATATGGTGGGTGGGGAAGGCACTTCAATTTGTTTAGCGTCGATCAATGAGGTCCTCCCTTCTGTCATAATTATTTAAGGCCTTCTTGATGTGGACTATTTTAGGGGGGCCATATTATAGATTTTTGTGACACTCAACATCCACTTTTTAGTGTTATAAAGTTATACTTTATTAAGCAAATGATATTTTATAGATAAATTATAATAGTGATGGAGTGCTTAAAAATTATTCAAAATTTTAATGAAAATAAATATTAATTTATAAAAGTAAAAATTGTGTTTTTTTTTTTAATTTTATTTCTAAATTTAAGAAAGTGATTTTCTTGATATTTATTCGATAAAAACAAAGAAAAATGATGTTAAATCGACATTAAATTATCGTCTCAATTATAAAGATGAAAAGAATTATAAACTTCTATTTCACAAAATATCATAGATTATTACTAAAGTTTTGAATTATTTTTAAACATAGATCCATATTATACCATACATTGTATCAACACACTTTTTAATAGTGTTACTCCTTTATTCTTAATAATAGTTAATTTGACGTTAAGGGACAAATCTGTCACTTGGTTTCAATGGCTTTACTGATGATAATCTGACTTTTTTAATAAATCATCAATTTAATATTGAACTATTTTAAAAAAAATAATAAAATTGGTCTTTGAATTGTTAATATGTAGTAAAAAGTCCATAAAATGAGATATGATCCTCTCATTTCCTTTCATATTCATGTATAGTCTATTTGAAGAGAGATAAACACAAAAAGGTTGGAAAAAAAGAAAAAAGAATTAACGACAGTAGAACTCAGTGGTGGGATCTACTAACTATTTTATGTGTGTATTTTTCCAATGTATCCTCTTTTGAAAACAAAAAAACTCTCCATTATACATGAAACTTATATACAAAAATTGAAGTAGCAATTTACAAGAAATGAAGTTTGAATTGTAAATTTATCTTTTAAAATTTCCTGAAAAAATTTAACTTAAGATTGATCTTGGTTGTAAATCAGAAAAACGGAAAACGTTCTTGATTTTGAACTAGAAACGGAGAACGTTCTTGGTTAGTTGAAAATAACAGTTTTAGCTTATCTATTAAACTTGATAATTAAAGACTTAAAAGTAAATAGATAAGAGAAGAGATATAACACGCATATATATCCTGGTTCACCCAACACGGACTACGTCCAGTCCTTGCAAATGTGAGATTTTCCACTAAGTACTCAAAGCAAGAACTCTTTTGATTTTTACACAAACTTTCTGCAGATCAATTTTGATCTATTACAAACCAATACCTTTCAAGCCATAAAGGATTTTCACTGATCTACCTTTCAATCTTTATAAAAGAATTACACACTACTTTCTTTATAGCATAAAAGGATTTTCACAATCACTCAAGACTAGTTTAAGACACCTTGTCTTGAGAATACAATGGAATGATAAGGAGTATGATAGAATCTAAATATCCTCAACTCGTGTTTGAGTATTTATTATGATCTTTGAAACTCATAAGAGAACTTTGAGCTCAATCGTGATTGGATGTTGCAATTACTAAGAGCTGGATAGAACTTAGAGAAATGTTTAAAAGATTAAAAGACGCTTAAATCTGATTGCAAATTATGGATTGATTGCTTTCTTAAGTTATGATCTTTGTCTTTATCTTGAGGTCTTTTTTATAGGCTTTAAAAGAGTTGACGACAATTCATTTGCCCGTTGGGAGTAGACTGGTTGTCCTTTGTCAGTGAGTAGGTGAGATTAGGCAAAAAGCAAGAATGTTCTTCGATTCTGGCATCCTTGCTTCTGAAGTTCAAGAACAATCTTCGTTTTTGCTATTTGTGGCAACTGAGTTTTGTCTTAATGAATCGTATCCTTTGCCTTTGACTTTGTATGGTAATCTTCCAATAGTGATTTGCTTTGTTACATTTGAGAGAACATGATTGGATTTGAACTACAAGAACTGAATCTGAAGTTGTTTTGCGTTTTTGCATTTCTGGAGCACTTGGAGAACGTTCTTCGTTTTTCTTCAAATTGTCTAGAACGTTCTTGGTTTTACTGTCTTAGCTTGTTTCTTATTTAATATGATATGTTGAGTTTCTTGGTACCTATCTTGTTTAATACCACTCAAGCACACATATTAGAGTCATAATTATAATTCTTTAATTAATATTTGTTTATCATCAAAATATTTAAATTGGGGTTTTGTCTCAACAAAAATGTCCTATTTCTTTTAACTTCAAGTCTAAGGTGGGACTGCTACCACAAAAAAAAATTTCTTAATTTTTTTTAACAAATGAAGAAATGTTAAATTAATAAATAATAAAAAACTAAATTATATTAATAAAAACAAACTAAATGAAAATAATACATTAAGTTAATGTGGTTGGGTAGACGCTAGAGAAAAATATGTGTTATAATATTTGAAATAGGCTGCAAAAGAGGTAGGAGTTGTTAAAATATGATGACACATTATTTTCTTTGTCATACTTACTCAACGACATTAATTATTAATGTATTTTTTTCACATTTATTGTATTTTGTTTGATTTTATTAATATAATTTCATTTTTTTATATTAATTTAACCTTTCTTTATTTGTTAATTTGTTTAAGCCAACACATGGTCACATCATCGCGGTGTTCCTATAGGAGAAAAAAAATTTTCTAGTAGTCGCATCTGCTTGTAACCTATAAAAGGAAAAAATATAAGTCTGAATGTAGGATATAATAAATAGTTTTGTTTTTTTTCAGAAGAGGATATAGTGGAAAAATATCCACTTTTCGCGTCTATTTTCCAAATTGACCATAAATTGAGAGAATTAAATTTTTCATTTTTTTAAAAATATATATATGTGTCGATCTATCTCCAAATGAATCATAAATGGAGATAACCTTAGCCATCTTTTCTTCTCTATCAATTTATAATTCATTTGAAGAGAGATAAACACAATTAAATTAAAAAATATTAAATATTTAATCACAATAACACCCCTTTGGTAGATGTGCTCGTTACTCCCAGCTAAAAAAATTAATGACACTGGGACTCGCTTAGTGGTGAGATGTGCAAGTCTATATATTCCGTATTTTTTTGTCTTTATTTCTCTTATCCATTATTATAGTTTTGAGGTGTTCTAATATATATATATATATATATATAAATATTTAGGCTTATTAAGTGTCACATTATTATATTTTATATTTCCGAAACTTTGGTAAAGACAAAAATGGAGAAAAAGAGAAATGAAGAAAATCTCAACTCATAATATGTTTACTACTCTTTGTGTCTATATTTCAAAATAGACTATAAATGGAGGGAGAAGAAATAGAGAAGATCATATCTCATCCTCAGAGACATTTTTTATTTTATAATTTTAATCTATTGTGAAAGAATCCAACAAGTTCATTCGAAAAAATCTAACTCAATCGAAAAATATCAATTGTTAAATTTAATATTATGTTTCGGATAATTATGCGCGAGTTTCTTTACAATTTTATCTAAAGACAAAAAAATATATAAAAAAAAATACTTTTTTCCTTCTCTCAATGAATGCACTTAAAAAGTCTCAAAATAAATAATTCTCAATATAATTTTAATTATTTTTTTATTATAGCAATTAATTATTAAAATATTTTACTTTTATATTCTCTTTCTATTCAAAAAAATCTATTATATTCTATATCAAAATTAATATATCAAAATGTCTTTTTTTTTTTTT